>JASEVX010000004.1:39043257-39387739 GCA_031761405.1 Serripes groenlandicus
TAGAGATAGAGAGTGACATATATATATAGACAGAGAGAGAGGAAAAATGGAGAAAGCGAGACTGGAGACACACACAAAGAGCAATGAGCTGTGCTATGAACTTGACTGAATGCGGTGATTGCACTGGGTCGCATGGTTCAAGCGATATAGATTTATTCATTTGTACAACTAAATATTTGAAAAGAATTTTCTCTGCATGACTGACTGAATTAAGCAGTATACAGCACACATTTCAGACAGCAAAGAGATTTGTCGAAACAGGCGTAATTACCTGATTGCGAGCTACTTGCTATTTTCCCACAACGGTCTTAAATCTCTCTCACAGACAAAACATCTGCAGCAGACGACTTGGAAGACATCTTCTAAAGACAACGAAAGTTTCTACAGGATATGATTACTGGAAAAAATTATGATGATAAAATGAGAAATTGCTCATTGTTAACACTTTCTCCTTGTGTCACTATGTTTCCAAATGTCATCTGCTACAGAGGCGTCAGAAAGCGTCTATATGTGTGAATGCCTGCTGCCCCACCGCCAGATACGGTTATACGGTGACAGTGAACCGAGCTAGAGTTCATTGATTATATAGAATCTTTAGTACCTTTCTAAATTCTATTTAATGGTTATAAATGGTCTCCGGTTAACCCCCTTCTGTGCTGAGCTGGGGTTTTGATCATTGGTTGGGGGAAATTAATGCTGACGTGCGTAGATAATACTATATATAAACACAAATAGCTGAGTGTGTATGGATCTGCTGTTCAATTAAAATGTCATATATTTAAATAACACTCTCCACTTTTCGTTTTAAAACTGTTTTAAACAAGCTTGAAGGGGATATGCAACTATTTTAACTTTCTCTAATAATTTCATATTAAGAGAAATATAGTTTAAAAGATGACATTTCAATATACATTTAGTTTTAATTACTTTCCACTACAATTAGGATATTCACCTGACATTATTGACTTTTTGTAATACAAATTACACGGCTTTGGAGTTAAGAGCGATACATTTTTACCATTTGCTGTACAGAAATTGAACGTTTATAAGTGTGCTGGCCATCTGGGACGACTAATACCATAACTAAGTATTATAAATTATTAGATCAACGTCTTCATTCGTTATTATACTCCCCCAAAGATTTCGGATAGGCATGTATTCGCCGTTTCGTCCGTTCGTGAGTCCGTTCCGCTTTTGTACGGGCTATTTCTCGTCAACAACTGACCTATTTAATGAAACTTTTGTGATAAGGTCCACTAACAAAAGGTGATGTGCATATAATCAACATATTCCGGTTCGATGATTTTTCGAAGAGTTCAAAAGTAATTCGTTTCGGTTTGATGACCCTGTTAATGCAATAAGTCACATAATTGATTGAGTACGAAACAGGGAGGGTGAGAGAGATATATATATATAGAGAGAGAGAGAGAGAGAGAGAGAGAGAGAGAGAGAGAGAGAGAGAGAGAGAGAGAGAGAGAGAGAGAGAGAGAGAGAGAGAGAGAGAGAGAGAGAGAGAGAGAGAGAGAGAGAGAGAAAGAGAGAGAGAGAGAGAGAGCGAGAGAGAGAGAGAGAGAGAGAGAGCGAGAGAGAGAGAAAGAGAGAGATAGAGAGAAAGAGCGAGAGAGAGAGAGAGAGAGAGAGAGAGAAACAGGGGAAATTGATTGATTGACTATGAGATGGAGAGACAGAGATAGTATAATGAGAGACAGAGATAGTATAATGAGAGACAGAGATAGTATAATGAGAGACAGAGATAGTATAATGAGAGACAGAGATAGTATAATGAGAGACAGAGATAGTATAATGAGAGACAGAGATAGTATAATGATAGACAGAGATAGTATAATGAGAGACAGAGATAGTATAATGAGAGACAGAGATAGTATAATGAGAGACAGAGATAGTATAATGAGAGACAGAGATAGTATAATGAGAGACAGAGATAGTATAATGAGAGACAGAGATAGTATAATGAGAGACAGAGATAGTATAATGAGAGACAGAGATAGTATAATGAGAGACAGAGATAGTATAATGAGAGACAGAGATAGTATAATGAGAGACAGAGAGAGCGGTATAACGCGGAGGGGAACATATATAGAAACAGAGGTATTGTTTGGGAGAGAGAGAGAGAGAGAGAGAGAGAGAGAGAGAGAGAGAGAGAGAAAGATAGAGAAAGAAAGAGAGACAGACAGACAGACATACAGACAGAGACAGTGAAAGACTAACACAGACGGAGTATGAGACAGACACACACACACATATAGTAATCTGGAAAGATGAGAGAGGCAAAGCAATAGAAAGACAGAGATTACAAGAGAAAAATCTTTATATAAAGATAGAAATAAAATAAAAGGCCTCTCATCCAATACAGAACTTCTTTCCAGTCTTTAAATACTCAGAGGTGAAGGGTTGTTTATGTTTGACGCCTTTGCAAAGTAACAGTATAATGTTTGGCACAAAAGGCTGCTTGAAAAAGTTTTCTGCTAATTGTTTACTTTTACCACTGACGGATGGATGGTCACTCTAAAACGAATATTAGATAAACCTCGGCCGTAAAAACATTTTCCTGTAAACATTCAATATAAACAAAGTTATAGAAAATAAACGCTCTGACGAGTCACTGTGTGAACAAGCACACCCAGGGCTCTAGATTCATCCAGACCCAGTTTCTACTTGACACGGCTCTAACTGTTATTTGTGGCCTATTTACCATAGAACTAATTGCTGGTAGTGACAAGATAAACTATCCGATAGTAAAGGGTTAAGATTGTCAGTGTGTAGCGTGCCTTTCAATTTCAATACTCAATCGAGTTGTAGAGCATTGAAATTTCGGATCGGTAAATAATTATTTGGGCGGATAATGGGAGTTTTAATATCAAATGGTAAATACGAACTATTTTCTATTTTATTATACATGTAGTAAAGGTATTAGCAGTAATAGCTGTTGCTCTTGTTGATGATGTAGTATTAATGGTTTTGTTGTTGTTGTTGCTGTTATTGTTGCGGAAGTAGTAATACTTGTTATACATGTAGTTGTAGTAGCAGTAGTTGTTGATGTAAACGAAGTGGTTGTGTGTTAGAGTAGTAGTAGTGGAAATATATCAGTAGCAGCGTAGTTGGCGACCTTTAGCTTAAATGTTGATACAAGTCGCTTGCTGTAAAGGCGGCAAATGTCGACTGTTGCAGAGAAAATGTTATCCTTGTTTTCTATGATTGTGATCACACTTTGAACTGATACATTATAACTAGTGTGTGACTGACATTTTCATCTGATACATAACAATTTTGTGACTGACATTTTCATCTGATACATAACAATTGTGTGACTGACATTTTTTATCTGATACATAACTATTTTGTGACTGACATTTTAATCTGCACATAACTATTTTGTGACTGACATTTTCATCCGATACATAACTAGTGTGTGACTGACATTTTAATCTGCACATAACTATTTTGTGACTGACATTTTAATCTGCACATAACTATTTTGTGACTGACATTTTCATCCGATACATAACTAGTGTGTGACTGACATTTTAATCTGCACATAACTATTTTGTGACTGACATTTTCATCTGATACATAACAATTGTGTGACTGACATCAAGTTCATCCGATACATAACTAGTGTGTGACTGACATTTTAATCTGCACATAACTATTTTGTGACTGACATTTTCATCCGATACATAACTAGTGTGTGACTGACATTTTTTATCTGATACATAACTATTTTGTGACTGACATTTTAATCTGCACATAACTATTTTGTGACTGACATTTTCATCCGATACATAACTAGTGTGTGACTGACATTTTTTATCTGATACATAACTATTTTGTGACTGACATTTTAATCTGCACATAACTATTTTGTGACTGACATTTTCATCCGATACATAACTAGTGTGTGACTGACATTTTAATCTGCACATAACTATTTTGTGACTGACATTTTCATCCGATACATAACTAGTGTGTGACTGACATTTTCATCTGATGCAAAACTATTGTGTACGCTGCTACTGATATATTTCCACTACTTTTCATTTTGCACTGGTTATAGAATACATAAATATTGTGATACTGACATTTTACACTTGTAATAGCATAAATTCTTATTTGCGCCCATCTATAATAAAGCCGACGTTCAGAGGTTTTGAAATGTTGAAGCATTTACAATCAAATTATTGCGTACCCCTTTCCAACATACAGAAATTACTGATGTTGGGATGTTTTTCCTTTTGTTACAATGTTTTCAACTCGATAAAGAATTATCATTTTGAGAATTTTCCGATATTTTTCTAAATTGTTCAAAGTCGTCTGTTTATGTTGTATGTTGTAAGGGTATAATCGTGTTTATGTTGTATGTTGTAAGGGTATAATCGTGTTTATGTTGTATGTGGTAAAGGTTTAATTTATTGAGGTTTTACGCCGCTTTCAACAATATTTCAGTTATATCACGGTGACAGTTCACTTATTCATGATCCCTGGGTAAACACACCAGTACTAGGCTAAAAAATGTGCCTTGCCCAAGGGCACGGCACCATGATCATAGTGCCGCGACTGGGGATCGAACCCGGGACTCCCGGTTTCGAAATCACCGACGCTAACCACTCGACCACAGCGGATTCCTATGTGGTAAAGGTATAGTCGTGTTTATGTTGTATGTGGTAAATGTATAGCCGTGTTTATGTTGTATGTGGTAAACGTATAGTCGTGTTTATAGTGTATGTGGCAAGCGTATTGGCCGTGTTTATGTTGTATGTGGTAAACGTATAGCCGTGTTTATGTTGTATGCTGTAAACGTATTAGTCGTGTTTATGTTGTATGTGGTAAACGTATAGTCGTGTTTGTGTTGTATGTGGTAAACGTATTAGTCGCGTTTGTGTTGTATGTGGTAAACGTTTAGCCGTGTTTGTGTTGTATGTGGTAAACGTATTAGTTGTGTTTATGTTGTATGTGGTAAAGGTATAGTCGTGTTTGTGTTGTATGTGGTAAACGTATAGCCGTGTTTGTGTTGTATGTGGTAAACGTTTAGCCGTGTTGGTGTTGTATGTGGTAAACGTATAGCCGTGTTTGTGCTGTATGTGGTAAACGTATAGTCGTGTTTATATTGTAGGTGGTACGTGTTTGTGTTGTATGTGGTAAACGTATTGTCGTGTTTATGTTGTGTGTGGTAAAGGTATAGTCGTGTTTGTGTTGTATGTGGTAAAAGTATTAGTCGTGTTTATGTTGTATGTGGTAAACGTATAGTCGTGTTTGTGGTGTATGTGGTAAACGTATTAGTCGTGTGTATGTGATATGTGTTAAACGTATAGTCGTGTTTGTGTTGTATGTGGTAAAAGTATTAGTCGTGTTTATGTTGTGTGTGGTAAACGTATAGTCGTGTTTGTGGTGTATGTGGTAAACGTATTAGTCGTGTGTATGTGGTATGTGTTAAACGTATAGTCGTGTTTGTGTTGTATGTGGTAAAAGTATTAGTCGTGTTTGTGTTGTATGTGGTAAACGTATAGTCGTGTTTGTGTTGTATGTGGTAAACGTATGAGCCGTGTGCATGTGGTATGTGTTAAACGTATAGTCGTGTTTGTGTTGTATGTGGTAAACGTATTAGTCGTGTGTATGTGGTAAACGTATTAGTCGTGTTTATGGTGTATGTGGTAAAGGTATAGTCGTGTTTGTGTTGTATGTGGTAAACGTATAGTCGTGTTTGTGTTGTATGTGGTAAACGTATTAGTCGTGTTTATGTTGTATGTGGTAAAGGTATAGTCGTGTTTGTGTTGTATGTGGTAAAAGTATTAGTCGTGTTTATGTTGTATGTGGTAAACGTATAGTCGTGTTTGTGGTGTATGTGGTAAACGTATTAGTCGTGTGTATGTGATATGTGTTAAACGTATAGTCGTGTTTGTGTTGTATGTGGTAAAAGTATTAGTCGTGTTTATGTTGTATGTGGTAAACGTATAGTCGTGTTTGTGGTGTATGTGGTAAACGTATTAGTCGTGTGTATGTGATATGTGTTAAACGTATAGTCGTGTTTGTGTTGTATGTGGTAAAAGTATTAGTCGTGTTTATGTTGTGTGTGGTAAACGTATAGTCGTGTTTGTGGTGTATGTGGTAAACGTATTAGTCGTGTGTATGTGGTATGTGTTAAACGTATAGTCGTGTTTGTGTTGTATGTGGTAAAAGTATTAGTCGTGTTTGTGTTGTATGTGGTAAACGTATAGTCGTGTTTGTGTTGTATGTGGTAAACGTATGAGCCGTGTGCATGTGGTATGTGTTAAACGTATAGTCGTGTTTGTGTTGTATGTGGTAAACGTATTAGTCGTGTGTATGTGGTAAACGTATTAGTCGTGTTTATGGTGTATGTGGTAAAGGTATAGTCGTGTTTGTGTTGTATGTGGTAAACGTATAGTCGTGTTTGTGTTGTATGTGGTAAACGTATTAGTCGTGTTTATGTTGTATGTGGTAAAGGTATAGTCGTGTTTGTGTTGTATGTGGTAAACGTATAGTCGCGTTTGTGTTGTATGTGGTAAACGTGTAGTTGTGTTGTATGTGGTAAACGTATTAGTCGTGTGTATGTGGTATGTGTTAAACGTATAGTCGTGTTTGTGTTGTATGTGGTAAACGTATTAGTCGTGTGTATGTGGTAAAAGTATTAGTCGTGTGTATGTGGTATGTGTTAAACGTATAGTCGTGTTTGTGTTGTATGTGGTAAACGTATTAGCCGTGTGTATGTGGTAAACGTATTAGTCGTGTTTATGTTGTATGTGGTAAAGGTATAGTCGTGTTTGTGTTGTATGTGGTAAACGTAATTAGTCGTGTTTATGTTGTATGTGGTAAACGTATGGTCGTGTTTGTGTTGTATGTGGTAAAAGTATTAGTCGTGTTTATGTTGTATGTGGTAAACGTATAGTCGTGTTTGTGTTGTATGTGGTAAAAGTATTAGTCGTGTGTATGTGGTATGTGTTAAACGTATAGTCGTGTTTGTGTTGTATGTGGTAAACGTATTAGTCGTGTGTATGTGGTAAACGTATAGTCGTGTTTGTGTTGTATGTGGTAAACGTATTAGTAGTGTTTGTGTTGTATGTGGTAAACGTATTAGTCGTGTTTGTGTTGTATGTGGTGAACGTATTAGTCGTGTGTATGTGGTAAACGTATTAGTCGTGTTTGTGTTGTATGTGGTAAACGTATTAGTCGTGTGTATGTGGTAAACGTATTAGTCGTGTTTGTGTTGTATGTGGTAAACGTATTATTAGTGTTTATGTTGTATGTGGTAAACGTATAGCCGTGTTTGTGTTGTATGTGGTAAACGTATTATTAGTGTTTATGTTGTATGTGGTAAACGTATTATTAGTGTTTATGTTGTATGTGGTAAACGTATTATTAGTGTTTATGTTGTATGTGGTAAACGTATCTATAGCCGTGTTTGTGTTGTATGTGGTAAACGTATAGCCGTGTTTGTGTTGTATGTGGTAAACGTATTAGTCGTGTTTATGTTGTATGTGGTAAACGTATAGTCGTGTTTGTGTTGTATGTGGTAAACGTATAGTCGTGTTTTTGTTGTTTAGTTATGATCGTGTTTTTGTTGTTTAGTTATAATCGTGTTTTTTGTTGTTTAGTAATAATCGTGTTTTTGTTGTATGTGGTAAAGGTATAATCGTGTTTTTGTTGTATGTGGTAAATGTATAGTCGTGTTTTTTGTTGTACGTGGTAAATGTATAGCCGTGTTTTTTGTTGTTTAGTTATAATCGTGTTTTTTGTTGTTTAGTTATAATCGTGGTTTTGTTGTTTAGTTATAAGTTATAATTGTGGTTTTGTTGTTTAGTTATAATCGTGTTTTTTGTTGTTTAGTTATTATCGTGTTTTTTGTTGTTTAGTTATAATCGTGTTTTTGTTCTTTACTTATAATCGTGTTTGTGTTGTATGTGGTAAATGTAAATCTTTCTTCGTCCTCATATAAACAGTGACCGAAGTTCACCCCGAAGTTCTAATGCATACGTCCACTGTAAAATGTAGTCCCTATCAATAACCTTTTGATTTTTTACAAAATTAGCAACAATGCTCTTATAACGTTTCATTTATCGAGATTTATTCTCTTTAAACAATATTTTAAATAAATGCCGAAATTCAGAACACATTGTAAACAATATGCTGTCATTGAAAGTGACGTCACATAGGAGTGACGTCACGTACGTGCTGTGAGTCGGCTATTTATGTAACCGTATTTATAATTTGAGAAGAGAAATTCAATGGCTCAGCGCAATACTAGGCTAACTCTATTTTCAATTTTTTTACAGGAGAGTGAAAAAACTGTTTACATGTTTTCCCTTTTGATATTTTGTAGGTATTTTTTCTGTTCTATATGCTGATAAATGTTTCAAAACTAATGATTATATTCTTTTTAATCTGAAACTTTTTCTTAATAGTTTAAAATCAATTATTTGAGTTAGCAATAGTTTTGCACTGGAAATCAATGATTTGTTGAAAAAAACTTAGCGCAAAACTAAACTTAAGTCAAGTTAGACATAGTTTTGCACTGAAAATCAATGATTTGTTGAAAAAAATTCAGGGCAAAACTAAACCTAAGTCAAGTTGGACATAGTTTTGCACTTAAAATTAATGAAATGTTGATCTTTTTTTATGTAAAACCTATACTAAGTCAAGTAAGATATATTTCACCAATTTAATTTTGAAGTTATTTTGAAGTTTAAACAATGCAATAAATAGAACATGCTCCATAAAAGTTTTCTTGGACTCTTTCTAAATTGAAAGCATTTATTCGCCTATTATCAGTAATGGCTAAATTATGTTTATATTTAATGACAGAATGGAAAAGGGTGCAGCAAGAGTTAAAATTTCAATCTTTTGATAAATTTATAACTTTATTTTGCCTATTTGAACAAAATGCTATACATCAAAAAAAAAAATTAAATCTTTGCTACATAAAACTGCCTTTTCTGGCACCCAATACAGTATGCCTTTGAAAGCAGTGTAGGAAGCAATCTGAAATCTTCCTGTACTGTTTGTCACACTGACAGTAAATGTAACCATTGTTCATTAATTACTGATAAGTGGTGACTTGATGCTTCCAAGTTAGTACAGTCCAAGAAAATGACTATCGAGCAGGATTACCAATATTTATCTTAAAATGTTTGATAAAATGGCCCTCAAACTATTTATTCATTGCTCCATAAAACCGCATTTCCTCGCATCCAAAAAAGCAGGCATTTGGAAGCAATGTAGGAATAGTTGTAGGATAAGAAGGCCTTTTGGAACAGTGAAGAAAATTTAAAATCACTCGTAACGAGCAATCTGAACCTTTCCTTCACAGATTTTCAACTCTGTCAGTTAATGTGAACATAATTCACCCATTATTGATAAGTTGTGAATTAATGCTTTCGATTTGGTGGACTGTTCAAGAAAAAAACTATGGAGCAAAGAGTCAAATAGTTATATTGTTAACTTATTTATTCACAACATATTTGTGAGCATATCATTTTAACAAAAGTACATTATTACAACAAACAGAAACTGTGGTAGGATTGTTAAAGTACATATTGGTAACAAAATAGCCTTACAGTACTAAGAATTAGTTGGGAATCTCATGAGAAATGACTGCATAGAACGATGTGATGGGAATCAGGGATCACACCCTACCTACATAAGGAAATGAGCTCTTTGTACTTCTCAAATGTTATCATGGAGTAGTCCTTTTGCAATATATTTAGCTCAATATCTTTCACAATCACATTCAGAACAGTGTTTGACCTTCTTAACCACTGAGTCGACTGGAACATTGTTATCATACTAAATTTCTGCTATATTGGAATTGTTAGATTCTATTTTGACTCTGTCCGAAAACCTTGTTCCTTTCTTAATCCTGATAAAAAATTGAGTATTTGGAAACAGACTTGAAGTAAAAAAAATATGACAAGTTCATTTCCTAAAGCTACAGTCACACGTAAGCCGGACTCAACACGGAGCAACACGGTACACCCCGGATCAATAGATATCTTGATCCGGGATGATCCTGGGTGAAATTAAGTCACAAAACATCGTCACCCCGGACCCAACACGGCACCTCAATGTATGAACACGGAGCCAACAAGGATCTGACCCAGGTACTACCACGGCAGCTTCTAGTAGCTAACAAGGTCGCATCACAGACCGTCTCGGACTACCCCGAATGAAAGAATCCTCCTGGCCGGTCCCGGATGACCAAGGCAATTTAGAAGAGTTTAAAATTGCCGGGGTGGTGTCCCTGACCATGACAGACCATCCAGGACTATCCCGGACCCAACATGGATCTGACCCCGGATCGGCCAAATTTCAGTACGGGCGGTCGGATGGACTGGGGCTTGAGCATGGTTTGGATTTTTATGACATGCAGTTCTTACAAATTAGTTGTGTATACACTAATTTGACTACTTGCCCTTTCAATACAGGCATAGACAGAATAATTGTCCTTCTGTGTGTGACTCTACAGTTTGAATAATGATTTGGGCATTTTTAAAGGCTATGTGAACTTTCTGAGGAGAAATATTCAAAGTTTGGAGAAAAAATGTCTTGCAAACCCTAATATTTGTACAATTTAATGACAAAATCCACATAAATTAATTAACTCATTTCTGACTAATGGTACTGGACTGTTTATTACTTTCTTCTTCTGTGGAGCAGAATACTTAAAAAGAAACTGCCTTTATCATATTGCATCTCCTGACACTAACCAGTCAATTGTAATGCTAACCCCATAGCTTCTTCAATAATTTCTGCAGCCAATTGCCCAAACCCTGATCCATGACTTTCAAATTGTATTTCACTCTGATCAGCTACTAACTTTGCAGTTTTCCATGTTAATGTCTTCAACTATATCTTCATTTTCAAAATCAATGCACTGTTGTTATTCACTCTCAACAATAGTTGGAACAATTTCTTCAACTTGGGCATTAGTGTTTTGTCAGTTACTTTACTATTAGATCCTCTTTCCACTTTATAACAGTAACTGAGCTCCATTTCAGTTGGTGAAACTGATTTATCAACTAGATTAAATTTTCCTAATGTCATACACCTTTTTACTCAATTCAGTTTGCACCTATTGTTTCTATTCTTTTTCTTTTTGGAAGAATACAATTGGATAAACTTGATTCTTAGTAAGTTTCATTCAACATTTTCTTCTCAAATTGTGAGAACATTTATTCAATACCAGAAGAGATGTGCTCTAAATCTAACCGAGAGTATCAGACTTCAAGATTTTTGAGTTTAGATAATGGGATGTCATCTTTAGATGACACAGCTGTAGGAAGTTCATAGTCATTATGAACAGACATTAAACTATGTTCACTGTCATAACCTAAACTACATTGTTGAAGTTATTCTTCAATCCTTTTGATTTTCTCATCGTTTGTGTCTTTAATTATTTGAATGCCGGTAGCGACGCGGGCTGTCAATCCAGGGGTTGTGAGTTTGAATCCCGGCTCTGCCAACTTTCTTCCGAGGATTGACAAAAGTCAATGCGACACGCGTCATTCGTCTTCCACCAATGGGCTTAGTCTATGTGGAAAAGCAGCCAGTTGCTTGGGAAGATTGTTGTGTGGAGTACTGGTGTGAGAAAACCAGAAAATGCATGAGTAGGTGAACCGGCCGCCGTGATATAACTGAGAAATTGTTAAAAACGGCGTTAAATCTTAATCAATTAATTATTTGAAGAATATAGGAATATACTCCTTCTGATATGTCAGAAAAATTATTTGATTCACTTGTATCAGTACATGTATTCTACACAATATCTACATGTGTGGCTTCAAATGTTATGAATTCAATTTCTGGTTCACCCAAACTTGATGCAAAACAGGATCAAGTTTTCAAACTTACAGTGTGAATTGTGAACACTACATTTCCATTGGTTTCTACCATACTGTTTTTGTTACTTGAATGAGGTGTTACTAAGCATTTCATTGTTAAGAAAAGGATTTGTTTTATCTTTCTTATGGTTTGATGCAAACTTACATAATGTTTAACTCTTAAAATTGAACCTGCATCAGATTTTAATACTGCTCCACTGATTTGGAAGATCACTCACAAGTAGATACTCCTCTTTCTGTACACCAGATGAGGCTGTTACTACATTGTAATAAACATTTTCCCCTTTGATTAATATCTCCTCCAGGGCTTATTGTGTCCATTCCATTTTGAGGCTTTCTTAATTATAAAGAACATTTTGGTTGCTTTAAAAACACTTTTTTTCTATTTAACATGTTTTAAAATAGGACAAAAGAGAGAAACATGTATATGATTTATACTATTTCTCAGTGCAAAACTATGTCTTAGTCAAGTTAGTAACAGTTTTGCACTAACATTTTTTTTTAAATTTATGATATAGTCGGTGCAAAACTATAGCTAACTCTACTTAGCTATAGTTTTGCACTCAAAAAAAGAATGATTTGACTTAGCATATTTTCTTGAAATTCAAATATCCTTGTTAATACTTAGAATATAATCAAGAACTTTTGAGTGAACCAGGAGAGTTTGATCATTGTTCAAAATTTATAATAAAACCAACTTTGAAAAATTATAGAGTTAGCATAGTATTGCGCTCAGCCATCGAATTGCTCTTAACAAGCAATTCCTCCTTTTCACGCAATGATATATTCTGTCATCAATTATTACAAATATTAGAACTGTTGCTACTCTTCTGTCCTATTTCATTAGACCCGAATCCGCTTAGTTGGTAAACTATGCATTTCCCGTGCTAATGGGTTTATAATGCTGTCGTTATAATATTAATTACACAAGAATAAGTCTTGGGACTACATGTAGCTTAAACCAGAAACAAACAGACTGTCTGAATGACTTAAGGATGGCCTGTTTGATTTGATTCTTCTCGAGTGTCAAGGGTTAGTTTATAGTCGTTTACTGCTTGCGAAGCCTAACTAATGTTTAAGGACGACTTGATGGCGAAAACACAGAACAAAACAGAACGTTTATTTAGTCGTTTGCAAAATGCAGTCAATGACAAACATAAATACAATATACGTCTCTGTATAGTTTTTATATGATGTTATGTTTGTCAATGAGTATGTACTTTGTATAGGTCTAGATAAGCTGAGCCCGTTAGCTCAGTCGGTCGCGACGCGGGCTGTCAAACCAGGGGTAGTGAGTTCGAACCTCAGCTCGGCCAACATTCTTTCCGACGATTGACAAAAGTCACAGTGACAAGCGTCATTTGTTTTTCATCAATGGGCTAACAATCTATGTGGAAAAGCAGCCAGTTGATTGGAAAAAAATGTTGTGTGGAGTACTGGTGTGAGAAAACCAAGAAACATATGAGTAGGTGAACTGGCCGCCGTGATATGACTGAAAAATGTTGAAAACGGTGTTAAAACCCTGTCAATCAATAGGTCTAGATAAACGTTCTGTTCTATTTTGGCGAAAACACAGTAACGCCAGATTAGACTGAGCGATGTTTCACTCGGTCTTTCTCGATCGCAAAACAGCCGAATGTTGATTTTCGTATGACGTTATGATTATCTCATTCAAACCTAGTTACTAGGAGTAACTATCTTTACGTCGTTTATTTTCAACAGGCATTATTTACTTTTACTGGATATCTTGAGCTGTAATTACAAATAGTCTCGTTTGAAATATTTTCTGTATACGCGAAATCTTAAAGAACTGGAGATATACATCTATATAGCCTTTAGAATATTCTCCTTGATGAACTTGTTGAACTGAGCTTAAGTTCCTGTAGCAGACGATTTAGATAAATATCGGGTTGGAGTGAGAATAACAAATAAGCCTATCTCAATTACGTATATTACATTGTATCGTCGTTTGCTTTGAAAACCTCCGATGAAAATGAAAAAAAATGATAATAATATTTATCTTCCTCTCATCATTGTAAATAAAATATATCATTAACAACATTCCTTACGTAATCCATAGTGAATGTCAAATAACTCTGTTTTAAAGTGATATGATATTTGAAGATTGTACAGAAACATGCATTTTGGAAGCGTCCCGGGTTCGATAGTCCGTCGCACATTTACACATGGGTCATGAATAATAAGTGAGCTATCGCCGTGATATAACTGAAATAATGTTGAAAACGGCGTAAACCATAATTATAAACAAACAAATTATATACAAACATATCAATAAATCGATGTATGAGTCTAAAATCGATAAAAGAACACAGAGTGGATTTCAGTGACTTCCAATACTTGTCAGACTGACTGACTTGTTGGTCCATGGGGTAACTTTGATATAGTATTATCATATACACATTACTGTAACTTCAACTTCTAAACCCATAATGTTGTATTTGTAGACCAAATCAAATGTTGAAGAGAATGGGGTAAAATTGGCGCTCAGGGTTGCGGGATAATATTACGATTGAAGCGCTGGTGTAAGATTACCGGCAGTACTGGTAATTTAGCGAGGAAACAGCGCGATACGACTGAAAAATGTTGAAAGCGGTGTAAAAATAACACCATTCAAATTCGTGTTTTGTCTTGTATTTTTAACTGTGATGATTATTTAATTTATTCCCTGATATGATAGTTTAAGATTCTCTTAGGAAAAGTGGAAGAAGAACTTTATAGAAATTGCTCGATTTGAACAAATTGTGAATTGCTCGATTTGAACAAATTGTAAATTGTTCAGTGATTTCAAAAGTCGTCACTCCTAAGGGCAAGAATCACTTATTAATAACTTCTGTATCTTTAACTATTCTATGAAATGATGGAGTGATAGACTTTATATTAGAACTAAAATTTCGTTCGACAATTGACTGATTAAAACTTTTACAAAATAGTCAATACCTGAGACCTGTACCGCAGACGATATATTGAAAACGTTGTAGAAAAAATGGATAAATCAATTCATTCTTCTTTTACCACAATGCTTTCAACTTTGTATAAAAGTTCAATTGCCAAGTTAACCAGATGTTGTTGCACATTGTCCATTAGTGTTTTCAAAGCAGACGTACTTTAAAACTATCTTACCGCGTAAAGTAAGAAACACCCATAAAGCGAAGGGTTTTTGGAGTGCAAGCGGGTCGCATTAAATGGAATTATCCCGTTAATCACTCCTGCCTTTATTGAAGTAAAGCCGTAGTCGAACGCAGTGAATAAAATAGATATCGACGGAGGAATGTAATTTAAATTTTCCATATGGAAAGTAGGCGAATGTTGACAGGTAAAGTGCTACATGTATTCAATGTATACTAGTGTCGTACTGTACTTGACGTTCTCGTGATCTTTAACTTGATTTACGTAATTCATTTTTCTTCTTCTTCTTCTTCTTCTTCTTCTTCTTCTTCTTCTTCTTCTTCTTCTTCTTCTTCTTCTTCTTCTTCTTCTTCTTCTTCTTCTTCTTCTTCTTCTTCTTCTTCTTCTTCTTCTTAAACGGAATATTAAACCATTTGACAAACGATATGATCAATACTCCCTCTCCTGGTTGTCAAAGTTATCTGCTACGTATACACTTAAACATTTTTAACGGTGACTACTATAAGTAAATTTGGCACACTTTTACAGTACTTCTGATTTTGGACACTTCAATGTTCGGGTATTAACTGTTGTCCAAAAAAATGTAATTGTACTCGGTCGTCTTCTTCTTCTACCTTTTCTTTGTATGAGATAATTTCTTTTAACTCATAATGATAAAATGGCGGGCTATAAATAATGGCCGTTTTCTGCCCCTCGTATTCGGTTTTATTTATATTGTGTGAGTTGCTTCAATTATTTATTATCCTCTGTTTGTACTATTCCCATTTTTCATTGAAGGCCTACTTTTGATGTTTAACGTAGGTGATTTTGTTGCCCTGTCAGAATTGTGTAAACTTCAAATTGTTACCTGTTAGCTCACTATGAGCACTTGTGATGGCTGATGCCCGACGTCCAGACGTCCCGACGTCGTTAACAATTTCTTAAAATAACATCGCCTCCTAAACCACTGTATGGATTTTGACTTAACAAAGTAAGAATGATCCTTTGTTGATCCTCTTTCAAAGAAAATAATGTCATGCAGAACTCTGGTTGCCATGGCAATCGAAAAGAAAAAGTTAAAAAAATATTTGAAAATCTTCTTGTCTGAAACCAAATGGCCTAGAGCTTAGATTTTAGACGTGTAGCATTGTCTAGTTGTACAGATATATATATATATTGGGAAAGACTTTGAAAATATTATTGTCTGAAAAAGAAAGGCCTAGAGCTTAGATATTTGGTGCGTAGCATTGTCTTCTGGTCCTCTACCATGATTGTTCAAATTATGCCTCTGGGTTCAAAATTGCCTCCACCCAGGGGGTCACCTGTTTCACAGATATATAGTGAAAAGCTTTGAAAATCTTCTTGTCAAATCGCATTACATAACTTAGGTGAGCGATCCAGGACCATTATTGCCATTTTGTTTAATGATATTTCCATGGAAAAAAAAGGTTTCTTTCATATCATTTCGACAATTTGATTCGCTTTTCGCATTTTATCCAAATATGTTTTATCATTCATTCAACTTAAAGAAACTTTAGAAATATGATTCCAATGTTCGTAGTCTATATGAACTTCTCTCCTAAAATTGCGTGTACACTATCTAGAGTGACTTCTTGATTAAAAAACAAGTATATGCACACGTTGTTTACACATAACATGCTACATTGTCCACCCGAAGAGTTCAAGTCACGTGGATTCATTTTTCAATACATTTCTGTATTGATTAAATGAATCGACATGACTTGAATATTCAGTCAGCTATAAAAAACATAATACGGTCACTGATTACATACTCATGAATTTATATTATGGTACATGTAACAAAGGCTTCTGTATATTGGTTTACCAATAAAGCAAATTTATGAGAAATAACGATTTTATTTTGATCCACCTTGATGGTTTGAGAAACATGAGCAATTATACATATTTTGCTTCATACAGACGACAGTTGTGTAGCCGTTGTCTTTTGAAAACATTGTGACAAAAGAAGAATTTTTCCAATAACGAGCAATTTCTTCTTTTGCCACAACTCTATTCAATACAGTAATTGGACAATTATTCATAGATGTTTTCCATATTCATGCCTATGTGTTTTCAAAGTCGTCTGCTGCAGATTCTTTGTATGTGGGAAAGGGTTCAGATGTTATTTCAATCATGGTTTATCACATGTATATGATTATCAACATGTTACACAACACTACGGCTTCTAAAACACAATGTAGATTAGTCACATGGCTCTCAACCTGTTTTCAAGATGAATTTACATAAAGAAGACATACATTATTGCGCTGTGCATGTATTATGACAGCGGTGTTGTATTTTGGGTAAATACTGACTTTTTTATCAACAATAATTACAAACAGTGGTGACGATTTAATTTAAAATTAAATTAACATATTTTCAATTGAAATTGCTTAACGATCTTGATATTTGCAAAGCCCCCGGCATCCAAACTGTAGAGTATATTATAGTTTTCATTCAATCAAATAGGAAACACGTATAATCATAGCACACACCTTTAGTATTAAGAAAGAACAACTATAGTTTTCCTAACTGGATCAACGAAACCGATTCTTTAGTTTCCAGAAAACCATTAAAATTAACTTGAACTCGGAGTCATCTACACTATGAATACATGTATTTATTACACATATAAGAAGTCATAGTTGTTTCTATCAACGTGAGTGATGATCTAGTAACAAATGTTTTGGTGCTAATATTGTGGAAAATTGGATCAACATTGGGAATGAAATTTCTTATTAGTAAAGAATATTTGTGAAAACGCTTTGCAGTGACGAGAGTCGCTTTCATATATGTCTTGGTTGCAACTTATAAACATATCATACAAGAGAAAGTTGATGCAAGGCATCTATGTCGCCGGAAATCCATACTGCAGATATGCATAACACTAACATTATAGTAGTTGAATAAACAGTTATCAACTGAGGGGCATATTGGAACATCAGGGGTGGGGTCAAGTGAAAACGTATCATAACTTGCATTGTTTTGTCAACGAAGTGAATGATAATTGAAGCCTTTCATTGTTTATGATCAATCTCCATTCCAAAGTAGGTTAACCATACACTAATTATTGATCATAAACATAAACAGTAATGGAAATGAGTAATCTTGCCAATCATTAGTCTTAGTATGCATACAGTGCTTTCATTAAGGAATAATTATAAGATTTGTGAATTTCACATACACTTTTCAAGATGTTTGTCAGAATATTTGAATTTTATTATTTTTCAATAAAACCACAAAACAGACAATTTAGGATTTGCATGCAATAGCACGTCATTTTACCTTTCCTCTATTAAAGTCAACAGTGGACACCTTTGCAGCAATCTACTTTTAAAACAATGAGATAAGGGTTAAATTGCTGAAGACATTAGTTTTCTCTTTTTCTCAAAATGATATTAGCTTGGCATCCTAATTATATCATACTTTCCTTCCTTTTTTATAATGATGCATAACAAACTACTCATGTTTTAAAATTATATTATGATGAGCACCCTTGTGTCAATGATGCATAACAATATGCAGATCGGAAGCAATATGCCTTTAGGGAATTAAATAACACATTTAAAATTGTCAAGGACGAAATAATTTTGTACGAAAGACCCGATTCTTTCTTTTTCGCAGAGGTGTCGTTCTTGAAACTCTCTTTATAGGCAGAGAGTGTTCGTTCAAAGTAATTGTTCTATTACAACCAGTTTTATCTCGGTTTGTTCTTTTCTTCATTTGTTTCGAACCAAACAAACATTTTAAATCACCTATGATTTACTATTTGTAAGTGAGTGTAAAGAGCGGCTCTCTGCAAAGGAGATTGATCTACGCAGTTGGTATTCGCGAGTCACGCGATCAACAGTTTTAGCTTAGAAACAGTTCATATTTTATATATACATGGATAAACATTATAAAATGCCTTCTTCACAAATCAAGACATCTCTTTGAACATGAAAATAACATTCAGTAGGTTAAAATTGCCATTAAAAGGAGAATATTCGACGTCATTTTCATCTCGATATTTACACATAACAGTCTGCTGCAAGCAGGTGCGCGTATGTAAACAAATTAGACTGTGCGACGTAAAGGTTTGTAGTTATTGCCTTTTGATTACATGTAGTATATAGTGTAAAATAAAGTATCTCAGTCTAGCTAATTGGGACTGTTTTGTCTTCGTAAATAAAACAAAAAAAACATAAATGCGAGTCAAAATAAAGAAACTGAAAATACCTAAAACATCGGAATATTTATTTCATTTTAGATGTGTCATTACTTAGTGTTTTTAAACAAACGCAATTGTAATATGTTCAAGACATTTAAATGTGTATCTTTCTAATACTAATCCCCCCTCCCATGTCATTTCCGAATACCTATTAAAAATAGAAGTCGCGGGCTTCTGCCCGGCGACTAATAACCTCTTCCTTACCGCAGGAATTGGACAATTGTGTGCACATGTTTTGCACATTTAATGGACGAGATAGTTCCCTTGTCATCATGCCTTTATGCTCTATACTAAATGAATATCTGATATATACGATACAGGTCTTATTTTGTGTCGTCCCTTGGAACGTTTTCAAACCTCTCGACGTTTGCTCATTGACTTGGCATCAGATAGGGTTTGAAACGTATACGGATACAGATAATAACATTTACTTTATATGCAAGAAGTGATGTCCTCGTGATTGTTTGGTGTTAATTGGTTTGCCGATGTAGCAACAGTGTCACCAATATGAGAGAAACTTATAACATTGTATATCTTGTGTGGGAAGATTTTAAGCTCTTCGTACAGTCAACGAAGGTTTACTTTCTTTACCACTTATCTAAGATATTTGACATTCTCTAGCATATTACGTTTGAAATCAAAGTAAAACAGGGATCACTTATTGATAATATATCGATTCATTATATGCTCAATTAAGCACAAAGTGCTCATTATGAGCTTTTAGGGGCGCTGGTTGTCCGTTATACTTTGAACGTCGAGCAGTGTGCGTAGTTTTTTGTAAGTCAACAATTTACTTAAAAGACATCTCCTCCAAAAGCACTATGCAAATTCCATCCAAACTTCGTTTAAATGTTCCTAAGGGGATGCCTTTCAGAATTGCTCAAACAGTATAATTCAATGCAACATAGCTGGTTACTATGGCAATGGGAAGGACATTTAGAAGAAATGAACTTTAAATGACATTTCCTCATTAATCACTGCCCAAAGATTGAGAAATACGAATGCTTCCTCCACTCAACAATGAGATAAGTCACTTAGCCAAGATATTCTGAAACAAATTTGATTTTGACGAAGATTCATCAATTATCATTTGGCGAAACCCTTTTCCACATACAACAAATCTACAGCAGATGAGTTTGAGTCTGGTTAAAACTTTTGATAAACTTCTATAAATAAAAGTGTAATGACTAAATAGAGTTCAAACAGTGTACCAAAATGCGAAATTGCTCATAATGAGCAGTTCTTCCTTTTACAACACTGTTTTCAATGCAGTCAGCTGCAGAAGCGACAGACAGTTTATGTATGTGGGAAAGGCTTAAATGAATTGTTGTGTGCCATTTTATTATATGAAAGATAACGACAACCGTCCCAAAAACATGCTAAAAATTCATAAATGTTTTTTTTTTTGCTTTGGTCAAATTTCCAAAGAGGAGTTTTGTGGAATAAATATTTTGTAATGATGAAACATTAGAAATAATTGTCCAATCTTCTTTTTTAATCCCATTTAATCCGGAATTAAATTATCCAATTACAAAGAAAATGTGTGTCTAAATGAAAGTGTAATTGATGAAAAGAGTTGAAAACATCATAGTAAAAGGATAAGTTGAAGGAATTTCTACTTTTGTCACAATGCTTTCGAAAGCCATTTGCTGCAGATGCGATAAAATGCTTTGCTTCTTGAAAATGTGTCTGCAAGCATGCAAGGTCACCTATTTATAAGTGAACTTTAATAATCCTTGCAGCAAGTGTATTTTCCTCAACAAATAAACCACGTCATACAAAAACTTCAAGTCTCTTCAACCAGCCTAGATGTATGAAAGCCTGCGCAACCTGATCTCCCCTGTTCGCAATCTAGTCACACAGGCATCTGTGACTCAACACGAGAAAAACAATGACTTAATTAACAAAACATAGTAAAAGTATTAAATTTGAATGTAACTGTCTTTGATTTAAATCTACCCGGGGGATTTCGGCACATAGAAATTACTCCGCTTTGAACTATTTGTACCGCTTTCGATATTTTTCGATATTTTTTTTCCGGCTAAGCTGCATTTTTTATTCGGAACGTAGTAACTCCGAAAAACGGTTCATTAATTCTGTTGACTCTCGAACGGATGTCTGTCGACAACCGTCCCAATAAAATGAATGTGTTAATTTAAAACAGTGTTATAATATATTTCAAACAATGTAAGACAGTGATGCAACCAATTTTTTTTTTTTCTTTATAAAAAAATAATTAGAAAATGTAGACAAAGATGTTTTTTTTGCTTTGATGTTAGAATTGAACGCTCAATATAATATTGTTATAATTGGAATACAGTGGCCTGATATGACATGCATCAAGGATTGTGTTAATTATTCCACGATCTCTTGGTAAAAACAGTATTTGCTATAGACCCCCATTCTGTAA
Organism: Serripes groenlandicus; assembly: GCA_031761405.1. Lineage (NCBI taxonomy): Eukaryota > Metazoa > Mollusca > Bivalvia > Cardiida > Cardiidae > Serripes > Serripes groenlandicus. The sequence continues at coordinate 39,064,895 of JASEVX010000004.1, forward strand.
ATACAATATTGGGCTTTCAACTGAAATATCTTCAAAATAAAGACATATCAAAGTGCTATGGTCAAGGTTATTTTATTAACTTTTTTTAACGGTAAATCCTTATCCAAATGTAATCCGTGATCTGCAGTTATCCGCTTCCTGGAAGCACTATCAGTTCTTTGATTCTTAGATGCATATATTAAAAACTGTTGATAGCTCTATTACATCAGATGAGCGATATAGGGACATTATGGCCATTTTACTTCTTTAAAAGTAAACAAGCGGTTTTTTTCATGTAATATTCTTTACATAACATCGATCCTAATGAATCCTGTTTAGGATCGAATCTTTACACAATTTATTTTATTTTTACAGATCGCAGGTCATAAGGCATAATGGTGTTCCGAGAGCAGACAGTTTTACAAGTCCAATCAATGCTGGAAAGCATAAAAAACAAGGACGTGCACAAACCAATATCAATAACCGGAAGCGAGTCGGTCCATTACAAAGCGCCATCTGTTGAGACGGTAGATACCAGTCCGCGATTACCAACGACGCGTCATGCTAAGTCTTTTTTGGGTAGTGGACTTTTCCATGCTGTGTATAAGTGTAGACTTCGAAAAGTCAAATTTCTATTAGATAATGGATTAAGCATCAATGCCAAGAATGATTACGGGTACAGCGTACTTGTAGCAGCTTTGCATATTGAAAGTAATGCCAAAAGAAGTAAAATGTTCGCCTTTCTGCTAGATCAAGATGCTGACCCGTTCCAACGCGACCCAAAATACAAACGAAATGCTCTGGCGTGGGCTTGCTTACTAGGCCGAGATGAGCAAGTTAATTTACTTTTGGATACATTCATGGGAGAGTTTGATTTTCATGAAAAGGATAAAGATGGCCTGACCGCCGTGCATTTAGCAACACATGCCGGACATTCTGAGGTCGTGAAATCGCTTGTCCGAGAAATGCGGAAATATGGTACAACCGTCGACATTACAGATAATCTCGGCCTAACACCTTACCTCCATGCTAAACGACTCGGATATGGACTCATTGCGGATATCCTCAAGGAAGAGGGCGGCGCTTGTATCGGACAAGGCGATGTTTACTCATTTAAAAGGGCCGAGGAATGGCGTGAAATTGGAATACAAGAACGGAACCAGATTGTTAAACAACGGAGGAGTACACAGTATGAACAGGCAGCGATAAAAGGGAGCGCCCGCATGCTTATGCAATTTGATGGTCCCGGGTATGAGATAATCACAATACCCACGCCAAAATCGAAACGTACCCTGAAACAAAGAGAGTTATCGACAGACACATACGATGAAACATCGAAATCAGTGAGAATAATGTCCCCAAGATCTAAAAGTTTACCCCCGGGCACAGATCACAAGGCCTTCCGTATTCGGCAATCATTAGACGCTATCGACGGGAGACCAAACATAGACGCCATGTCATTGATACAAATGCGGGATCCAAAGAAAGGCGTGGCCCCGAAACAGTTCCATTCGAGTGAAGTTGATGAGTCAAAGGTGAATGAATACAAACATATTTTGGGCGATGTAACAACCATGATGGATTATTTAACTATGCAGTATACCAAATCATTTCGCCGATCCGTGCCCCCACTACAGATACACTCTGAGGAAAACAAGGCATACCCTAAGCGATCCACTCTTGCCATTCTTTTTGGTAAAAACAAGAAGGGAAGAAAATCTCCAAGGGCTGCAGGATCTGGAAAGAAGAAAGGTGAGAAGTCTCACAGTGGTAAAGCGAAACCTGGCAGTGGTGGGAAATCCAAATAATATGAAGAACCATACTGATCATACATATATATATATATATATATGCACACGTATCGTAAATTAAATGCTTAACCTTGTAAAATTCTATTCACATAACTGTTGATTTAATGTTCTATCGGCCCACATTGTATGATATTTTTTCAAATCGCAATCATCTGTTTTTATAGCAACTTAGATAAATAATGTCTAAAAATTAGAAATGTAATTTCCATACAGTTACTCATCAACATTTTCAACAAATTGTCAGCTAGTAACGAAGGCATCAATTTACGTCAATAGCTATGAAATGGTTATGAAATGGCCAATGTCAGATAGTTATGCCGACTTTTCTGATACATTTATTTGAGTTGACTTGAGTATACCGTGTCAGCAAAGTGAACCGATTGATGTAGGGACTAACGTTTTGCTCAATAACATTCAAATGCATCAATGTAATGTATCTAAAGAAGGTATGGCACAGCGAAAAAAGTAAATAAATAGTACTAAGCATATTGTTTTAAATCATATTTAGACACACCTGTAAACACATTCAATATTTAAAGAATCACCTTAGAATAACAATGAAAATTATTGGATTTACTTATTGGAAAATTCATTTATCTCATGAATAAGCCAATCATTTATGCTTAACTGACGTCTGTTTAGTAACCAATACAAAATGTTGGGATTAAAGGCTGTTTCATATGTTGAAACTTACCAAAATTAACATCGAGTTAAATATTTGATTAATTGATTGATTGTTTGGTGTTTCACGCCGCTTGCGACAATTGTTCAGTTATATCACGGCGTCTCCTGGGTAAATTACCAGTACTACTGGTCCATTTATCCTGACACTAGCCAGTCAGTCGTAATGTTAAATAGACTGTTCTTAACAAGTTCGAAAACATTATTTTCTTCGTTGCATTAGTAAAATAATAAGTCATCCTGAATTTCCATTAAATATATTGATTAATATTAGTGCTATTAAGCAAAACGTTTATTTGTTATAGATGTCAAATGCGCTATAAAAATCAATACACATATAATGAATCCGACTACATTCAGTGTTTGAAAGGTTAACAGGTTGGTCCAATTGTCTCTTTAGCCGCTTCAACCATTTCTAAAGGGCGCTTCCATTATTGGCGTATGCCCGAACTTATAATGTAATGGTAGGGACAGGTTACACCAAACTAATGAAGACAATTTACTATTTGAGTGGATTATACCCTGATATCGCACGTTTTCAAACAGTAAATTGAGTGGTGTTTGTATCAAGTGATGGTGTTTGTACTGCACTCACTGTATAACGACATGCTCAGACGGATTGGAAACGCAGAATAACCCGTTCACTTTACGGGAAATATTTCTAGCACAAGAAATAACAAGAGATATAGCCAATCGTGAAAATAGAGAAATAATTTTGAGCAGTTTCCCATTCTATATTACAGACAAGCGCCTTACCAGGAAAGGCGTGAAATAACACCAATTGCTTCAGCACATTGAAAAAGTATGTTAACCTCGAAATAACATATTCGCCAGACTTAATTCTAAGTAGAATGTATTTCAAATGTCTGAGGAATACTTGCCTTTATCAGGACCTGACTAAAAAAAACACCTTGTCAAGTCTGGATCTGAACTGTGCTCAGTGCAATACTATTCGATATAGTTTAGGTTAATACAGAAACCTATATATAATTATTGTCTTCCTATTTATTTATTTTGACCTATTGTGTGGTAAAAAGAATTACTTCTCAATTTCCAAAAATGTTATCTGCTTTGTTTCGAAACTGTACGTGATGTTATCTGTTCACTAAACGGTTGCGGGTTTGGTTTGCACGTAAGAGTAGAAAGAGTAAGAGTTGGTTTATTGGATTATCGGTGTTGTTCAAAGAGGTATTTCTCACGAAAATAATGTGCCGTCAATCGAGTTATACTTAAAAGCGTCTTAATTCCGATTAAAGTCGGATTTACGAATATGACCTAAATACGAGTATGATAATCATACATCTATTTAGTCTATCAAATATTCTCAGACGTTAAACTGGTGAAAGGACACGTTATACGTCTTGTTTTACGAAAATTGAAGGGTATTTAAAACCCCAAAGATCGAATTTACAAGAAAGTCAAAACCCCAAAGATTGTTTTCACCGGGCAATTATCTCATTTTACCACACTGATATCAACTTTATTCAATAAAATTATAATATCATTAAAAGACGTTTTTCATGGTTTTGCCTAGATGATTTCAAAGACGTCTGCTGAAGATCTGTTTTATGTGTGAAAGGGGAATCAAATGTGTAGATATTGTTTTCAGGGTATTTGTGCTACATGAAGGTAAAGGGATGATGCCAGCCAGCATTAACTAACCATTATTATTAATTGATGAAATGCCATTAGCTAACTGCTTATGCAAGCGGTGTTTTAAACAGCCTTTCAATAACACAAATCTCAAATATATCGTTCTTACAACATATATAAATACGAGAAAATTGTCTTCGCGGGAGAAGTTTTGTGGTTTTAGGTCAGGTTATGTCATGGTTTAAAATAATATCGACACAACGAATTGAGTGAAAGCATTTTAATTGTAAATAGCTTTCTTTTGTATTCTGCCAAACGGCGTTCCATAAATCGGTAATTATTTTAGAGAAATTATAAAAAGATCTTCATATTAATCACTATTTGACCACGGAATGACCGGCACATAATAATCTAAGAAAGTATTTAGATTTGAGCTTAATAGGTCACACTCTGGCAGCTCCAAAATGGATTAACAAGGTGATACATTGACCCAATTAACTGAATTCGAAGTACATGACCATTACCACGTTCGTGCAGTCTGATCTGTATTTACACTGTTTGTCTTTCGTAAAATACATATAGAAAATGTCTCTTGTTTTCTGCTTTGTTATGACACCCAAATATGTGTGTAACTTAACAGGATTTAATTGAATCGTTGCACATGTCTTCGGAATTGTTAGATACGCTGCATGACAAAGTCATATAACACTTGTCATGTTTTTGTTTTTCAATATATAGAACAGGTCCGTGACAACTTGTATATAACTTACTCTCTATTACAACTTAGGTAAGGGGCTCGTGTCAGGAAAGCTCATTCGGTAACGCTGAGGGCTGTCAAACCAGTAGTGCATTAGGACCACGACTCAGTCATTGATTCTTTCCAATTTTAAACAAGTCATTTTAGTTTAAACTTATTTATTTGCAAATTAAATCGATTGTGAAACAAGCTTTAAGCTTATATTAATCACGCTTGATGTCTGCTTCCTGGAGACATAACCAGCACTCGCGTCGTTTGCGTAGAAAACTCCAAAGGCAGAATCCGCTCATCAAGGTATTCGAACCCGGGACATCTGGTACGAGAGGACGACGCTCTACCACTGCACCGCTGTCTTCAGTTTGACTAGCTTCGTCACTTACTTACGGTGAAAAAGTCCTCGACATTTTGTACAAAAGAAGGAACCCCTTGAAGTATGACCCAAACAGTGAATGTCTTTAATCATTCCCCGAAGAGGTAGAGGTAAATTGATCGGGCGTTGATCGTCCTTCTGTTCTACCGGTTTCATATAGAAGACAAAGTTTAAGGGAGTTAATTTAAACTTATTGATGTGTTCATCGCCATAAAGACATGCAGACCTGCGAGTTATGACGAGCAATGTATATATATATATATAAATACATATAGAAAATGTCTCTTGTTTTCTGCTTTGTCTGGAGACATAACCAACACTCGCGTCGTTTGCGTAGAAAACTCTACCACTGCACCACTGTCTTCAGTTTGACTAGCTTCGTCATTCACCTATCCCCCCTATGAAAGTTTACAATAAAAGTATGCCTCTGTTTGACTAGACTACCTATCTCCCTTTTCGACATCAGGGTTTGCGTGAACTGCCAGTCTGGTCAGCATAACAGAATAGTAATGATAACAATACTTATTCTATCAAATTGTCTTTTAGTAAGTGAGGTATTTATCTACATCATTGAACAAATGTTGTAGTTACCGAGGATGTACAGGCAAACGTTTACAGATACCCTTTCTTCGAAGGATGTTAATTCCACAAATGTGCCGGTTTATGATAAACATGTTTTATATAATGTTGTTCTACTTAAACATATACAGTTCAACTTCAGCTGAAACAATTGTTCTACCCTTTTCAGATGTGTAAAAAAAAAAAAAAATTAAGTCAAATCTTGACACAAATAGTATGTTACATAGAATACGGAGAAATTGCTCTTTATATACAATATATTATTATCATACATCTACACTTCCTTATATCCTTGTCTGCTTTATAAACGTTAACAGAGGTGTATTCTATGGGGGAAAGGTAAAAGTGAGTGAGATTAACTACTCGCTGAACAAGAAACATATTGTGTCACTCATTTACTTTCATATCGGATGTTACAGGTACCAACATAGTTCACATTTAAAGCTGTCTGCCTTTATCTCCTGCATGAATAAATGATTCTAATATTGAATGCATATACAAACATATTCACCAATATCATGAGGATGTTTGAGCCAATGGTCCATTTGTAAACACCATGTGATCCGCTAACAGCAACATTAAAGCACAAGTACATAAGTGTATATACATGCATTTGACATGTATTTGAGCCAATGGTACTTTTTTATTTATAAGCATGAGGTCCGTTGTCTTAAAAGAGCTGAGCTCATGAGGATATTTGAGCCAATGGTCCTTTTTTAAACAGCATATGGTGCAATTGGGTGCACAATGAACCCTTCCCAACAACGGGTAAATCTGAGGTGATAAATTCGATCAATATCTATTATCAGATTGAAGAGAAAGTAATTAGATTTTAAATGATTTGTTGACCTGCCAGTAATCGGTTTAATCTATAAAACTTTACCCTGTTAACATTGTCCTTGATACATTCGACATAGAAGTTTTGACGCAGACGACTTTTTTTTAAATAGTATGGAAAGTGGAGAAACTACTCATAAAAAAATATCCCCTTTTCCCAAAATGTGTTTAACTTTGTATAAACAACATATGCCCAATAAGATTGTGTTCTTACTTTGTTCGTATCTAAAACAGTTTTGAAACTACGAGACCTCAAAGTATACCACTGACGTCACTTTTTAAACGTCTCTCAAATGTCCCTCGTTAAAACAACAACAGCTGATAGTTTGGTCAATTCAACGCTGATAGCTGCGAAATTATATCACGATTTGCATCTTAAGAATGTAATTTTCTTCTTTGTGTCGTACGTTTAAAAGAATAACGCGTCTATAACGTCACTTTTCAGAAGCGAAATGCCGTTGCGTTTTTCTATAAAAAGCGTGCTTTTCTTACATTTAAAAAGAATCTGTAAATTTAATTTTTGATTTTTTTATATCTTTTTATTAAGAATCTTATTAAAAATGGTTTGATATCAAGAAAAGTATACCTTACCGACATCGTTGTTGCACAATATCAGTTTATCTCACCCCTTTACCTATTCAGTTATGACGTTAAAAAGGTGTATTCGAGATATACATTATTTGTGTTATTCAGTCGGTAGTAACATTTAACAACATATTATATTCCAATTATTCAGATTTTAATATTGATGGACAAATATATATATATATATATATGGGTCTACAAGAGAAAATTGATGCAACGCATCAATGTCGCCGGATATCTATAGTGCAGTTATGCATAACACTAACATTATAGTAGTTGAATAAACAGTTATCAACTGAGGGGCATATTGGAACATCAGGGGTGGGGTCAAGTGAAAATGTATCATAACTTGCATTGTTTTGTCAACGAAGTGAATGATAATTGAAGCCTTTCATTGTTTATGATCAATCTCCATTCCAAAGTAGGTTGACCATACACACAACCAACTAATTATTGATCATAAACAGTAATGGAAATGAGTAATCTTGCCAATCATTAGTCTTAGTATGTATACAGTGCTTTCATTAAGGAATAATTATAAGATTTGTGAATTCCACATACACTTTTCAAGATGTTTGTCAGAATATTTGAATTTTATTATTTTTCAATAAAACCACAAAACAGACAATTTAGGATTTGCATGCAATAGCACGTCATTTTACCTTTCCTCTTTTAAAGTCAACAGTGGACACCTTTGCAGCAATCTACTTTTAAAACAATGAGATAAGGGTTAAATCGCTGAAGACATGAGTTTTCTCTTTTTCTCAAAATGATATTAGCTTAGCATCCTAATTATATCATACTTTAACAAATGTTGAAATGTAGTCCAATATTTATAAATTAGACCACCTTCGAAATATAATATCAACTAAACAGTTAAATCTCATTGGAATTGTTGTATAATTTAAACTTAATTTCGAACATAAACTTAACCCTACAACATGTTAATTTATTTTAATTCTTTCCTTCCTTTTTTATAATGAAAACAACAAACTACTCATGTTTTAAAATTATATTATGATGAGCGCCCTTGTGTCAATGATGTATAACAATATGCAGATCGGAAGGAATATGCCTTTAGGGAATTAAATGACACATTTAAAATTGTCAAGACGAAATAATTTTGTACGAAAGACCCGATTCTTTCTTATTCGCAGAGGTGTCGTTCTTGAAACTCTCTTTATAGGCAGAGAGTGTTCGTTCAAAGTCATTGTTCCATTAAAACCAGTTTTATCTCGATTTGTTTCGAACCAAATAAACATTTTAAATCACCTATAATTTACTATTGGTAAGTGAGTGTAAAGAGCACCTCTCTGCAAAGGAGATTGATCTACGCAGTTGGTATTCGCGAGTCACGCAGGTGCGCGTAAGTAAACAAATTAGACTGCGACGTAAAGGTTTGTAGTTATCGACTGTTGATTACATGTAGTATATAGTGTAAAATAAAGTATAGCAGTCTAGCTAATAGGGACTGTTTTGTCTTCGTAAATAAAACAAAAAAACATAAATGCGAGTCAAAATAAAGAAACTGAAAATACCTAAAACATCGGAATATTTATTTAATTTTAGATGTGTCATTACTTAGTGTTTTTAAACACAATTGTAGCTATATGTTCAAGACATCTAAATGTGTTTCTTTCTAATAATAATCCCCCCTCCCATGTGATTTCTGAAAACCTATTAAAAATAGAAGTCGCGGGCTCCTGCCCGGCGACTAATAATGGCTTCAAATGTTATAATAACTATTTGAAATAATAACTCACATAATGTTAAGATTTTCATCCGATGTTTTCTATTTAATAAAGAAATCAGATTTCAATAAATTATATTAATGCTGGAAAATGAAGAACATTAACAATTAAAATGGTATCCTTTGAAAGTATTTTCTTTTTTTCTGGTGACAATTTCGCAATGTATTATCACTTTTAAAAAACATTCTTATCTAGCACATCTTCAGGAAATGAACTAAATATCGTGCAAATTGAAGAAGTTTTTTATGATTAATCCGTTATCCTGATGTGTTCAGTAAAGTGTTGTTTAAATTGAACACTTTGATTCCTGCAGAAAAATCGCATTTGCATCCCTGTAACATGACCCCAACCTGAAATATAATGACATAGATTCGTAAAATGAACATTTCTGTGTATTGAGATAATATAGTTTGTAAAAACAATACTAAGGTAAAATGCATCATTATATAAAGAATGAACATAACGGTTAGGATTTCCTGACATTATGTTCAATGCACTGCAAAACAAATATTAAATAAACGAATAAATAGTAGTCATCATTTTCTTACCGGAAAGGCTGTTTCACCGCTTAAACCAAGCTGATATTTAATGTACGAACAGCCTTATAATCGAACAAGATCGAGCTGAAACCTTTCAAACGTTATATGCGTCAGTGCATGGTGAAAGATAGAAGTTGGCATTTCTTAAAAGTTTGTATTCAGATCAATTTGTACGCCTATTCCGTCTTTTCAGAATACACACACGTAAGTACTATGTGAACATTGGGAATCCCGATCGAACTGTCCGGATGCACTGACTGATTTTGATCTGTACAGTTCCCAAAAGTCAACATGTACCTTTTCTCATGCACTCATGCAAGAAATTATGTTATTATACACATGTACAAATAACTCTTTGTTATGTACATGTACACTAATTAAAAACATATCTTACATTTAATTTGACCATTATGTTCCCAATCAGTTCAAGCCGGTTCTATACCAGTTTTTATTTAAGAAGTGTCAGTTAAGACGGTGGGAAGGCTGGTGTGTTTCGAACGGTGTGTCGTACAGAAAGTCAACTTCATCTGTTAAAAAAGCCTCTTTTCAGTTTATCTTATTACAACATTATTTTTTTAATCAAAAGATAAATTCCTATTGACTTATTCAACGAAATATCCCCACTCCTTTGCAATCTCTTAAAACAGAAATAGTAGAACTTAATTAGTGGGAGCTTTATTGTTTTTTTGAAACACATTTCCGTTAGAATAGAACATTTTTGAGCCAACATAGTGAAGGACATTTTACATTAGTATGCAAGTGTTCAGTTCAAAATGTCTGCAGCAGACGACTTTGAAAACATATAGTAAAACATATGGATAGTCTCATTATTGAATATAATCGAAAACGTTGTGGCAAAAGTAGAAGATGAGCAGTTTATTCTTTTGTTGCAATGTTTTAATAATCGTCTGCTTCAGAATGCGTCTACAATGGGAAAAGGTTTACTTTACCCTAATTATTTAACATGATTAATGCATTAATACGCCTCAAAATATTACAGATATCGAACATGGCCTATATCCGTTGTAGGAGTAATGCAAATGACACATGCCTGTTTTTAAATTTTGTTTGGAATCATAATAATAATAACAACTTGAATCGTCTACCACTGGAAATGTAAAAGGGGCAGCCGATCTCATCAAAGTGTTTTCGAGCGGCACGTCCTTTCACACGATTCACGTGCATTTGTCTCTACAATCGGCCCAACTATTCGCTCCAATCTTTTAAAAGTTATTTGGTGGAAACCATTTGTGTGAGTAGGTCAACATTCCTGAAAGATGGTAAGAATTTTATTTCAGCAGTTATAGACCTATAACTGAAAATTATGTTAGTCCGCATTTTACCGGGCGCAATGTAATGAGGCGATACAATTGGGACTTTAATTGAGTAACTTATAGGATGTATTTAGATTTCTTTACAAATCACTTTACCACATACAATAAATATGCTGCTTAAAACTTTCAAATCATTTGGACAAAAAAAATAGAGCATTTAAAAGCACGAAATTTTCAAAAGTTATCTGCTCTATGAAATGGTTAACAAACAGGAGAGACAGTCATGATTTAATTTGAAAGAAGGATGTCCTGCCGAGATATATAATTATTAATTCCCGGGAAAGTGCAAGTGCAACGAAAATGATTATTTTTCTCTCATAAAGAGTTACGCTATATAGTTATATGCACATATATCCTTATTTAAAAGTGTATTAAGTAAGATAACAAGAGAAAGTTGATGCAAGGCATCAATGTCGCCGGAATTACTGCATTGATTTATTTATGTATTCTTGACTTTCCTTAGTCTATTCAAACATTAGGAACGTTGAAATGAAAACATTTGCTTATAAATTTTATATTCATACCTATACATTAGGGTATCTATAAAAAATTAACGAAATGTGTACACATTTATCTTGGCTTAAATTTAATTTTGCTGTTGTTACTTATTTAAATAATAGTATTCATTCATATAATTTCAATGTTTGTCAATCTTATTCGAATCACAAGGTAAATATCCTGATATTGCTTTAAAGGGAGGTAATTTGAAGAAAACAAAAGTCTTCAAAGAAATATATCAGCATTACCGTCTACAGTTTAAATTGTTCTATTGTTTGTGGATTTAAAAATGTTCTTTTTTTCTTATTTCTACATGTACAACGAAATATTGCGGCTTCTCTTTGACGCTTTGCGTCAAACATTAACATTCGTCTTGTACTTGTCTAAAATAAAATGATATCACTCGCTTTTTCATATCGAAATGCGCATGCGCGAAAATCGATGTTAAAGGTCACGAAACTACACAACAGAATAGGGTCTATATTTAGCTTAGAAACAGTTCCTACTTTAGATATTCATGGATTAACATTATTAAATGAATTCTACACAAATCAAGACATCTCTTTGAACATGAAAACAACATTTAGTAAGTTAAAATTGCTATTAAAAGGAGAATCCGAATTTACCTCAATGATGACACATAAGAGTCTGCATTAGGGGGTGTTGGTTCACGTCTTGAAGGGACCCCTTTTGTCTTCGTAAATAAGACAAACAACTTAAATGCGAGTGAAATAAAAAAAAACTGCAAACATTAAAAAATCGGAATATTTATTTCATTTTAGATGTGTCATTTATTAGTGTTCGTAAACAACCACAATTGTTATATGTTCAAATCATCTAGATTTGTTTCTTTCTAATAATAAGCCGCCCTCCCATGTGATTTCCGAAAACCTATTAAAAATAGAAGTCGCGGGCTTCTGCCCGGCGACTAATAAGGAAGCTTTACCTTACTGAAGGATGCCTTGGTGTTAATTGTAAAGGACCCCTTCCTTCCTTTCGATCGGTTTTATGTCTGTATAGCAGACACAGCGTGGCAATGCCGGCAGCGAAATTGTAACTTAGTTAAAAAGTCTAAATGTGTTTTCCTTTACAAAATCTACGATATTTAAATAATTTTCACAACTTTGACAGCTTTTTGCAAAATGTTGGACAACATGCTGTATTTCTACAATACGTTTTCTTGGTAAAAGATCGAGTTCTCTATTTGCTTGATGTTTCTCGGTAACTTTCTTCAAGTTAAGTGATCTCTGATGAGTAGCTTTCGAGGCAAACCTGCCGTTTCAATGCATTTCACGCTCCAGTATGCACTAGAGTAGGGGTTAGATAAATCGATATTGTGAAAAAACGAAGTCGGTAAGGTATACTTTTCTTGATATCAAATGATTTGTAATAAAATTATAAATGAATAGATTAAAAAAAAAATCAAAATTAAATTTACAGATTTTTTTTTCAGGAAAGGAAGGCGCCTTTTCTTACGCGTAACGCAACGTCATTTTGCTCCTAAAAAGTGACGTTATAGACGCGTTATTCTAATTAAACGTACGACACAAAGAAGAAAATTACATGTACGTGAAGGTATTCTTAAGATGCAAATCGTGATATAATTTCGCAGCTATCAACGTAAAATTGAAAAAACTATCAGCTGTTGTTGTTTTAACGAGGGACATTTGAGAGCGTCTAAAACGTGACGTCAGTGGTATACTTTGAGGTCTCGTAGTTTCAAAACTGTTTTAGCTACGAAACAAGAGGACCATGATGGTCCTTTATCGCTCACCTGATTTAATCAAACTTAAACAGTTTTCATTGTTCTTTGTCTATACATATATACGGAAAACAAGCAACCCCCCTGGTGGCCATGTTTATCATCCTTTCAAAATAATTTGAAGTCTTAGTAGAGGAGCACCCAAAGAACATTCATTGCAAATGGACAAGAATATTTTTAAAGTGTTTACTCCTGATATACATGTATTTCGGTGGGGGGGAGGGGTGGGGGAGGGGGATTCTGTCCGCCTGGTAAAAACACTGGGGGGGGGGGGGGGGGGGGGGGGGAAGGGGTTTGTCAACCTATGCCAAAGACCTAGGGGGGGGGGGGATTTTGTCTGGATAGCATATATATATATATATACATGTATTCACATGTTTGCTAGATGATTTCAGAACATACATAATCACTTCAGAAAAACTGGAATTATCCGGAGATAAAAAAAACACGCTCATACAACAATATAAAGAACATGGTTTATTTTCAATAACATATTAAAATTCGGCTTTATTAACTAAAATGGCACTGTAAAAACATGTAACATAATTTCCATTCACCTGGTAAGAGGCGACTAAGGAAACATTGTCTGAAAAGAAGATAATGCAAATACTCATAAACATGTTCACTTTGGACGAGTCTTAAGGCAGCTAATATTTGGTTCAAACATATAGACATATTTATTCTGGTGGCCTAATTTGGCTTTTTTTTAGAGTCGTCTCCTATGAACATACATATGTACTTAAAGATTGCAAAGCCCTATTCGCAAGTATAATCTGTATTTGCTTAACATTGTATACAAAAGGCAACACTACGAGCTTAGAACACGTAGAGACACGGTACTTGCATACTAAAGTTTTCTTATGGTATTGAATACATGTTTTTGATTTTACAACAGCTTTAATAGTTCAGGAGAAAAATACATCTTAACACAAGTACTCAAAGGTTGTTTAAATACCTTAATTTTGTTTCAGGAAAATGCAACGAAGAGACGTGTGATTATATGGCAATATTGACGATTCTTTAGTCATATTTTAAATAATAATTTACACTTGCTACAAAAATACAAAACTCTATCTCCAAAACAAGCATTATCATATATATGTGAGTTAATCTTTTGCTCATTTTTTGTTCATTAAAGTGTTCAAATTTTACATGTTCCGTCTGGTGAGTCATGAAGAAGTACCAGGAAAAATTCCCTTTTAAGCATCAGCAAAGTTATCAGTTTACGTTGATGACAATTTGAGAACAATCAGAATACACAAGAAAAGAAGACACAAATTGTACCCCTTTCAGATAAGTATAGATCTAGAACTTGTACTTTGATACAACCTTAACCAAACTTCTTAACCAAGAATAGACAAACATTGACATCTTAACAATTTCAATTAAATTCTTGAATCAAGTACGTAGGACTCCGGCCCACATACAAACATATATCTGTACATATATAAGTATAAATTTATGATTATATACATGAAATAACATACAAAATGAATACACTTGGATACAATTTTAAATGCTTTGTTTATTCTTATCGTTTTAAAGGATTTTTGTTAATGACCTTTCTAAAATGAGTTTTCTGAGCTTAAGAGCTTCAAGGAAAGTTACCACAAGTCTAACTGTTGGTGTTTCATTTAATGATAATGTTACATTGAAAACATCTATGTTTCTAGTGCGTAGCTAACATTTGTTGAAATAGAACAATCTAAGATTTTCATATAATGGACAATCAAATAAAAGATGAAATTCATTTTCAACAACATATTCATTTGATTTGCTGCATCAAGGGCAAAATATCAAGTGTCTACAACGTTCTATCTTAAGATCGTGGTTTGACCACCTGAAGTTCGACAGTACGTTATGTTAACACTCAAGTTCAATTAAGGACATACAGCAGATTTGAAAGAGAAAACAAGAGGGCCATGATTTTTTTTTTTTTCACTTTAGCTATATAAGTCCCGCCCCCTGGAGGCAATTGTTTCCGACCAATCAACTTGGCTTGAAGGAATCTGATAGAGGGTCACTCTAGGAACATTTCTACAAAATTATTTGAAAATCGGCCTGACACTTTTGGAGCAGAAGATTTTTTAAATTTCCACTATAGCCATATAAGGCAAAATAGCCCCGCCCCCACTGGCGGCCATGTTTTTTGACCAATCATCATGGCTTGAAGGAATCTGATAGAGGGTCATCCAAGGAACATTTCTACAAAATTATTTGAAAAATTCGGCCTGACACTTTCGGAGTAGAAGATTTGTTAAGTTTTCACTATAGCCATATAAGGCAAAATAGCCCCTCCCCTACTGGCGGCCATGTTTTTTGACCAATCATCATGGCTTGAAGGAATCTGATATGATAGAGGGTCATCCAAGGAACATTTCTACAAAATCATTTTGAAGTTTTTTTCATTTCGTTGCCATGGAAACCAGAATTCTGCATGGATCCCAAACATTTGAAGGAAATCTGGTGAGGTCATTGAGAGGATGCCTTCTGTGAAGTTTCATCCCTATTGACCCACTGGTTACTGAGGAAAAGAAGTTGACGCACGACGCACGCCAGACAGAAGACGATCACAATAACTCGCCTTGAGCAAAGCTCAGGTGAGCTAAAAACGTATATATAATCGATTGTTATCAATCTGAATGCCTTTTTTTTGCGTAATAAAATCTAAAAGTCTCTTTATAAACACGTTTAAAAATTGTTTACATTCCAAACTTCTAGGTTAACCCAAACATTACCATATCCATAATATAAGCTCCGTCTCCTTGTTTTTCGAACGGGTTCGATACCCGGTTGCGGCGACATTCTTTCGGGCGATGTTTTCCATTGCCTCTCACCTCTGATCTATGTGAGAAAGTAGTCAGTGGCTTCGAAAGAATGTTGTGTAAGTACTGGTGTGGGAAAGCCAGGAAAACATGGGTAGGTGCACTGACCGCCGTGATATGACCAAAGCTGTTGAAAGCGGCGTTAAACTCCAAACAAACAAACAAATTGTTTTTCGAATGATCAGAATGATTTTAACAATCCTTGTAGAGGGTCACATAAGGAATATTTGTGAAGAATTATTTTCACATAAGGCCAATACTTTTGGTCAAGAAGATGTTTAAAGTGTTTACTCTAAAACATATATGGCAAACAAGCCAAGCCCCCTGAGGCCATGTTTTTCAACCAATTGGAATAATTTGAACCGACTTGTTAGGAAATCGCGCTCAAGGAACATTTGTGCCAAATTATTCTCAAATCAGGCCAGTACCTTTGAACAAGAAGTTTTCATTATACACCATGTAAGAAAAAGGAGTATTGCAATAATTTGGACACTATTGGTAGAGGGTCACCCATAGCACATTTATGCCAAATTATTTTCTTATCTGGCCAGTACTTGAGGACAATAATATCTCTTGCAATACTGCAGTGCTCAGCCAAAGTTCTGCATAAAATTAAAATTTTGAAAGAGGAGCACCAAAGGAATATTCCTGTAAAATTTTGTGAACATATGCCAAGTGGTTTCCGAGGAGATGCTGTTTAAAAGAAAATGTTGACAGAAAAACACCAGATGGTGAGTCATCACATCAGCTCCACCGCACTTTGAACTCGGGTGAGCTAAAAACCTAGACAAATTAGAGATAATATGAACTTCTAAGACATGGTAGTAAACCTTATCAACAAAGGAGATATCACTACTTAACAATTCACTTCATTATGGAATTTTAGGGTTGTCCGTTTGGAATACATCGGAGTCAAACATGTGATCAACTGGTAAATAAGAAGAAGGGTTTTTATACAGATGTGTAAACATTGTGGGAACAAACAATCTCTTAGCAATTGTTCAGTGTCCTACAATGTTTTCAAAAAGGTGTCTGTACCAGGGAAGTGGTTCAACCCTTTATCTTCTGGTTTGAGAAGGGTACAGGTTATAAAAGTTCAATAAAAATAACATACAGGTTATCAAAGTTCAATAAAATAACATACAGGTTTATTGCACTGATCAAACAAAATATTCAACATACATATTTTAAACAAATTAGGAAACATACTTTTGTGAACATAAACATGCAAGCTTCACATGTGGTAGACAAATTAAAGATGCATTGCTTAGCCTGCATTACCTGGTGATAGCTTCTGAATAACAGCATTAAACAAGTGGGGTCATGTGGCCTTGCTTTACTTGGGTCGAATACCCTTAAGGCTTAAGCATTTACAGTCGACCTGCATCTTCAAATTGTACCATGTTTTAACCAATCAAAAAAGGCTCCAAGAGCATGGAAGGGTATAACTGTTATGTCTGTGAAATCTGGTGTGTTGTATCAGACAAGAAGATTTCACAAATGTGCATATACATGTATATAAGAGAAACAAGCCTTGCCAAATTTGCATTATGAGCATGAAAGAGAAGCTAGACATCTTGGCATCCATGTTTTCAACAAACCAAAATTAACAAAAAAACTCGCCCAAGAATGTTTCCTGTGAAATCATTATCAAATCTCATCAGTACTTTCAGAAATGTAGATTTAAACAAGACGGCCATGAGGCCCTTCATCGCTCACCTGAGAATGTTCTATTTAAGACTTAATAACAGAAGCCATGTTTGTAACAAATCATATCATCAAAATAATTTCAACACACTTAGTAGAGGATCATCCAAGGAACATTTGACAAACAAGACAAAAACAAAGTTTCAACTTGCTCAAAGAAAAAAATGCGTCCTCCAGAATTTTAACAAGATTTTCCTTCAATTTGGTCTAGTGACCTAGGTTTTAAACAGACATGACCGAAATTCGAACCTGGCCTACTACATATAATCAAGACAAACATTCTGACGAAGTTTCAACATGCTCAAATTAAAAATTCAGCCACCAGAGTGTGAACAAGATTTCCCTTCAATTTGGACGAGTGACCTAGTTTCTGACCTAATATGACCCATATTCGAACTTGGCCTACATATCATCAAGACAAACATTCTGATAAAATTTCTAACTGCTGAAGCAAAGATTTCGGCCTCTCGTGTTAACAAGATTTTTTTCAATTTGACCTAGTGACATACTTTTTGACCTGTCATGACCCATATTGGACCTTTGACCTACATATCATCAAGACAAACATTCTGATAAAGTTTCAACATGCTCAAGTTAAAAATACAGCCTCCCGAGTGTTAACAAGATTTCTCGTCCATTTGGCCTAGTGATCTAGCTTCTTACCCAATATGACCCATATTCAAACTTGACCTTGATATCATTAAGACAAACATTCTGACAACAACTGCTGAAGCAAAAAAGTGCTGCCTCTAGAGTGTTAACAAGATTTTCTTCAATTAGCCTAGTGACCTATTTTTTGACCATATTCAAACCTGACCTACATATCATCAGACAAATATTCTAATAAAGTTTCCTAGGTTTTGACCAGTTGGACCAGTTTCGAATTTGACCAAGATTTGATTAAGAGGAATGTTCTGATGAACGTTCATGAAGATGCAAAATGTAGCGTTAACAAGGCAAAAGTTGACGACGGACAAACGACAGACAAAAGGCGATCACAAAAACTCACCTTGAGTACTTTATGCTCTGGTGAACTAACAAAGAGGCACCATAAGCATTTTAGGAAAGTCAGCCTTTTCCCCTGGCTTCCATGCTTTTAAATAATAAAGACAGCTTGGAGAATCTTGGTCACAATATAATTGTTTATTTGAAATAATTTTCAAAGCAGATCAGTGATTTCAGAGATAGAAACCCCACTCTGGGTATATAACGGTAACTGGCTCCATTTGGTGGCCTTTTTACCCAATCGAGGTTGCATAAGGAATATTAAGCATTTTTAAGTTTTGTCAATTTACCCTCTTTCTAGTACAGCCTGGCAGTCATGTTTTTTTACTAATCAACTTAACTTAACTAATCTTGAAGAGGGTTATCCAATGGTCAATCAGCCAAATTATCTTGTAATCAGACAATGAAATTTAATATTTTGTCATTATCATCATTTCTGATGCTGCAGGAACCAGAGTTTTACCTAGCATTGATTTCTTTGAATATGTTTGTAAAAGAACAATAAAAGAAACATTCCTGTGAAGTTTGATTAAAATAAGCCCACTTGTTTAAGAGATTAGGATTAGGGACACAGGGTCATCAGGTCAGCTAAAGAGCTTGGACAATTGAGAGAATATACCAAGATGCAAACAATCTAGATTAATTGTTCTTATACCACTGTTTTCAAAAATCATGTAGAAGCATCAGACATCGATTGTAACAGGAAAGGGTTAATGAAGGAAACAGCATCTCTGAACCCTTTCCGTCATACAACATTTCTGCAGAAGACGACTTTGAACATATTTTGTCAAAAAATAGAAAATCTCTATAATTGAATGGATAACCTATGACTAAAAGTGGAAAACATTGTGACAAAAGGAGAAATTGCTTGTTTTGAGCAATTTCTTCTTTTGTCACTATGTTTTCAAAAAGCGATCTGCTGCAGAGGCGTCAGAAAGCGTCAACATGAGGGAAAGGGTTAAACTGTTATTACACTACAACCTTTTATAGCAATTGTTCTACCAGCGAGGGTAATTATTCATTATTGTTTCTACATGTATCGCTTTTTGAGTAATTTTTCCTTTTTCCTCAATGTTTAAAAATGTCAGTTGCTACAGAGTTATCTTCTCTTTAATGCTTTTTTTTTTCTGAATCAAATCAGTGTAGTTTTTGTGTTATCTGTAATTGACCAGGCAAGTGACCTGGATTTACATGACATAGTCCAAAGAAAATAATCAAATACCCAAGGTAAAACATACCTTCATATGCAAAAAAAGGTTTGAACAGAGCTAATAAATGTTTCCTAGATGAATTAATTGGTTTATAACTTGAATCTTATCTCATAAGAACATTCTTTGGTCACCCCCGAAAAAGGGATATATTATTAAAATGGAGGTCATAGCCAGGTGTAGAATGTGGACTATTCAGTTGCCTACATAAGTAAGAGTAAATTGGTAGTTGTACCCTTTCTTGTATGAAGTCAAATATCTTCTCACTCATACAATTTCTATTGAATTATCAAGAACATTTTGAATACATTTTTGGAAAAGATGTAATTGCTCAAAATAAGCAATATCTCCTTTTCAACAGCATTTACATCTCTGGGTTAGTCACTGTTAATCTTGGGGTTTTCCATTTATTAATATGAAAGTGGTCTTATATAGTGGATTATCTTATTTATTGAGCAAGGATTTAAGATGATGGACCATGTGTCTTATCCAGATCTCTGTCAGCCTGTTAAAAGTGAGTTGCTTCTGTAGTCTCATTGATGAGCTCATCACGCCCATTTAACACAGGGGTCCCACCAGTGATGTCATCTGATTTAAGGTTTGGATCCCCTCTGAAGAGAGAAATTAAATAAAACTTATATATTTAAATTATGTTATTGGTTAAAAGTGTATGTTTTTATTAGTTTAACTTGGTAATCCATTAGTGAATAACCTAAGAAACTAATTTAATCAGTTTAAATTACATCATTAAAATATATCTATCATGCTAAAAGCATGAGGGCCAGTATGGCTGCACTGCAAATAACCCTACCTTCTGTATTTATTTACCGTTTACCACATACAGACGCTTTTTTACACCTCCGCAGCAGACAACTTTTGAAAACATAATGACAAAGAAGAAATTGCTCATGATGAGCGTTTCCTCCTTTGGCCACAATCTTTACAACTTTTTCAATAATTGTTTTTTCATTTATAGAGTTTCGATATTATTTACTAAATGTCTACTGAAGATTTGCTGTATTGTGGGAAAGGGTTAAAAACTTAAAAGGGTCACCCTCAAACCTTTTCTGTGAAATAATTTACAAATCATACCATAAAGTTAGGAAGAGAAGTCTTTTCTTTTACCATAGACATAAAGAGATATATAGAGCACAAACTATTAGTTACCTAAGGAACATTGCTATGAAGTAAATTTCAAATTGGGCAAAAATGTTGTGAGGAGTAGATATTCAAAAGATTGCCACATGCATGAAAGGTAAAACAACCCCGTCTGAGGTGGAAGAAATCTGATAGACGATCAGACACTAGTAAAAGACAAAGACAAAATGAGAGTGCAAAATTTGAAGTCAATTTATTAACAAACAAGAGCGCCAAATGTCACAAAATACGCCCGTCCTGTTTTTTTGAGACCAAGTATAGTGGTAATTGGTTGTAGGTCAGCCAAACTTAGAGAGCGGACACTGTTAGTACAGTTTGGCCATTTCGAGGGACATAATTGTGTAGTGACTAAGATAACGTTGTAAGTTATCAAACGTCACCAAGATATTCTGCCCATCAACATATTGTCTAAATTTGGTGATGATCGGATAAAGGCTTTACAAGTTATTTAGCTGACAAGACCAATTTTAGGTAATTTCTATAATTAAAGGGCAATAACTCTCTATCGACTGGAGCAATATGACTAGTTATCGAACTTGTCCAAGATATTACGCCAATTCACATTCTGACCTCTATTTGGTGATGATTGGACAAAAGCTCCTAAAGTTATTGAGCTGACAAGACCAAATTAGGGTAATTTCTATAATAAAAGGGCAATAACTCTTGATTGACTAAAGCGATATGGCTAGTTATCGAACTTGTCCGAGATATTAGCCCAATACACATTCTGACCAAATTTGGTGATCATTTGACAAATGCTTCTAAAGTTATTGAGCTGACAAGACCAATTTTGGGTAATTTCTATAATTAAAGGGCGATAGCTCTTGATTGACTAAAGCGATATGGCTAGTTATCAAACTTGTCCGAGATATTATCCCAATACACATTCTGACTAAATTTGGTGATGATTGGACAAAGGCTTCTAAAGTGATTGAGCTGACAACATACTGGACGCCGCCCGCCAACCCGCCCACCCGCCTGTACGCCGCAGTAACTATAATACGATCCGTTTTTTCAAAACGGGTGTATAAAAAGAAGTCCAATTGTTTCAAATCCCAAAATAAGAGGACCATGAAGGTCGTGTAATGCTCACCTGATTTAATAGACCTTTAATAGTTATCAATGTTCTTCCTATATATAATGAAAGTGAGCTCTACCCTCTGGTGGCCATGTTTTTCAATGTATAGGAATAATTTAAATAATCTTGGTATAGGGTCACCATTTGAAGAATTGTCTCAATTATTTTCAAGAAGATTGTTGTAGTTTATTTTAAATTATACCATACATGTATAAGGAAAAGGAGCCACGTCTCTTTGCAGCCAGGATTTTCATAGGATCAGAAAATTTAAACAAACTTTGTACAGGGTCACCCAAGGACAATTGTGCAAAAAATATTTTCCAGTACTTTTGGACAAGAAGTTTTTTAAAGATTTTACAATATTACATATAAGGAAAATAAGCCTCGCCCCATTGTGGCCATGTTTTTCAAAGGATCAGAATTAATTTTAACAAACCTGGTAGAGGGTCGGCCAAGAAACATTTGTGAAACATAATTTTCAAAGCGGGCCAGTTCTTAAAGACAATTAAGAAGCCTTTTAAAGTTTTGGCATTTTTCACTCTTTCTGATGACGCAGCGACCAAAGTTATAAACTGATTTTAATTCTTTGTACAACATATTTAGAGAACAACCAAAGAAACATTCCTGCAAAGTTTGGTTTCAATAGAACCAGTGGTTTAAGAGATTTTGTTTAACCCTTTCCCTCATACAGACACTTTCTGACGCCTCTGCAGCAGACGACTTTTGAAAACATTGTGGCCTAAGAAGAAATTGCTCATAATGAGCAATTTCTCATTTTGCCAAAATGTTTTCAACTCTTTTTCATAATTAACCTGAGCACTTTGTGTTCGGGTAAGCTTAACAAGAGGGCCATGATGTTATCCGAATTAAGCAAATTGATTTGTAATGCGATCAGGTAAGTTTATACAAGAGGATCATTGCAAAGTTGCTCTACTTGTACTTTATTATGTACAAATAATGTGCAAATTAAGGTAACTGATAGGTCTGTTAGGTCTGTTTCAGATGAGAAGATTTTAATAGTTTTACCTCTATCTCCTTATTTAAAACAGGCTACCCCAGGGGAGGGGCCGATTTTTCCCTGGGCATAATTTGAACAATCTAGGAATAGGTTCACTAGACATTGCCACATACTAAATATCCTTTTGGTTTTAGACAAGAAGATTTTAAAACAGGTAACACAGGTGATCCCAGGGCGGGACCAATTTTGAACCAAGGGGCATAATTTCAACAATCTTGGAAGAGGACCAGGAGACATTGCTTCACACTAAATATCTAAGCTCTAGAACTTTCGGTTTCAGACAAGAAGATTTTCTAAGGTTTTTCTTATATATCTATGTGTTAAACAGGTGACCCCACAGGCTGAGCCAATTTTGACCCCTTGACAGAGGACTACTAGACATTTCTACACACCAAATATTCAACCTCTTGTCCTTTTGGTTTTAGACAAGAAGATTTTCAAAGTTTTAAATTTTGTTTGTTTGGCATGGCAACCTGAGATGTGCATGGATTTAAATCTTTGAATAATTTTGAAAGGGCACCACCAAAGGAACTTCCCTGTGAAATTTGATTAAGTTTAGAATAGAGGCTTAGACGGAGATGTTGTCAAAAGAAATTGTTGACAACACATGATACAGGACGTATTTTTTTTGACCTTGTGACCTAGTTTAAAACTTGACCTAGATATCATCAAGACAAACACTCTGACATAGTTTCAATCTGCTTGAGCTTGAGCAAATGCTGCTCTAGTGTTAACAAGCAATTTCGCTGAATTGATATCCCCCGCCAATGATGGCTTGTTTGTGATTGATGGCTTGTTTGTGAATGAAGGCCTTTATGTTGAATGTGCAATTGACCTGCAAAATTATTTCAACTTATTCACACAAGAACAAGGGGTATGAACAGAAATTGTGACAGATAAACATATTCTTCCTGAAAGAATAAAATAATGACACTGGTTTTATAAACAACTTTATTAAACTAAGAGTGTGAATTAAAGACATTTTTTCATAATTAAATCCCAAAGGAAAATGTGAAAACAAGTTTTTGCTACTTTAACCAACAGTGACACAAGTGCAATAGCTCCCTTTATTCCCTTTATTCAATTTTTTTCCCTTAAATCAACGGCAATAACTGTAAAGAAAATTGACCAATCCAAAAAAACAATGGACGGGCATCATCCCAGTATGTTGGTTCATATTTATTTCAAGTTTCATGAAATTCTACAAGCTAGTTACTGAGAAATAGTTACTGAGAAATGGCTGCGGACGTGGATTATCAATATATCAAGGGCAATAACTCTAAGGAAAATTGACCAATCCAAAAATCAATGGACGGGCATCATCCCAGTATGCTGGTTCATATTTATTTCAAGTTTCATGAAATTCTACCAGCTAGTTACTGAGAAATGGGTGCTGACGGACGTGACGGACGCATGCACACACAGACAGACGGACGGACAACACCATTTCAATATCAAGATAACAAGATTGTCCATCAATTTGGCCTAGTAACCTAGTTTTTGACCAGACACAACTTATATTCAAACTTAGCCTAGATATAATCAAGTCAAACATTCTGCCAAAGTTTCAACATGCTAATGATAAAAATGTGACTTCCAGAGTCTTAACAAAATTGTCCTTCAGTTTGGCCTTGTGACCAAGGTTTTGACCTAACATGATTAAGTTTCGATATTGGCCTTGAAATCATCAAAACAAACATTCTGACAAAGTTTCAAGCTGTTGGAGCAAACAAATGAACACTGAATAAGTGTTAACAATAATTTCCTTCAATTTGACCTTGTGACCTAGTTTTTGACCTCACATGACCCAGTTTCGAACTAGAATAAGATTTGATGGAGATATATGTTTAGAAAATTTTACAAATGCAATTCAATGACTTCCATTGTTAACTAAGCATAGGGGTCAGTTTTTTTCCATAATTATACCAGTTATATTCTGATGTGTTTCTTAAATAGTTCATAAATTTTGTTTATATGTGTGTCTAAATATGGTATCAAACCATGTGCTTAGTACTATTTATCTACTATTTTCGCTGTTCCATATCTCTAGGTAACTCCACCGTATTAAAGGTTAATAACTGAAGAAAAAAAATGGCATTAGGTTTAATATACAAATGCATTAAAATGAAGTTGAACTTTTGTATAAAGATTATTTTCTCTGTGGTTTAAGTGAAATAATAAGATTTTGATGCACTTGATTGAGCAAAAACTTTACTTTTTGTAGATGAAAAATGCACTTAACCCTTTCCCTCATACGGCAATTCTGCAGCAGACGACTTTGAACATATTTTGTCAAAACATAGAAAATCTCCATAATTGAATGGATAACCTATGACAAAAAGCAAAAGGAGAAATTGCACGTTTTGTGCAATTTCTTCTTTTGTCACTATGTTTTTAAAAAGCTGTCAGCTGCAGAGGCGTCAGAAAGCATCTATATGAGGGAAAGGGTTAACTATCAACTGATAAGATGCATTTTATAGATGAAAAATGCACTCAACTATCAACTGATAATCATAATCAACATGAACAATTTCTTCTTTCCCACAATGTTTTCAAAGACATCTGCTGATGATGAATCAAATGTCGTCTCTTACAGGGTCAGAGTTTGAAAACTTGCAACCTAAATAAAGGTTTGACCCTTTCACATAATTATTTAAATAAAAGTTTTCAATTGTGATGCCTTTGAAGCAAAAAACTAGTGGAACTAGACTGCCAAACTGTCACAGAATACATGTCATAAATGTGCGTAGCATCTATGGCCATCTGGTGATTAAAGAGTGGACAAAGCTACTTAAGCACAATTTAACTGATAAAATGGCCATGCCTTTGACATGCCTAAGTGACCTGGCTAGAAATCAACATTAACTGACATACTATTGTACCCATAAATATTTTGACCCAGTTTGGTGAATATTGAATAAGGATACGCCGGAGAGAGGATAAATTTTGTGAATGAAGTATGCCCGCCTGCAGCAGTTGTTTCCATAATACTGATAGCGTTTTTTCATTCAGGTGTCCAAAGCAGACAACACTAAATATACCATATCCGTTAAAAGGATAATCCAATATTACCCTTGGCGTCCATATTTTTCATCCTATCAATATGGCTTGAAGAATTTAATAGAGGGTCATGGTCAGGTCACCCGAGAAACAATTTTACAACATTATTTGAAAATAGTCTAACCTGTCTAGGAGGAGAATATTTCAATGTGTGAAAGTTTTTTTCTTCTTTTGGTTGCCATAGAAACCATAATTTTGCATGGATCAACAAACATTGCTGTGAAGTTCCATCCTAATTGACCTGCTGATTACCAAGGAAAAGATGTTGACGTATGGACGACTGACATAGGGCCATCACAATAACTCACCTTGAGGACTTCATGCACAGGTGAGCTAAAACAAGAGGGCCATGATGACCCTGGATTTTTTTATTTCACTTTAGCTGTATAAGCCCCGCCCCCTGGCGGCCATAGTTTCCGACCAATCAACTTGATAGAGGGTCACCCTAGGAACATTTCTACAAAATTATTTGAAAATCGGCCTGACACTTTCGGAGAAGAAGATTTTTTAAGTTTTCACCATAGCTATATAAGGCAAAATAGCCATGTTTTTCGACCAATCAACATGGCTTGAAGGAATCTGATAGTGGGTCACTTATGGAACATTTCTTCAAAATTATTTGAAAATCTGCCCCACACTTTCGTTGGAGAAGATTTTTTAAGTTTTCACTATAGCCATATAAGGCAAATTTCCCGACCCCCTGGCGGCCATGTTTTTCAACCAATCAACATGGCTTGAAGGAATCTGATAGTGGGTCACTTATGGAACATTTCTTTAAAATTATTTTAAAATCTGCCTGACACTTTCGGAGGAGAAGATTTTTTATGTTTTCACTATAGCCATATAAGGCAAAATACCCGCCCCCCTGGCGGTCTGTTTTTCGATAAATCAACATGGCTTGAAGGAATCTGATAGAGGGTCATCCAAGGAACATTTCTACAAAATTATTTGAAAATCGATCGGCCTGACACTTTTTTTTTCAAGATTTTCACTATTTTTTTCTTTTGGTTGCCATGGAAACCAGAATTATGGATTGATAACAAAAAAATGAAGGAATTTAAGAGAGGACATTGAGAGGATGCTTCCTATGAAGTTTCAACCAAATTGGCCAAGTGGTTAGGGAGAAGAAGTTGTTTAAAGGAAAAAGTTAACGCACGCACACACACACAACGGACAATTCGCCATGACATAAGCCTGGCTTTATTATACAGCCAGGAATTAAAAAATCAGTTTCCTTTTTTCTAAGTTGAAAAGAGGTATACTTTTGCAAACAAGAGGACCATTAGGCCCTTGATCGTTCAGCTGAGAATGTGCTATTGAGACAAAATCAATATTTACAGAGCTGATCAATGCAACTTGCTACTTTTCCATTTAAAAAGAATCTGCATGCATTGAATTTTGTGTCCTGAAATAACTGTATTTTATCTGTGCTATATTTCCAGCATTATTACAACTAGACTAAAGTTACAACATTTTCTTCATACATGAATCTTAGAATGAGGCATTGTGTATCAAAATAAATCAGATCAGTGTGACTTTGACCTATATAAAACAAGAAACATTTGTGCCACATTTTTTTTAAATTGGGCCAGTACTTTTGCAAGAGAAGATTTAACAAGTTTAGGCCCTTTTGGCCCTTTTATGATGCCCCAGAGTCCAAAGTTCTACATAGAATTAAATCATTCATGAGATGGTGTTTAAAGCAAGTGTTGATGCCGACATACATAGGGTGATCACAAAAGCTCAATTGAGCAGATAGTGCTCAGATGAGGTAAAGAGCAAGTCAGTGTTATAGGTCTTGGTCATATAGTTTATTTAACAAACCCAAAAACATGTGCAATGATTCATGTAAAAAGCATAAATAATTAAACCCCATCCCACATATAGATACATTCGCACGCCTCTGCAGCAGATGACTTTTGAAAACAGTTGTGACAAAAGGGGGAAAATTGCTCATAAAGTACTATTTCACCCTTTGCCACAATGTTTTCAACCTTATTGAATACATATAACTCTCCTTTCATTTATAGAGAATTTCCATACTTCTACCTAGATGTTTTCAAAGTTGTCAGCTACATATTTGCTGTATGTGAGAAAGGATTAAGAGATACAGGGTTGAACATCAAAACTTAAAACCAAAGTGAACAACGTAGGAATAATGTTTCTAAATTACATGTTAGCTTATTGGGATTTGATCACTTTATTTTAATGAGCTATTAGACTAGGCTAAGTTTCAATTCAATACAGTTTTAATTTCTTACAGAAATATCAGATTGCACTCAAAACTTGAACCAAAGGAGCATAAGTTTGATAAATTGCAATTTGGAGTTATGAGATTTGAAAATAGAGTTAAATTTATGAACTGATTTATCTAAGCAACATATATAATTCAAAGTAAGTTCAAGTGGACACACCTCTGATATTCCGGAGGGAATTTTAATAAAACTTGCAGTATGGCAGTATGGCAGTATGGCATTTCCTTATGGTGGTTTTATTTCCATAAAAGTCCAATCCAATTCCTCTAATAAATTCTAAGATAGGGCCACAGACAATGGAAAATGCCAAACAAATATCCAATCTGCCTGTTGTGGGTGATGTAGAACCCAGTACCAAGATACCCCTTCTTGTGGACAATATCTCTTTCTTCCACAATATATTCACAGGTGGAAACTGGTTAGTGTACATGCTTGTTGTTTGTCATGTTTATAATAAGGCTTTAAAGGACAGACTCATTAGCATGCAACAAAGTGAATGGGTTCGGAGAGTGTATTACTAAATTCTACTTTCTGATTGGTTGTTACCTTCACTGAAAGCATACCATTGTTTGCTTCGAATTTTAATAATGACCAATCAAACTAGAGTACTGAGTGTTGGATAGTACTCTAGCTTCTGGCGCCTGTTAGAAACAAAAAGTACAATTAAACATTGAACAATAATAGACAGCCTCATAAAATATAAAATATAGATCTTTCAAAATTCAAATGATTAATGACTTTGATGCTACACAGCAGACATCTATCACATAAATGTGAAACTATCTCTTTTTCCATTTAACATTTTCTACTCCTGTACTCCATCTAAAATAATACTCTCATCTAGGTTAGTTTATCATTTTTTCAAGATAAATAAACATTGGAGCAGTAGTTGAAAAGATACAATATATAAGGATGAAATTTGCCATAAGACATTCACATTACCAAAGCCAAAGTGTTTGAAGGAATGACCAAGTTCCTCCACCTACCAATGACCTCCCTATGCAGATGGTAATCAGTATCACTGTACGTCAAGTGTAATATCATTGGAAGGGTAGTTACAAAGATATAAGCATGAAACACAATTTACTGGGTCCATAACCAAAGGAAACATGCGATAACAGAGAAATATACAAGATTTTCGAAATCCAAATGATGATAACTAATTTTGGGTTCAATTGCTCTTTTTAAAATACCCTGTCATCAGTAAAGTTTGACCTTGGGTCTAAATCTACCCACCCCATATTATCAAAATATCTGCATACATTCAAAAGAAATTAGCTAATTATAATGAAATTTCAGTGAAGGGTTTCACAATATGATGCTGGTTAAGTTTTAGTGGGGGTCATAAAAAGATAGAAGAAATGACTGAGAAATGAAGCTTGGCTTTTAAAGCCATATCTTTAAACACAGCTCTGATATATAAACAGAATAAAACTTAGCACAACAGTTTTTGCAGGAACATAATTATGTTTAACTTGTCAATTACCAAAGGTAAAGCGTGACAGACATACAGACAGATGACAGAGAAGTGATCCGTAAGTGTCCCAATGCAGGCAAGACAAAATGTACGCAACAAAACAACATTCACACATGTAAAAATTTCATTTCATCTGACAAATATGTACAATGAATGTCTTCATAAATATATATCTAATATTTGCACCAGAAATTATGATTGTCAAAACTCTTTAGAACAGTGTTGGATATTGTTTACTGCATTGCCCAATTTGACCATTTTTTTTAAATAGACACCCTCTGACACATTCTAAACAAAAATGTGGAAACAAGAGAACATTATGGCCCTGGAGCGCTTACCTTATTCAACAGAAATTCTATATAAGTCATGTTCTACATTTTTTATAAACATGTACTTTTTATATAAGTTTATGTAAAATATATGCCCCACCACCCCTGGGTGGAGTTCTATTTGACCCGAGGGACATAATTTGCTTTAGGACTTGCAGTTTCTGATTAAAAGATTTTTACTTAATACATATGATGGAAGCAAGGCCAATTCCTGGCTTCTAAGGTGTTGTTAGGAATCTAAAACAATTGATTACTCCTTGCTTTGCAGTCATTAAATGAACAGTAAGTTTGTGCCAAGTTATTTGAAATCAGGTTGGCTCTAGTGACAAGAACTTTTTTGAAAGTTTCAAATATATAAATAATATGCTATTATAAAGGAAAACTGCTCCTGGATCAAAATAAAATGGAAAGAGGGTCAGCCAAGGTACATTTGTGCAGAATGAGTATTATTTTCAAATGTAAGGAATGTTCCTGTGAAAGATTTTTTAAATCAGAATGGTAGTTTCAGAGATTTGAATACATGACAGACAAGGGACAGTGAGTGATCACAATAGCTCATCCCATGCACTGCCTGCTCACATGTAAAGAGAAATTGCTTGTACTAGACAACTTCTCCTTTTCCCACAATGTATTCTACTCCACAGAAAATTAGACCTACAATTATACAGGTGTTTACTTTTTCCTTCATATGATTTTGAAGAGCCTAAAATTATTATATTCACAAAGGGTAAAATATTTGCCCAATATGATGCATGTAGTTGTAGTATTAGTTGTCTCGGAAAATTGAAATATACATGATACACGTTTGAAAACATTAAGGAACAAGAGCTGTCGGAGGACAGCGCGCTCGACTTTACAACGCTTATTCACTTAAGCACTATTTCCGTATATTGCCTTTAAGTACTATTAAATCATATATACTCTATATGTAAAAGCAACTGAATAGATACATACATTTAAATATATATAATTTAAAAATCAAATTTCCTAAGTCAATCAAGGGCCATAACTCCATATTTAGGATACAATGGAGTTATGTAACCTAATTGTGTGATGGTCCTTAACAAATGTGTGAATGAATGAATGAATGTATATTGTTTTATGGCGCATCGACAGCTAAGGTCATTTAGCGCGCATTTAAATTTTATTATTCATGTTCCCTGGGTGAACAAACCAGTACTAGGCTAGAAAATGTGCCTTGCCCAAGGGCACTCCACCATGACCGAATTGCCGCGACTGGGGATCGAACCCGGGACACCCGGTTTCGAAATCCCCGACGCTAACCACTCGACCACAGCGGATTCCTAACAAATGTGTGAAGTATGAAGACTGATTTGAATGAAGGGTATTAGAGTTATAAATGAAAATGCCAGCTTGCCCTAAAACATTAACCGGACACCGACACTGGGGCGAGTAGTAAAGTTCCATTTTTCTTCGACTAGTCGAGCTAAACGCAAATGTTAAAACTGACTGAGTCCAAAAATAGCAAAACCTTAAAAAAAGGTTTTCCAAATGTTTGACACCAAATCCCGTTTGAAATGATGCAGAACTATATTTGATAAATGAAAGATCATAATTAAAAATTAATGTAACCAAAAATAATGAATTCATCTCAAATTCTCAAAATCAACCAAAATAATGTTTTTTACCCCAAAAAGAAGGTCACACTCCATTATCTTCAACATACAATGTGAAAAAAGGAATAATATGTAATTATATTCCAAATATGAAAGCCCTAACACAAGTACTTATTGAGAAAAATTAAATAATTAAATGAAAATCCCAACTTGCCCTAAAACTTTAACCACCCAAAATCATGTCTTTTACCTCAACAAGAAAGTCAAATCAGCATCTTCAGTTAACAATATGAGGAAAGGTATTATATGTAATTAAATTCCAAATATGAAAGCCCTAACACAAGTGCATATTGACAAAAATTAAAAAATTAAATGAAAATCCCAACTTGCCCTAAAACTTTTAACCACCCAAAATCATGGTTTTTTACCTCAAAAAGAAAGTCAAATCAGCATCTTCAGCTAACAATATGAGGAAAGGTATTTTATGTAATTAAGTTCCAAATATGAAAGCCCTAACACAAGTGCTTATTGAGAAAAGTTTAAAAAATTAAATGAAAATCCCAACTTGCCCTAAAACTTTAACCACCCAAAGTCATGTGTTTTACCTCAAAAAGAAAGTCGAAATCAGCATTTACAGCATACAATATGAGGAAAGGTATCGTATGTAATTATATTCCAAATATGAAGGCCCTAACACAAGTACTTATTGAGAAAAATTAAAAAAAAAATTAAAATCCCAACTTGCCCTAAAACTTTAACCTCCCAAAATCATGTTTTTTACCCCAAAAAGAGGTCACACTCAGCATCTTCAGCATTCAATGTGAAGAAAGCTTAAAGGTGTAACTATATTCCAAATATGAAAGCTTTAGCACAAATGCTTATGAATGAAAATGCCAACTTGCCCTAAAACTTTAACCGGACGCCGACGCCGGGGCGAGTAGTAAAGCTCTCATATTCTTCGAATAGTCGAGCTAAAAGGGAGAAGTTCATCATTTGCAGAGGTGTCAAAAGTGATCTAAATCAGGGAAAACTTACATCTAATATATTAAAGATATGTTGCTAACTTTAAAAGGCATATATGTAAGTCAGGTTGTACAAAATTGAAGCCTGATTGTTGCACGTTGTCATTTATATAAATACAAATTTATACATTTCCTATCAAGTATTTTTATCAATGGATTTCTGAGATCCAAATTTGTTAGTGATGCTTACAGACCAACTATTCATCCAATTTAAAGATCTAAATTTTCCTCCACTATTTTTGAAGCAGATGATTCTTTTTACACCACAATGAAATCACTTAGCCTATGTTTCATAACTAAACTCTGTTGATGTTTGTATCCAAGTCTCAACATGAACTAGCTGATACCTGCAAAACACTCTCAACCCTTCCCCACATACAGACTCTTTCTCATGCCTCTGCAGCAGACAATATCTACTTTTGCCACAATGTTTTCAACAATAATTATACTTTCATTTTTAGAAACTTTTCATACTTTTACCGGATGAATTCAAATTTGTCCGCTTCATATCTGCTGTATGTGCAAAAGGGTAAACATATGATAACCACAAGTTCAATAGCGATTAAATATATTCAGCATATGGAAGGCTTCCTGCTTGCCAGTTCTATTTGTTGTTTAATTTGACTGCTTCCACATATAGAAAAGGCATTATTGCATTAGAATTTAGTAAGTTAACTATTTACATGGTATGATAATATTAAAGGTGTCTGCTTTAAAAGTATCAGAAGGGAAAATTGGGATCATAATTTTGATACATTTGAAGTAAACGTTGACAAATGGAGAAATGACTTGTTTTGAGCCATTTCACTTTTTTCCAAAGTATTTTCATCATGTCTGCTGCATTATTTATTATTATGCATAAACATTCATCAGTATTAGGAGGAGAATTGATCATACCAGATTTGACTTTTGGCATACAGTTGAAAACATTGTTGGGAATGAGCAAAATCTCCTTGGCCAAAAACGTATCTGCTGCAGGGGCATCAAAAGTTGTTTGTATCACAGAAAGATTAATTAGGGATTTTACTTAAGAATTATAATGGAGAAAATTCACAAGAATATGCATTGTTTGCTTAACTAATTCTATGCTTAATCAATTCTACATAACTAGGATATTAATTGATTATAAAGGGCATAATATCATGGCGGCAAGTTCACCTACTTGTGTGTTTACACAACATCCTTTCCAAGCAACTGGCCATTGTCTATATAGACTATTAGCCCATAGGTGGAAGACAAAAATGACTGTTGTCAAACATCAGCCATGAGTGAAGCAGGGATTTGAACTCACAAACCGTTGATTTACAGTTTGTGTCACTACCGATTAAGCTACTGGGGCTTGCTAACTAGAATATTAAAATCATTTGTCGAAGACACAAATGGGCCAAGAAAGCCATTTTTCGATTACCAGAGTGATGGTATAGTAGCAAATGTGTGACTGCTTATGTTAGGGGAATTCCGATCAAAAGTGGGAAAGAAACTGAAAGAAGCAGATACTGTAAACTAAACAAAAAGTTAGCAATTATCCTCTTTTTATTTCTGAACCAATCATAATGGTATAAATTTTGAATAATCAGGAACATTTCTACCAAATTATCTGGAAATCAGACAAGTAGATTTTGAAGAAAGGAATCTTGTGTTTTTCTTTATGACCCCTTGTGACCTTATTTTTTAACTAGTCAATACGACTTGAACAATTTTTGTACAAGGTAACATTTCTACCAAATTATCTTGAAACCAGACAATGAGGTTCAGAAAAGACGGATTTTAAAATATATCATTTAACCTCTTTTTTTATGATGCCTAGCATTTTGCTTTTCAACCAATTTATATGGCTTGAACAATTCAAGAAGATGGTCACCTAAGGAACAATTCAGCCCAAAGAACTTGAAATCAGAAAAGTACTTTAAACCTATGGCATATTTCAAATATAAGTATTTATTGTAGCTTCTCGAAACAAATCAGTTAAAGGCCTTTATAACTAGGAAAGATCTATCTTGAATTGATTTTAGACTGGTGAGAGGATTACCGATAATCTGTCAAATAAACAGCTCTTAAGCAAACCTAGCCAAGCCGGTAGCTCAGTTCGTAGCATGGGGGCTGTCAATCCAGGGGTTGTTAGTTTGAACCCCAGCTCAGCCATCATTCTTTCCCATATTTGACAAGTCATTGTCATTTGTTTTCCACCAATGGGCTAAGTCTTTATGGAAAATAAGCCAGTTGCTTGGAAAGAATGTTGTGTGGAGTACTGGTGTGAGAAAGCCAGGAAACACATGAGTATGTGAACTGGCTGCCCTGATATGACTAAAAAAAAATTGAAAATGGCAAAAAAAAACCAATCAATCTTAAGGAAACCTGTGAAAGATGCAGCAGCCTTTTTAACAGAAGAGACAATTTGATCAAACCACTATTATTGGATATATTATATAGCCAAAGGGACCGCATTGTTAGCTCAAAGAGTTCAAAATTGAACATGCGCATGCTTTCCCAGTAGAACAAATTAAGTTATGGGTTATTGCCGGGACCAAGAGTCAAGTTCCATATAACCTGAATTCTACCTTTATATGTTAAACTGTTAATATTAAAACTGTTCAAATGTTTTAAAAGCAGACTCTGAAATCAGAATACCAGGTTTTATTCTATTCATATCACTCAACGTCAACTTTTTCCCTTATGGAAACAGTCTTGAATGTGCCTGCAGCAGACTTCTTTTAAACAATAGGACCATGATGGTTCTATATTGCTCAGCTGATTCAAAATAATTTTTAGAAGTAGCTTTCAATGTTCTTACTCTATTAATATAAAGAGAACTATCCCCACCCTTTGTAAGTCATGTTTCCAAAGGATTGGAATAATTTGAACAATTTATGGAAAGGTTGACCAAGTACTTTTGGACCATAAGTTTTTACTCTATATAAATATAAGGAAAACATGCCCGTGCTCCCCTGGCGGCCATGTTTTTATACGGATAGGAAAAATTGGAACAATCTTGGTAAAGAGTCACCAACGGAACATTTATGCCAAAATAATTTTCAATAAAGCCAGTACTTTTGGACAAGAATTTAAATAGTTTTCAATATTCTTAATCTTAGGATCTGAATAATTTGAATAATCTTGGTAGAGGGTCATAGAAGGAACATTTTTGATAAAAGAATTTTCAAATCGAGCCAGTACCTTTGGACAAAATTATTTTTAAAGATATTCTGTATGCATATAGGGAAAATCAAGCCCCCCTCTCCACCCCAAGCAGCCATGTTTTTAGACAGATTGGAATAATTTTTATCGAACTTGGTAGAGGATAACTCAAGGAACATTTATGCCAATACTTTTGGACAAGAACATTTTTAAAGTTTGTTTTACTTTTTACTATATAAGGCAAATCAAGCCTCACTCCCAACCCCAGCAGCCATGTTTTTAGACACCCAAGTTACTTTTGTGCCAATTATTTCCAAACTTTTGGACAAGAAGATTTTTAAAGTTTGGACAATTTTACCTTTTTCTTAATCTGCAGCAGCCAAAGTTCTACCAGAACATAAATTTAAATTCTTTAATTTAACTATTTTGAAAGAAACACCCAAGGAACATTCCGGTGAAGTTTCATGGAAATTGGTGCAGTGTTTTCAGAGGAGATGTTGTCATATAGAAAATATAGACAAAAGGAAGACAGACACTTGGTTGATCAAAATAGCTCCTTCTTGCTCAGTTGAGCTAAAAAGACACTGTAGCTTTAAGGAAATGTAGCTCAATATTATATAATGTTAAAAACCCTTTTATCACAATGTCTACAACCACTTTCTGAAACAAAGAGGGCCATGAGGCCCTGGAATGCTCACCTGAAAATGTGCTCTTTAAGAAGATCAATATTTATAGAGCATTGAAATATTCGGATCAAAGCAACTGGAAGCTTTCCAATGTAAATTGAATATGCATTTTGAATGCAACACAAATTTGTCTTAATTCCTAAAGGCTATTTTTTAAACCTATCAAAATTTCTCCTAAGAAACATCTCTTCCATGTTATCTTGAAATTAGACAAGTGCTCTGCAAGTTGTCAATTTACTCCTTTACTGATGCCGCCAAGGGGCTATATTTTTAAAATGGTCTGGACATATTTTGTAGAGAGCCATCTGAGAAACATTTTTGGAAACTAATGTTTTGAATCAGAAAAGCTCTTTCAGAGTAGAAAGCATTTTAAAGTTCAGCCATTTTACCCCTTTCTGATAACCAATTTTAGCTGAGGGTCACCCATGAAATATTTCTGCTAAACTATCTTGTAATTAGACAAGTATTCAGAGCAGATTTTCATTTAAATATAATCTTGAGGCCGCCATGTTTTTCAACAAATCAATATGGCTTGAATTCTTTTGTAGTGTCACTTGAGGAACAATTCTACCAAATGATCTTGAAATCAGACCGGCAGTTTCAGAGATTTTTCCATCTTTCTAATGACAAAGCTATCAAAGTTAAAATTTAATTTAATTCTTTGAACCAATTTTTAAAGAGGTCCACCAAAAGAACATTCCTGTGAAATTTGGCAGCAATGGACCCAGTGGTTTAAGAGATGTTGTTTAAAACACTTGTTGATTAATTAAGACGGATGCAGAGTAATCACACAATAGCTCACCTCGAGCAATTACTGCAAATTATATAAAAACTCCAATGTTTCTAGATTCTCCATTAAAAGATTATTTCAATTTTGATGAGTGCAATATAAGGTAATAGAAATAACACCTACAAAACGTTGAAACCAAATGATATTAGCACTTTTATTTCAATTATGAGACAAAATATTATGACTAGTATTAATATACACAATTAATATTTTCATGCTAAACACAAACTGAAGACATAACTTTTTATCTGATATGATATGATAATTTAATCCATTGCCACTTCAAGTCACTTTTTCACACATTGGCAGTAGACAACTATTGAAAAAATGTGGCAAATCAGGTAAAATCAGAAATTGTGCATAATGAGCAATGGCTCCTTTTGTCACAACGTTTTCACCTCTATTCAATTATTGCAATTTCATTAAGAGAGATTTTCTACATTTTAACCATATATTATTAAAGTCGTCTACTGCAGATTTGTTGTATGGCAGAAAGGGTCTGCTTTGAAAAAATTCTGGAGTAAAACACTGGAAAATAGATATAACTTTAATACAAAAATGAAAACATGATGAGAAAAAGTAGAAAGTGAGCATTAACTCCTTTTCCTAAAAAAAAAAGTCTATATCTGACAGCATACGTGTTGGAGTAAAATAGTTTTAAAATAACGTTTTTATTAAAGTATGTTCCTTCTTGTTTACATACAGTTCAAATACCTATAGATACAGTGTTTATGGTATTTCCTTTTATTTTGATCCAAACACCCAAAAAGGAAATACTTGCATAATTACCCTTTTCCTGGAAAATACCATTTTTTGGTATGCTGTATGCAGCAGAAGTTTCAAACCTTTTTGAGAAAAGATTGATTTATTAAAAACGAAAAATTTATTTAAAACAATTTATTTATTAAAAAGTATGCTCCAAAGTATGCTTTCAACTTTGTATCAACATTTCACTTTAAAATTATACAATATGGTTTCACAGACATTGTCTAAGCAGATCACTTTTAAAATACCATATTGTGAAAGTTTAGCATGACAATACTAATATCACTCCAACAGTTCCATATTTGGTAAAACACTCCCATATCACCAACTTATCCTTTATTCCATAGATAATCAACATCAATGTCACACATTAAACATCACCTTTGAATTAATTCCTTTTGCACATTTAACTAAAACTGTCAGCACTATATGATTTCTATGTCAACTTGACCTTTTTAAATATGCATATTAGGACAGTTGAATATGAAAGCGGTATACTAGGTGATTACATGGATAATTGATGGCATATGGCAAGATAAATACATGTATACATGTACAATTATCTGAAAAGAACAGATCAAACTATGCTTCTTACATTTCTGACACTTTCCTAGGATTTTCTAACCGGAAATCCCTTGACATTATAACAATTTTTTCTTTTGGTGGATCAGAGAATGACGCCCTTTTCAATAGTATTTCAGAATTATCACGGATGGAAAATTCACCCCATCACATGTTTCCCGACTCTCTCCCTCCTGTTCTCTTGATAAACTTTCAGCCCATTGGTGGAAGACAAATGATAATAGTCATAATGGCTTTTGTCAATCATCAAAGTATCTTTGTTATAGCCAAGTACTTATGAAAATATCTCAAAACACCTAATCTGTTTTAAAAGTTTACTATTATTACCCTTTATCATTTCATTTCCTTGAAATAAGTAGGACTATTTCAAACACGAGGGCCATGGTGGAACTATAATGATCACCTGAGTACCATGGCTCTGTATGATAACGTATACACTTAAAGAATCAAGAAATCATTAATTTGGTGAAAATATAGGCAATGACCCAACATGACCCATCTTCAATCTTGAAGCTAAATATTCATCAAAATGGAGTAAAAAATGTGGCTTGTATAGTGTCCACACATTTTGCTTAAATTTTACCTAATTACTTTTTTTTTTATCCTACATGGTCAATGTTAAGAAAATTCCCCAATGCTCTAGCTAAAGTGCAGCCTTTGACCTACATGTAGTTTTTGCCTGACAAGAACCATATTTGAATTTAGCCATAAAATCATCAGGACAAACAGTCTGACACAGTTTTATCATTCTATAATCAAAAATGGGTTCACAAGTTGTTTTTTAAAGTTTGCCTTGTAACAATATTCTTGAGCTGACATGACCCATATTCGTAATTAACCTAGATATTATCAATTGTTTGGTGTTTTGCACCGCTTTCAATAGTTTTATCACGGCATTTCCTGGGTAAGTTACCAGTATTACTTGTCCATTTAGCCAGTCAGTCGTAATGTTAACCCTGCAACCCTGAGAGCCAAGGAGGGCAGCTATTACTATCATTTGTCTTTGGTATGACCAGGCCAGGGATTGAACCCACCTCCTCTGACACCTGAGGCATATGCTCTAACACTACACTACGAGGCGGTTTGTAAATACAAACTGTCTGACAAAGTTTCATCATTCCGGATTCAAAAATGGGTCTCTAGAATGTCCTCAAGATTTATCGATTTGGCAAACATTCTGAATAAGTTTCATTGAAAAGTGTGGCCTCAAGTGTTTACACAAGCAAATTGTTGACAACACAGGACATCCAACATACAAAGGTCAATCACAATAGCTAAACCTTGAGCACTTATGGACAGCATTCTGAGAGAAAATCTAATCCTTTCCCTGATACGATAATTGATGTCTTTGCATCAGACGATACGATTTTCGAAAACATTGCCAAAACGAGCATTTCTCCTTTCCACAATGTACTCAATTCTGTATCATGTATATTCTTTTGATAGTATAGATGTATTAACTTTTTACTTAGAAATGTTCAGAAAACAACCAGAAAACTGTCACATCAAGCGAATGGTTAATGAATAAATTACCCCCCCCCCCTAAAATTCATGTTTTGAAGCACCATCAAAATCAGTTTTAGAATTATAATCTATGGAGTACAGGACTATAGATTGAACATGCTTTGGTCAAGAGGAGAAATCCAAGAGAGATTCGCAGAGTTAGAGGTATATATGTCTCTATATAATGTATACATCAGATCATATCTATATCCAGTTGTTCATTTTGATAAATAGCAGCACGATAACTGTACCTATCTGAGACATTTCTCTGGGTGGGACTCGCCTTTGTTGGGGTATGGTTAGTGACATCTTTAATCCCCTCCTCCTCTTCCCCAATACTGGTTTCAACCAATGACGGTTCAAGGTCTGCGTGTGACACAAGCTTTGATTGTAGAAGGTAGATATATGTCTCTAATCTTTTCATCTGAAAAAGGAAATTGGTTTGATCATCTACTTCTATATTCTTACATTTATCACTGTATTTTAGATCTTTCTCATATGTACATGATTTATCGGGGTTTAATGCCATTTTCATCAATATCTCAGAATTAACATGGTACATGTCTTACTTTTGATCCATTAGATATTTAACCAAGGTTAATGACAAAGCACCCTAGTAGAGTCATTACTCTGGTTAACCCCTTCCCTGGTATAAACAACATATAAGGACTTTATTAAACATACATAAGTCTGTATTGAATTTTTGCTTAAAATCTTCCAATGTTACTCATATTTTCTATAATATTACGAGAGCAGAGGGCCATGATGGTCCTATATCGCTCACCTGATTAAATTGAACTTAAACAGTCATCAATGATCTTACCCTATATATAACTTAGCAAAAGGAGCAACGCCCCCTGGTGTCCATGTTTTTCAATAGATCAAAATAATCTCAACAATCTTGGTAAAAGGCTATCAAAGGAACATTATGGCAAAATCATTTACAAATCAGGCCATTACTTTTAGACAATAATATTTTTTTTCAAATTTACTATAGGTATACATTATAAGAAAATAAACAAGATCCTCTCCGTGGTGGCCATGCCTTTAATTGGATCAGAATAATTTGAAATATCTTGGTAGAGGGTGTCAAATAATTTTCAAACCAGGCCAGTACTTTCATTTTTAAGTTTTGGCATTTTCCCTCTTTCTGATCCTACAGCAGCCATAGTTCTGCATCAAATTAAATTATTTGGACAACTTTGAAACTGTACGACCTAAGGGTAGATCTTTTACTATGTACATATAAAGAAAACTAGTCCTTAGATGGTCATGTTATTCAATAAATAGGATATTTTTGAACAATTTTGATAGCAAGTCACCCATGGAAAACTTGTGCTTAACTTTTTTTTAAATCTACCGGTAGTCAGTTATTTTGAACAAGAAGATTTAAAAAAAAAAAGTTCTTTCAATTGCCAAAAACCAGTTAGTTTTCCATGCAATTCAATTATATAAATTTGAACAATTTGAAAGAGGACCAACTAAGGGTCACTTCTGGAAGTGAATGATCAGAATAGCTCATCCCGCATTTTGTGCTAGGGTGGGCTAAAAAGTATGACAATAAAAGGCAAGGTATGTTTTGCCCATCAATTTCTTTAAAATTAGGGGCATAACAACTTAAAAGTGATCATCTGTAGATTGTATCATTGTAATTCATTGATAATTGTAGGAGTTGCATTTACAAGCATACTACTAATACACAGAGTTTTTTCTAAAATGAAAGACAAATCACTTCAACACTTGATACTGATCATCTGCAGGAACTTTCATTTAAATAACTTGGAAACTGTAGGAGGAGTTTGATACACAAGAAATTATACCTGTGGGACTGACAGACAACAAGCGCCATATCATAATACCACCCTATGGGCATATACGAATTTTGAATTAAATGGATGGACGGAGGTGCAAACAGGACAATGGTCTGAAAGATTAATTTGCAATAATGTCAAAAATATTGTTTTAATCCTTTCCGATGCCTCTGCAGCAGACGACTTTTGTAAACATTGTGTCAAAATGAGCAATTTCTCCTTTTGTCACAATGTTTTTAATTTGTGTTAATTGAAACTGATATTAACCCTATCCCTGATACAGATGCCACTGGTTGCTTTTGCATTAGATAACATTTGATACATTGTCAGAAAGAGAGAAATTGCTGAATACAACCAAAAGGAGCTATTTCTCTTTCCCATAATGTTATCAACTGTGTATCCCTATGGCACTACAATTTTCCTAGAAGTAAAATGTTTCTAAAGCAAATATCTCTAGAAATGTCATATCTGGTTAACAGTTAACAATATGATCACAAAGAAATTGATAACTGTTAACGCATTCATTGATCGGCTCATTTAGATTCATCCAATTAAAAAGATCTGAAGAAAAGCAGCACATCTAGACCAATGAAAACAACAAACATAGAGAGAATGAGTTTTTTCATCAAGAATAGAAAACATAGAGAGAATAATTTGTCTTTTTCAAGCAAAGTATTCAAAGGTTGTCTACTTGTAATGTATCTAAAATTATCAGCATTACGATAAGGGTTAAAAGTTAACAATTGACCTAATATGGTAGTGTTAAGAGTTGTTTCATTTGAAAACAACTGAGGAAGAAAATGTTACAAGTTGAAACCGGAAATCTGTTAAATTGAAAGCATAAAAGGAGAAATTGCTCATCATAAGCTATTTCCCCTCTTTTTCTGCTGCAAAGGCATCCAAAATTATGAAGATTCAATTAATCCCAAAAGGTAAGTTATGTACCTCATACAGCAGGTAATTCTCCTTCTCCAGATAATGTTGTATAACGCTAGCTTTTGAACCTTTTTCAGGTGGATTTGTTCTGTGTTCTTGAAGGTCAAGTTTCGCTGCTGATAAACGCTCTTCAACACTGTGTAACTGCTCCGACTACAATCATATTAAGTATGTTCAATGATAACAGTATTTAGCAAGCTTAATTCATAACTTGATATGCAATATCTCAAAACACACCTGTTAAAAAGAATGGATAATGAAGATAATTGGAAGTGCCATTTTAAGACAGATTAAAAACACTGCCAAACAAACCTTACTTACCTGAGTACTTTGACTGGTAATTAATAGACAAGAGCCTTTATCCCTTTCCCTCATATGACAATTCTGCAGCAAACAACTTTGAACGTATTTTGTCAAAAAATAGAAAATCTCTATATTTAAATGGATAATCTATGACTAAAAGTGAAAAAACATTGTGACAAAAGAAAACAAGATGTGTTTGTGAAACACTGATGCCCCCGAATGGCAACATCTAGGTCAAAGGTCAAGGTCGCCAGGTCAAAAATGTTGGTACTGACAGAAAGGTCATGTCACAAGGTATACACATGTGAAATATGGTAGCCTTACCTGTTATGGTTCAAAAGTAATGGCCAAGGTTAAAGTTTTTTTCCGAGAATGGCAACATCAAGGTTGCAAGGTCAAAAATGTTGGTACTGACAGAAAGGTCATGTCACAAGGAATACACATGTGAAATATGGTAGCCGTACCTGTTATGGTTCAAAAGTAATGGCCAAGGTTAAAGTTTTTTTTCGAGAATGGCAACATCTAGGTCAAAGGTCAAGGTCGCAAGGTCAAAAATGTTGGTACTGACAGAAAGGTCATGTCACAAGGAATACACATGTGAAATATGGTAGCCGTACCTGTTATGGTTCAAAAGTAGTGGTCAAGGTTAAAGTTTTTTTTGTGCAGACAGACAGACAGACAGACAGGCCAAAAACTAGATGCCCACCGAATCGGTGATTCCGGGGGCATAAAAATTGCTCCTTTTGAGCAATTTCTTCGTTTGTCACTATGT
The DNA here is from genome assembly GCA_031761405.1 of Serripes groenlandicus. Taxonomy (NCBI): domain Eukaryota; kingdom Metazoa; phylum Mollusca; class Bivalvia; order Cardiida; family Cardiidae; genus Serripes; species Serripes groenlandicus. Next base: position 39,108,973 of record JASEVX010000004.1, read on the forward strand.
TTTCAAAAAGCCGTCTGCTGCATAGGTGTCAGAAAGCGTCTATATGAGGGAAAGGGTTAAAGAAAAAAATGTGTCACCTATCTCTAGTTCAGTAATAAAGAGTATGAAGAACAGTGATCCTTATGTATCATGGTAGGTAAAACAAACAAGACGGAGATTGTAGCCCTTTAACACTCACCCGAGTATGTCACAAATGGGCTGAGGTTGATATTTGTAGAGCATTCATCACTAATTGAATTGAAAATATTGCATTATGAGGAACCACTTAAGAGCAATTTTTCCTTTTGCAGAAGTATTTTCAAAAGTTTGCTGTTGCAGATGTTTGCAAATGGGAAAGTGTTTTGATCAATTATAATCATGCTACGGTACAACAGCTACGGTACAACAAGCTTTTTCTCAAACTTCACCAAGTGCTCTAGTTTTAGACCCAATAGTACCAATATTCTGACTTGTTCTAGATATCATCAAGGCAAACATTATTAGAATTTTACAACATGGTCCAGTAAAAAATGTGGTCTCTAGAGTGTAAACAATATCATTCTCAAATTTGGACTAGTGACTTTATTTTGGACCAGACATGACCCTTATGTGAACGTAACCTAGAAATTATCAAGACAAACATTCTGGTAAAGTTAAAAACTCTCAAGCTTAAAATACAGCTTCCAGAGTGTTAACATGATGTTCGATTTGTACAGCCTAAGGACCCATTCTTTGACTGGACATGACCCATATTCAAACTTGGCCTAAATACCAACAAGAAAACTATTCTGACATAGTTTTAACATGCTCAAGCTAAAAATGTAGTTGCCAGTGTTGACAAGATTTACCTTTAATTTGGCCAAGTGAGATAGTTTATGACCTGACATGACCCATATTTGAATGTGGCTTAGCAATCTCCAAGATAAACAAACTGAATAAGTTTCATGATAGATGATAATAGGGGCCTCTAGACTGTTAACAAGCAAATTGTTGACGACAGACAACAAACAATGCAACAAAGGTGTTCACAAACTCACTTTGTGCTCAGGAGAACTAGAAAACTGGAAAATCAACGTAATGAGGAAGTAAAATAGGCTTGAAAATCAAGTTTGATGGTAATCCATAGACTCTAATTCAGAGGACTAGTAAAGGGGGAGTAAACTGGGGGTTTTCCCAACCATACCTCTCTAATTACACAACCAAACCCTATGTTGTGAGTACTCAAAACAAGAGCACCGCGTACAGCACAGACGCTCGACTGATAGAAAACAGAAAAAAAGCTGAGCTGAACAAAAAACCTTAACCGGACGACCACGCCGCCGCAACCCAACGACCATGCCGGACGACGCCAGGGTCATGACAATAGCTCTCGTTTTTTTCAAAAGTCGAGCTAATAATTGTCTCTTTGAGAACCAACAACAAAGGATTAAAGTGTCAATAAGGATTTAGAACATGAAAATACCCCTTATCTGGATCTCTGCATATTTAAATTAGATATTAAGTACTGGAAAAGAAGATTTTTGATCGGAAACTTGCCTCAGGCAGCCATGTTTTTCAACCATTCAAGATGATTTGAGCATTGCTTTAAATAATTTTAAAACTAGATGGTTGTTTTTGTCACAAAAACATATGTCTCCCTCATTGCAGTTTGTCAATTATTGTAATACTGTCCTTTAACCATGGTTCAAAAGTTATTGAGCGGACACGAAATATAGCTTTATGACCTTTTACCTCTAATTGCGACCTTCACCTTGAACCAAAATGGTTCGCTCTGCACATTGTCTCAATATGGTGAACATTTGTGGCAAATTATTTTAAAACCCTTCAAACAGTTCCAAAGTTATTGAACGGACAAGAAATATACCTTTGACCAGAAATTGCAACCTTGACTCTGAACCAAAGTGACTAAAAGTGAAAAAACATTGTGACAAAAGAAAACAAGATGTGTTTGTGAAACACTGATGCCCCCGTCTCAGTATGGTTAACATTTGTGGCGAAATATTTTAAAATCCTTCGAGCGGTTCAAAAATTATTTAGCGGACACAAAATATTGTCATATGACCTATAATCTCTAATTGTGACCTCAACCTTGAACCATAGTGGTTGTAACATGCGCTCTGCACATCATTTCAGTATGGTGAACATTTGTGGTGAGTTATTACAAAATCCTTCAAGCTTTTCAAAAGTTTTTGAGAGCACACAAAATATAGTCATATAACAATTTACCTCTAATTGCGACCTTAACCTTGAACCAAAAAGGTTTCAATGTGCGCTCTGTACAGCATCTCAATATGGTGAACATTGTGGCAAATTATTTTAAAATCCTTCAAAGGGTTCAAAAGTTATTGAGAGTACACGAAATATAGTCATATGACCGTTGACCACAAATTGAAATGTTGACCTAGAACCAAAGTGGTTGTAACATGCGCTTTGCACATCGTCTCAGTGTGGTGAGTTATTTTAAAATCATTCAAGTGGTTCAAAAGATATGGAGCGTACACACTTTGTGACAGACAGACAGAGCAAAAACAATATGTCTTTAAAATCATTCAAGTGGTTCAAAAGATATGGAGCGAACACACTTTGTGACAGACAGACAGAGCAAAAACAATATGTCTTTAAAATCATTCAAGTGGTTCAAAAGATATGGAGCGTACACACTTTGTGACAGACAGACAGAGCAAAAACAATATGTCTGTCCATTTTATGGGGAAGACATAATCAGATTTGAAGACTTGTGAGAAGATTTTATACATTTGTACATATATCAAGAATATAAGTTTTGACTTTTACCGGCCATGTGTTTTGACCAATCAAGACAACTTGAACAATCTTAAAAGAGGGTAACTAAAGTTACAGTGCTATGAAATCATTATGAAATATTGTGGGTAGCTTAATATCTTTTCTGATGTCACAGAATCTAGAGTTTCTGCATAGAATTAAACTTTAAACAGTTTTGGAAGAAAATCATTAAGGACAAACTTGTGAAATTTAGTTGAAATTTACATTGAAGACTGCTTGCAAGGGACACAGCTTGTGCGCACAAGGAAAAATCTATTTATTATCAATATTTCCTATTCTAAAGATCAAATAGAAACTTGTCTCCTGGAGAAGAATCAGTGGTTTTGGTAATGTACTAAAGAAACAAAGAACCATAATACATGTAGTTCTATATCGCTCCAAAGACTTCAGTAGAAGCCACATGCTTCTTTCTATTAAGATTTAATGTGAATCCTACAAATTAAAGATAATTGATAATAGTATTATAATAATATTTAAATATTGAAAGCAAGAATCGAATATAATTATGTAGTTATTGTTAAATTCTTAAAGATACAATAACATTTGAGAATGAATATCATGCATTTTTTCTATGTGAGCCTGCAGAAAGTGATATAATGGAAGAAACAATACATGAAGCTTTTAACTCCCTTCTCAAGTTGTCAATTATAAAGAAATGTTTTTTTAATGACACTGAAAGATTCCTCAATTTGATAACAAACAAAAATACTTTTACATATTTCATGTCTTATTAATACGCAAAACCATGTGAACATTGTATTTGAATCTTTCTTGTATTTTTGGAGGGTGAACTTTGTTAATAAAGAAAGACGGTGTTTTCTCCAGACCACATTTTCTGCATTTTTGACACAATTATATTGACATTTATGCATAGAAATTGCAAATCAGCGTCTGTTATGATGCACTGAAATGTAAAAACAAATTCAGTTGATTGTTAACAAAAAGACTCGGGGACGAATCAGCTTAAAATTGATAGATGCTTGCCTTTCAATCGAAATCAACATTAAAGCGAATACAAAAATATTTTTTAAAAGAACACACTGATCACATGATCAGCATAGATGATATGAGTTATTTATAAATGGCCAATCATTCCACGGTTCATTATGGAAACATTACGATTTGGGTTGATAGTTTGCCGTAAGGCCCACAGCTGCAAAGACGAATGGAACAAAGTTAAAAATAGTTTAATTAGCTTTTTCTGACTACTAGACTGTAAGTTTAGATATTGAAATGAATGTTAATGTCAATTTAAATAACTCAGTCATTATATAGTCCTCACCATTAAAAATCAAATCAAACTTGCGCAAAAAGTAGATGTTTATTCTGTTGGATTTTTTCGGATATTTTGTAATGCGAATTAGCCATCTTTTTCCCCACTCAAAGTGAAGTAAAAGAAATTTGATAGTCAAGTAACTTGTGAAAATATGAGGAAATTAAATGAGTTATTAGTTTCAGTTAAGCATGACAGGTACACAAACTGTTGTAATGAATACTTAAATACAGCATTTACTATTTGTAAGGTAAATATTAGTTCCATCCCAACATAGGCTATGGTATGTGAACTGACCAAAACTAGATCAAAATCCGACCAAGTCCCGGATATTGTGATAAGCAGCCACCTGTCTTAAGCAGCCAGATTTTGACTCGATAGTTGTCTTCCATGTGAAAATCTGATTAGAAAACTTTCAATTAGTTTATAAGTCTAGTCATCGTGTTGATTGTTCTACTCATTTACTCCCAGTAATAGCAAGTTGTGATTAAAAGACAAACAAAAATACACATGTACTGTGTATGGTTCCTAAATTGATGAAAACCATGTGACTCCCAAAATTTTCAAATAACCCCCAAATTTCCAAGTAGAGGGTGATTTGTGACCATTAAAAATTAAAGGCTTGAGAAAAAACTGGAGAGAATAATTGTTTTGTATTATATTGTACATACATATGCTGGGATCCTAATAGATCACCCAAGCTATTAACCTGTTTTGATTTCAGATATGAAAACTTACAAGATTAAGACGAGTATAAGATGATGGTAGGAGAGGTCTCTGGAACTTTCTCTGTGATCCCACAGCACCTGGTAACGGAGGGGCTGATAAACTTGCTGCAACAAAATTGAGTGTATCTATCCATTCCTGTAACTCTTTACTGTTTGAAGTTTGAAAGAGGTACTCAGCCCAGTCCGAAGTTTGTAATCGTAACACATGCTGTTTTTTAGTGTAGTCCACAGCCTTAGAGGCTAAACAATGATGGATGCGAATTGCATTATGAGATCCTTCTGATGATGATTTTTTCATTCCTTGTTCGTCTTTATAGACATATAAGATCATGTCTCTTAGCACCACATAAAACATCTTCCATCCACGTTTCCCAACGGCAGCTGAAATTCATATAAATGAGCCCATATTCAAACATTAAGACAAATATTGATCAAGTAAAAAGTGTGGCCTGTAGATGGTTAAAGGTACATGTATTTTCTTAACTTTAGTTTAAACTTATTTATTTTAAATCGATTGCGAAACAAGCTTTAAGCTTATATTAATCACGCTCGATGTCTGCTTCCTGGATACTTAACCAGTACTCGCGCCGATTGTGTGGAAAAATCCCAAAGTCAGGACCCGCTCATCACGGGACTCGAACCAGGGACCTTTGATGTGAGAGGCCGACGCTCTACCTCTGCACCACTGTCTTCCACACTGTTTCTTAACTTTAACCTAGTGACCTAGTTTTTGACTTTACATGACAGGTATTCAACTTTGCCCTAGATATCATCAAAACAAACATTTTGAAACCGTTTCATCGTACTTGAGTAAAACCAAATTCAGCCTCTAGTGTCTACAAGATTGTGAAAGGGAATTTGGCTGAGTGATTGTCCCGCTGTCCTAAAGTGTTGAGGCCTATCGGGTAAATATGTGGAGTTGTTAGTTGAAGTATTTCCTGTAACAACTGTGTTTGTAGGTGTCAGAATCTTAGGGCGAGCATGTGTATCAATTGTTTGATATCAAATGAGGCAAACAATTGCATTCATACTTAAAAGTGGAAGAGTTATCACATTCAAACAGTGCAGTCCGAGTTGTGTTAATTCAGATTGTGCCTAGATATCATCAATACAAACATTGCATCATTTAATTCTCAAACAAGTGGCCAAAGAGGGCCAGTATTGGTCAACTTCCATAAGGCAAAAACTAAATCACTTAAGCGATATAAGGCAAAACAGACCTGACTAATCAACATGGCTTGATGGAATCTCGTAGAGGATTCCCCAAATACAATTTTACACAGTTATTAGAAAATCATCCAGATTCTTTCAGAGAAGATTTTTTACTATAGCCGTATAATGCAAAAAAGCCCGCCCCCTGGTGGCCATGTTTTGAGACAAATCAACATGGATTGAAAGAATTTTATAGAGGGTCAGTCGCCTAAGGAATATTTTTACAAAATTATTCGATATCTGCCAGATACTTTCGGGAAGTTTTCATTAAACTAGAGGGCCATGATGGCCCTGGATCGCTCACCTTAATTATACAATGTACTGCAATGCAAAACACACCAAGACAATTATTCTGAATGCAACCTCCACAGTGTTAACAAGATTTTCCTTCATTTGGCCTAGTGATCTATATTTTTTTACCTGATATGACCCATATTCCAACATGGACTAGATATCATCAAGACAACATTCTGACAAATTTTCAACTTGCTCAAAGTAAAAATGCGGCCTCTGGAGTTTGAACAATATTTTCCTTTATTGCCCTTGTTTCTGACCCAATATGACCCATATACGAACTTGACCTAGATATAATTCAGACAAACATTCTGACCAAATTTCAAGCTGCTGAAGCAAAAAATGGGGCATCCAAAGTGTTAACAAGATTTTCCTTCAATTTGGCCTAGTGACCTAGATGTTGACCCTACATGATCCATATTCGAACTTGGCTTAGATATCATTTAGATAAACATTCTCATTAAATGTCAAGCTGCTGTAGCAAAAAATGCGTCTTCTACAGAGTTAACAAGATGTTCCTTCAATTTGGCCTAGTGACTTAGTTTCTAACCCAATATGACCCATATTTGAACTTGACCTAGATATCTTTAAGACAAACATTCTGACAAAATTTGCGGCCTCTAGAGTGTTAACAAGATTTTCCTTCAATTTGACCTAGTGACCTATTTTTTGACCCAACATGACCCTTGATGGAACTTGACTTACATATCATCAAGAAAAACATTCATCAAAGTTTCATCATGCTAAAGTTAAAAATGCAGTATCAAGAGTGTTAACAAGGTTACCCTTCAATTTGGCCTAGTGACCTAGTTTTTAAACCCGCATGACCCATATTCGAACTTTGCCTAGCTATCATTTAGCTCAACATTCTGACCAAATTTCAAGCTGCTGAAGCAAAACATGCGGCTTCTACAGAGTTAACAAGATTTTCCCTCAATTTGGCCAAGTGACCTAGTTTCTGACCCAATATGACCCATATTTAAACTTGCCCTAGATATGTTTAAGACAAACATTCTGACAAAATTTCAACATGCTCAAGTTGAAAATATGGCCTCTACAGTGTTAACAAGATTACCCTTCAATTTAGCCTAGTGACATAGTTTCTGACCCAATATTCGGACTTGACCTAGATATGTTTAAAACAAACATTCTGACAAAATTTCAAACTGCTGAAGCAAAAATTGCGGCCTCTGGAGTGTTAACAAGATTTTCCTTCAATTTGACCTAGTGACCTACTTTTTGACCCGACATGACCGATGTTCGAACTTGACCTACATATCATCAAGACAAACATTCTGATAAAGTTTCAACATGCTCAAGTTGTAAATGTGGCCTCCAGACTGTTAACAAGATTTCGCTTCAATTTGACCTAGTGACCTCGTTTTTGATATCATATGGCCCGGTTTCGAACTTGTCCAAGATTTGATGGAGATGAATGTTCTGATACACTTTCATGAAGATTGGATGCAAAATGTAGCCTGTAGAGTGTTAACAAGCTGAAATGTTGATGACGCACGACGGACGGACGCCGGACAAAATGTGATCACAATAGCTCACCTTGCACTAAAAAGCCCAATCAACATGTCTTGAAGGCATATGAGAGGTCATCCAAGGAATATTTCTAAACAAGAGGGCCATGATGGCCCTGGATCGCTCACCTCATTAATGTAATGTGATGTGTCATGCCAACCACAATAACTCATTTTGCGGTCAGTTAAGCTGATACAAGAGGCCCAGGGAAATAATCCAACCCTTTGTTGTCTGTCCTATGTCAAGTTGATATACATTAGAAGGTCACCAACGAAATGTTTATGTACCAGTTAATTTTTAACAAGAAGAATTTCTAAGTTTTTCCCTATATATCTCAATGTAAAACAGGTGAACCCGAATTTTGAACAATCTTTTTTCATTTATTTTTTGCATAAAACCAACATTATAACCAACACGATATAAATATATACCCAAACTTACCCTTTATCTATATGTGCATATGTAGCTTTATGTAAAGGAAATTGTGTAACTGCACCAGACTTTTGGAATTTATTTCAAATAAAGAATGTTATTTATATTTTAAAAGTCGGTTTATTTAGACACAGTAACACTTTCTGCTCTTATTTTCTGGGCTTTTAAAACTATGTAACTTAATTTCATTAAGATTGTGCATGGAGCCAAAAATGGACTTTATAATACATTGTCCTTTAACCCTTTCCCACATACAAAAAAAATCTGCAGCTTTGTACTTTGAAAACATCTGGGCAAAACTATGGAAAACATCTGTTACTTTTGGTGTAATGAATAAATGAGTTGAAAACATTGTGGAAAATTTCACCTTTTGATACTTTTTCGAAAGTCTTCTGATGCAGAGGTGTCAGAAAGTGTCTGAATGTTAGAAAGGGCTTATACAAAATACATTGTGGGACAGAAGAAATTGCTTTTATTGGGATTTCATTTTTTAATTGTGTTTTGTAAATTGTCTAATACTAAGGTGTTAAATGCGGTCTGTATTAGGGAAAGCTTTTATCATGCTACTCACTTTTGCGACCATCGGGATCCATACAACATTTCCTCATCATGTATCCTTTCTTGTACTCAGTAGTTTGGCTGGGATCTGGGATCTAAAATTATACATGAACAACATGCAGTCACCATTTATGTAGTATTTATCTCGGTTATTTTACATATATCTAAATACAAATTCTTACAATTTATTACAAACACCTTCAATTTGTTGCCTCCGGAATGCTTTTAACAAGTACTCATGTGAGTACATTTATTGAGATCTTGAGCTTTGAACTATAGCCTTGAAACTTTACTGACAAAGTCACCAAGTTGAACAAATGAACCAGGTTATTTGAAAATGCTCTTATAAATTCATTAAATATAGCTTTAAACCCATTTTTGACCTTTGACCTCAAATTGTGACCCTGACCTTTGAGCTACATTTTTTTTTATTGTATATTACATTTTGTCTTAAAGAAAATGAATAATTGTGGCAAGTTATTTGAAACTACATGTATTTGCTTATTGAAGGGCAGATAACTCTTTGTGAAAGAGTCTGATCGTTTCAGTTAACGTCTTTATAAAACATAATATATTTCCAATATATACACAAGATATGACTTAATTTCACAACCTTTTAAAACGATGTACATCATTTGCGTAAAGTTTGTGCATATTTTTTTTTTTCGGATGGCACAATTTTTTCAGCTTTGTTTATATAACAAGTAAAAAGGTACATTTATTTTATTGATATTAGACCTTCTTTTAACTACAAAACGTTCAAACTCTGTTTTCATAGCATAATACATCATCCACTAATTTTAATTATATCTTGAAAATGGTCAATGCTTTCAAAGCAGTCTACACTGATTATATTTCGAAGCAATCTGCACTGGTTTTATTTATCAGATAAAGCTATTTTTTACATCTAGAAATGGATTTCTGCCTATAACTTGAGGAAGACTGGGGAGGTTTGGAGGCGTGGTCTGTGGTGTTCGTTGGTCTTCACTGGTACGTCTATTTTCATCCTGTAACTCATCATCCCTGAAATGATTAAAAATGATAAATCACAACTTTAATAGAATATTCTGATGGCTTTCCAAAAACATTGTGGAAAGGAAGAAATTGCCGAAAAAATCACCTTTTCTCACACTGTTTTCTAATCTACTTCTAGTACCTGTTCAAATAACCATTTTTTTCCCCACAGTCCTTAATAAGCTAATTTCTTTACATGCAACTTTGTCACAAGCAATATCAAAACCTGTATTAACATACAAATTTAAGCTTATGAATGGTGATATGTATCTATCACTTCAAAATAATTTTCATTGGTTGTATTTCACAGGCCCAGAACCCAAATCCATTGCTTTCTTTGTTGAGTCAAATAAGTTCTAAACAAGATAGATTTCTATGGGGAATTATATGATAATACAAAAGCTTCGCTGATGATACAAATTCCTTTGAAGTGTTGTTTTGTACATATCAGGGCTCCTGAAATTTTGAAATCTCAATCGGTCCGTTGATTTTGTTTACCCCCCCCATAAAAAAAATGATAATGGAACTCCATGTTTATTGCAGGTTACCTTGCAAAGATGGTTGCATAACAGTGTCATCGCTCGTGAATGTCAATGTAGAAGTACTTAGTTCGTACTTATAATGGACTCTAATGTAGTTGCATGCTAAACATTAACCACAATGTCTTAAAGGGTGACATAAAATTTGCATTAAATGCAGGATAGAGTTATTTAACTTGATTATTTTACATTACACATTAGGTGTGATGTTGGGAAGGGTTGTATAATGTTTCAATGGAATGCATCAAGTAGTTACTAAGATATAGACTCTTATTGTAGTTGCACGCAAACCTTTAACCATAGGGCAACAATTTGCACCATATGCAACTAGTTCAAAGTTATTGCAAAAGATAGTGTTTTTTTCGTTTAAGGTCAAAGTGATCTTGACCTTTGACCTTATGATCCCATGACCTGTTTGAGTCAAGTGCTGATCATGACCATTACCCAAACTAAGTTTCAGGGTCATAGGCCTGAGCAATCAGTAGTTTTAAAGCAAGGAATGTTTCTGTATTGAAGGTCAGTGAACTTGACCTTTGACCTATTGACTCCAAACTCTCTAGGCATCACCAACTTGCTATGATGTATGTCCATACCAAGTTTGAAGATCATAGGCCTAGGCCTATGTAAGTTATACGGGTAAATGCTAGCTTTCACAAAAACTTCAACCATTAACTGTTTCTTTACAGAAATGTCACAGTGACCTTGACCTTTGACCTAGTAACTCCAAACACTCTAGGCAAAACCAACTTGAAGATCATAGGCCGAAGTGTATGTTAGTTATAAGGGTAAATGCTACCTTGCACGAAAACTTTAACCATGAACTGTTTCCATATAGAAGGTCACAGTGACCTTGACCTTTGACATACTGACTCCAAAGTGTATAGGCATCACCAACTTGCTATGAAGAATGTCCATACAAAGTTTAAAGACCATAGGCCTAGGCGTATGTTAGTTATAAGTGTAAATGCTAGCTTGCACAAAAACTTTAACCATGAACTGTTTCTATATAGAAAGTTACAATGAGCTTGACCTTTGACCTACTGACTCCAAACTGTGTAGGCATCACCAACTTGCTATGAAGTATGTCCATACCAAGTTTTTGGCGAGTAGAATGAAGGATCGGGCGAGTATGAAATTCTAGACACTAGTCCGTCAGGGCCAGTGGGTTGATACCTAAAATCAAATTAGACATTTTGCAAAATATTCAATCATGTCCTTAATCATAATAATATTCTGCATTTCTTAGCTTTTTCTCTCTATCCATCTATTCCTTCGATAAGGTGCCCATAAAAACATTAGTGAATTTGTGTTTGGCACAACAGGTGCTCATTTCTATTGACGATGCCCAAGGAAGCATCCTAAATACCAAGCGGCGTGAAGTTGTGTAAGGTGAAACATGTGCTCGTTTCTAGTAACGATGCCCTTTAATCCCGAACCATCCCGGTTCCCGAATTTTGAGCGGCGTGAAGTTGTGTATGAAGCCAAAAGGTGCTCATTTCCTAGTTACGGAGACTCACTGTAAATGTTATTGAAATTTCCATCGATATGTTAAAACAAAGGAGCATAAGTTCCTTCTTCGCTGGACATTAATCGCTGTGAAGTAAATTGTGTTTTGTGCCCTTTCACCAATGTATCGTAAGACAAATGAAATAAATTAAAGTTATATTTCTGCCTTATATTTTTAGTGACATATTTATATTTATGAAACGATTCGTAAATATCTCTTTTTCCATGCCACTGTCTTACAAAGGTCACGTGACCTATAGAAATTCCCTAACAGCCAATCAGATGCACAAAATCATTACCGCACATGCATTCAATGGGATTTCCTTGGGTTATTCCGTCATCCCAGAGACCTAAATAGAATATATATATGTCTCTGGTCATCCGTCAGTGGTCAAGCATTGATTATAACCGAGGTATTCCGATTGGCATTATCTATCAGTTTACACGATTGTCAAAGATAATTGGATCGATAATCTGGTTTACGTGACGGTAAGTGACTATCTCGAAGGTGTTCTCGTTTACAAAATGACCTGTAGCGGAGGTGTTATATTAGCTTTATAGAAATTCCTGGACTGATTTTATACTAGTTTTAAGATTGAAACCGGTCCGCAGAGTTTAATTTACCGGTTTTGCGGAGCCCTGGTACATATGTATTATAGTAACCTTGACCTTTGACATAGGTCGTGAAACTGTCCAAGTTCTCTTGACACTTAACCTGTGTATGATGTTTGAAGGAATTCTGTCCACAAATGAGTGTGCAATAACTATGATGTGTTTTATACATATGTATTATAGTCACTGTGACCTTTGACCTAGGTGTGTAAAACCCAACCAAGCTCTCTTTACAATGAACCTGTGTATGGAGTAAGAAGAAAATCTGTTCACAAAAAGGTCTAGAGTGATGACGTCCTTTCATACAGACATATAATAGTCATTGGTCAGTAAAAGCGAACCCGTCTAACTCTCTCAACATTGAACCTGTGGTTTTATATAGATAAATTATAGTCACTGTGACCTTGACCTTTGACCTAGGTCAGTTAAAAACGAATCTGTCCAAGCTCCCTTGATAATGAACCTGTGTATAAAGGAGTTCCAGCTGTTTTATACATGCTTAATAATGTAAGGTAAACAGAACACTTACGGTGCCCATTCAATGGGATCCGCTTTTATAGCATAATATAAGGCCTTGAGAATATCTTTTGGGAAATTATCACCATCGTTGAGTCCAGATAAATTCTCTACAAAATCACCACAAGTCATCTTCCTGCCAACTGCCTGAAATTCAATAAAATACATTGTTACTAACCCTATCCATAAACCAGACTACTTCTGATGCCTTATGCAAAGACAATTTTTGAAAATATTGCAAACAAGAATGTGAAACTGTCTTAATATGCACGGGTCAAGAGTCCATATCTCTAGAACATTTGAGGCAATCTGGCTAGAAATTGAACTTGGCCAAGATATCATGCCTATAAAGATTGTGAAAAAGTTTAGTGAAGATTGGACTCAAGAAAGAGACATATCTAATTAAGTACTATTTCAATAATTTATGTGTGATAAATCTGGTTTGCCTTTGGCAACCTCGCTAAAAATCAAACTTTGCAAACAAATTGTTGCAATTACTAACGTGACAAGTACGGTGAAGTTTTAACTAAAAATTGCTTAATTTAGAGAGCAGACAAACCTAATTTAGCAAAATTTCACATATTTAGTGGTCATCACTCTGGATTCTGTTAATAGCTGTCCTTCGCCAAGAAAGTGTTGCAATACAAATTGTGACCAGAATTGTTGAAGATTGCTCAAGTTAGTTGATCAAGTATGAAACAGACAAAGCTACATGTACCTGGCATGCCTTGGATGATCTTGCTGCATGTCAAGCTTGGAAGACATTATTGTTGCCATGAATATTGGGACCAAAATTGGTGAAGAAGGGACAAATCTAATTCAGCAATAGTTTGCTATAAACAAGAGGGCCAAGATGGCCCTAAAGAAACATGCCTGTGAAGTTTGATTGAAATTGAGATAATGTTTAAAGCTAAAATTAATGACGGACGGACAACAGACAGACGACGAACATGCAGAGAGTGATCAGAATAGATCACATTGAGCCTTTGGTTCAGGTGATATAACAAGAGGGCCAAGATAGCCCTAAATCGATCACCAGTCATAGTAAAATAAGTAGAAAATATTTAACTGCAAATATCTGGAAAAATTTGATCCGGAGTGCAAATGAAACTGCAAGGAGTGGACACTGTTTAAGAAATAGCCGTTTTAAAGGTCATTTGTATCTTGAAATCTAACAACAACTTTAACTAGAACTATCATTGAAGATGATAAATACCCCCAAAACAGCACCTTGAGTCAAAATATGGCTTCCGACCGACCAACAAAAGGGCCATAACTCTGTAAAATTACATGCAAGTGTAAGACCTGTAGGGTATGCAAATCTCCTCTTGGTATAGAAGATTCATGTAATTTTTTATTGAATTCCACCCAGTGGTTTGTAAGAAATAGGTTGGACAAAATATGGCTTACTTAATAAGTAGAAGGGCCATAATTAATAAGTAGAAGGGCCATAACTCTGTAAAATAAAATGCAATTGTAACTCCTTTAGGATATGCACATCTCCTCTTGGTATAGAAGCTTCATGTAAAATTTTATTGAATTCCACCCAGTGGTTTGTATGAAATAGGCCGGACAAAATATGGCTTACTTAATATGTAAAAGGGCCATAACTCTGTAAAATAAGATGCAATTGTAACCCCTTTAGGATATGCACATCTCCTCTTGGTATAGATGCTTCATGTAAAATTTTATTGAATTCCACCCAGTGGTTTGTATGAAATAGGCCGGACAAAATATGGCTTACTTAATATGTTAAAGGGCCATAACTCTGTAAAATAAGATGCAATTGTAACCCCTTTAGGATATGCACATCTCCTCTTGGTATAGAAGCTTCATGTAAAATTTTATTGAATTCCACCCAGTGGTTTGTATGAAATAGGCCGGACAAAATATGGCTTACTTAATAAGTAAAATGGCCATAATTAATAAGTAAAAGGGCCATAACTCTGTAAAATAAGATGCAATTGTAACTCCTTTAGGATATGCATATCTCCTCTTGGTATAGAAGCTTCATGTAAAATTTTATTGAATTCCACCCAGTGGTTTGTATGAAATAGGCCGGACAAAATATGGCTTACTTAATATGTAAAAGGGCCATAACTCTGTAAAATAAGATGCAATTGTAACCCCTTTAGGATATGCACATCTCCTCTTGGTATAGAAGCTTCATGTAAAATTTTATTGAATTCCACCCAGTGGTTTGTATGAAATAGGCCGGACAAAATATGGCTTCCGACTGACCGACCGACCGACAGCCCAACACAGTGACTCCTATATACCCCCCCAAAACTTTGTTTTTTGGGGGTATAATAAGAATGAAATTATAAAGTTTTGTCATTTTGCCACTTTCCTGATGCCTCCTTGCTGCCCTGTTTTTCAACAAAATCAATATGGCTTGAAAAGTTTTTGTAAAGGATCACTACCAAATTATCTTGCAATCGGACAAACAGATTATGGAGGAAAAGGATTTTTAAAATTTGGGTATTTTTCTTATGTTCTGATGCCACATCAACCAAAGTTCTACACAGAATGTAAGTCTTTGAACAATTTTAGAAAGAGGACCAACAAAGGAACATTCAAGTGGAATGGTAGGAGTTGTCATTTGTAGCTAAAAGTTCAATTTACCCCTTTTGTGATGACGCCTGATTGCCATGATTTTGTAAATTAAGAAGAAGATCACGGAAGAAAGATTCCTATTCAATTTTCTTAAAATCAGACAAGCACTTTCATAAAAATGGAATTTTCAAATCTTATCATTTTGCCCCTTTTCTGATGCTGCCTGACTGTCAAGTTTTTTGACCAATAAGTATGGCTTGAACAATTTTTGTAGAGGGTCACCCAAGGAACATTTCTACCAAATTATATTGGAATCTGACAAGCAGATTCTGAGGAGAAGATTTTTAAAGTTTGGACATTTTGCCCCCTTTCTGATCTGCAGCAACCAAAGTTCTCAATGGAATTTAAATCTTTGAACAATTTTGAAAGAGGACCACCAAAGGAACATTCCTGTGATGTTTTGTGAACATTATTCCTGTGGTTTGGGAGGAGATGATGTTCAAAGCTCAAAGTTAATGATGGACGGACGACGGACAGAGAGTGATCAGAATAGATCGCCTTCGGCTCAGGTGATCTAAAAATAGGTAATATATAATATCTCTTATATGCTTTTTGTGATCTAACTGGAAATGGAATTTGAAACAGATAATGTCACCATAGACATTGTGACCAAGCGAGATATTGTGGCCAAAAGCTTTGTGACCAAGTATGATGAAGATTTGATAATAGTTGCTTAATCTAATTTATACTTATTCATTTTACATTGATTGCAAAACAAACTTGCAGCTTATATTGATCACTCTCAATGTTTGCTTCCTGTAGACTTTTAAAACAACTACTCACACCAAATTCCAAAGGCAGAACCCTCTTATCACAGGATTTGACCCCAGGAGACCGACACTCTACAAATGCGACATATTTTCCACAATCTGCATAACTAAGAGAGCGGTTAAAATTGCTATTCTAAGGGGTCATAACTTAAGATTGTCTGAGATCACCTGAATGGATATTAATTTGGCATAGACAATTTTGTCTTTATTACTGGATAAGGATTGCACAAGTGAGAGAGCAAACAAAGCCAATTTAACAAATTTCACTAGTTTATGGGTCATACATTTGGCATGCCTTAGGCCGTTAGGTAAGAAATAAAACTCACACAAGACATTATCACCATTACATTGTGACAAATTTGATTAAGATATAGATTGGGCATTAGGACAAAGTTTGGTGATCCCATTATACATGTATGATCTTTAACTCTTAATCCACTGAGAGTGACTATAAACAATTGCAAACAATTGTTACTATCAAAGAATAACTTGGTTGTTTAAGCAGTCTAATCGAACATTAATATTCCCTTAAATTGAGATCCACACCGGAATAAAAAGTGTAAAAGAACACTTAGACCACCTCAACATACCAGTTACTAAACTAGTGTGTCCACAAGGTTTCAAACTAGACTGGCATTTGATGAAGATAAATGTTCTGATGATTTTCAAAAAGATTGGATTAAAAATGTCACCTCTAATGTTTTCACAAGATGTTTCATAATTTTGTCCTAGTGACCAAATTTTGGACCACTCATGACTCACTTAAAAACCCAACTTGAATTTGACACAAACAAATGTGTATTCAGGTGAGATTAAACAAGGTAAAAGTTAATTTTCCAGTTCATCCAATGCCTGAGTTGGCCAACATTTAATGTGACTTACCAGATCTTGGACATTAATGAACAGTTACAAAACTGATATAATCACACTCTTGCTGTGCTTACCCCTATAATCATACCCACTTCGCAAGTAATTGATAACGAGATCATAGAATACTGAAAACCAGTATGATTTGGAGGGAACGTCCTAAGACTGTACTGTAATTTCAGTCTTGACTTCAGAAATAAAGGTTAAGAGAGCCTTTAAGCACTAAAATCAATATAGAAGTCTCCTACTTGTTTACAGTAAAAATCCATGAATTAACATTTTCTGGAGAGGTTTTATGCAAACAAGAGAAGGGTGTCAAAGAAAAGATACTCGTCAAACAAATGCATACAGTAAGGCAAGGGTTAACAAATGCATATTGTAAGGCAAGGGTTAACAAATGCATCTTGTAGCCATGACGTTCTTTGGACACATAGTGGTGAGTCCCTTTATCCCCTTGAGGATCTAGTTGTGAGTGGATAATAAATAGGACTTGAGGAAACTGTAGGGTGACCGAAGAAATATTCATCAAAAAGTATTTCAAAACCAGACAACTACTATTTCAACTTTCTCAAGTTGACACTTTGGGCAAAAAGGGTAATTAAATCAGTCCAATTTTACTTATGTTGGAATCATACAAGCACTTTTAGCTAAGAAGAATTCAAAATTCTCATTTTTCCGCCTTTCTAATTAGATTTCAAAAATGGCAAATTTACACATTTTGTCAAAGTAAATATTTATTGTATAAATCTTTTTGTCAGGCAATTTAACCCGAAGTCGCATATATGCGACAGCTTGGCTCAGCACCGAAGTCGCATTTATGTGACTTTTGTAACGCCCCTCGTATAGTTACTTTTTAATTTCCATATTTGGTCAACTTTGGTATTATGATTAATTATCATATAATCATTTTTTTAGAAAAAATACATGGTAAATGGAATGTTCAATACATATTCTATGTATGGTGAAAATTTTAAGTCTTTATCTTTTCAAATGAATAAAATATAACATTATGCGACTTTTGTAACGCCCCTCGTATAGTTACTTTTTAATTTCCATATTTGGTCAACTTTGGTATTATTATTAATTATTATATAATCATTTATTTAAAAAAAATAATGTTAAATGGAATGTTCAATACATATTCTATGTATGATGAAAATTTTAAGTCTTTATCTTTTCAAATGAATAAAATATAACATTTTGAAATCAGTTACTATTATTTCTAAGAAATGCCTGATTTTATTTGGCACTGAGAACAACTTTCTGCTATTTATTTGGCGCCGAAAGAATTCAAAACAAATTTGATTCATGTCCACTCTTGAACAGTATCGAATTTTACACCTCAGAATACATTGCGGCACCTATCCTGTCTATGCCCTGACATTATATTGTTGTAAGGGATGAAAATGGTGGTCATAGCACTAATTAATTCTGTGAGACCTGTTGTTATGAAACTTACATGATTCGCAAGCATCTGTTGCCAAACAAGCAAATTCATGAAATTTATATCCCCCGCTTGCAGGAAATATTGTAGGAAAATGTCGAGGTTAGGTTTAAACATGTCAGTAGACTTTTTATTGAACATGTATTACAGGGTAAATTAAACGAACTTGGCCTAGGTTGTTACCAAGTTTGTGGCAGTTATTGCACGGAAACAGCAAGAAACGACATTTTTTGTTAAATAAGGGGCCATAACTCCACTAAATAAAGTCCACCGAAAGTGACGATCGAACTTGGCCTAGCCCTTAAGGCATTTAACCTTGTAACCAATTTTGAAAAAAAAACGGTTCACATTTGTGGCAGTTATTGCACGGAAACAGCAAGAAACAACATTTTTTGTTAAATAAGGGGCCATAACTCCACCGAATAAAGTCCGCCGAAAGTGACGATCGAACTTGGCCTAGCCCTTAAGGCATTTAACCTTGTTACCAAGTTTGAAAAAAAAAAATCACATTTGTGGCAGTTATTGCACGGAAACAGCAAGAAACAACATTTTTTGTTGAATAAGGGGCCATAACTCCACCAAATAAAGTCCCCCGAAAGTGATGATCAAACTTGGTCTAGCCCTTAAGGCATTTAACCTTGTTACCAAGTTTGAAAAAAACCGGTTCACATTTGTGGCAGTTATTGCACGGAAACAGCAAGAAACGACTTTTTTTGTTAAATAAAGGGCCATAACTCCACCAAATAAAGTCCACCGAAAGTGACGATCAAACTTGGCCTAGCCCTTAAGGCATTTAACCTTGTTACTAAGTTTGAAAGAAAACGGTTCACATTTGTGGCAGTTATTGTACGGAAAATGCAAGAATCGACATTTTATGTTAAATAAGGGGCCATAACTCCACCAAATATAGTCCGCCGAAAGTGACGATCAAACTTGGCCTAGCCCTTAAGGCATTTAACCTTGTTACCAAGTTTGAGAAAGAAATATTCACATTTGTGGCAGTTATTGCACGGAAACAGCATGAAACGACATTTTGTGTTAAATAAGGGGCCATAACTCCACTAAATAAAGTCCGCCAAAAGTGACGATCGAACTTGGCCTAGCCCTTAAGGCATTTAACCTTGTTACCAAGTTTGAAAAAAAATGGTTCACATTTGTGGCAGTTATTGCACGGAAACGAAGTGTGACAGACAGACAGACAGACAGACAGACAGACAGACAAACCCAAATTAATAACCCCCCTTTTTTTTTCCCGAAAAAGCGGGGGATAAAAAGGTGATTAACATAGACATCCTTGTTCATGAAACAAGCCCAAGAAAAGGATAATTCTAACTTAATACTTGAGAATAATAAACAAAAGGGCCATGACACTGGATGGCTACCTGAGTTATGTCAACCGTATAGTCAATCACAATAACTCATTTTGTAGTCAGGTAAGCTAATACAATTGTTAACAAGGTTTCCTGTAAGTTTCGCCTTGAGACCTTTTTGATCCGACATGAACCATATTTGCACTTGATTTAGATGTCATAACGACAATCCTTCTGACAAAACTTTCCACATGCTCAAGGTAAAAAAAAACGCCTTCCAGAGCGTTAACAAGATTTTCCTTCAATTTTGACTAGTGACCCAGTTTTTTGACCGGACATGAATCATATTCATATTATGTCTAGATATCATCAAAATACCCATTTTATCAAGATTTCAACATGCTCAAGTTATAAATACGGCTTCCAAGTTATTAACAAGATTTTCCTTCAATTTGAGCTAGAGTTTATGACCTGGCATGACCAATATTCGAACCTGGCCTAGATATCATTAAGACAAACATGCTGACAAAATTTAAAGCTGATATAAAGCAAGAGTGGCCCTGGATCGTTATCCTGAGTTAAATCAACCACATATATAGTCAATGACTACAACTCATTTTGCGGTCAGGTAAGCAACTACAAAAAAAAGTGTTAACAAGATTTCCCTTTAATTTTGCCTAGGGACAAAGTTTTTGACCCGACATGCAGACATGATACATTTTCAACCTTGGCCTAGATCGATTTCCCTTTAATTTTGCCTATTGACCAAGGTTTTGACCAGATATGACCTATATTTGAACTTAGCCTTGATATCATCAAGTCATTTATTCTGACAAAGTTTCAACATGCTCAAGGTAAAAATGTTGCCTCCAGAGTGTTAACATGGAAATACTTCAATTTGACCTTGTGAGCTAGTTTTTTTACTAAACACTAGAACTATCACTGAATGTGATTAATACCCCCGAACATCGCCCTGATAGGAAAAGTGGAATATTAAGAAACCCCACCTTAAATTCCAACTTGTAGTTTTCAAGATAATCTCCGGAATCAATGAACTGGAAAATCGCCGCTTCATGCACATCTACCCATTATAGTAATGACATTGACCAAGTTTTGAAAAGATTCGGTCAGAAACATAGGAGGAGTTGCGTTCACAAGGCTGCAATATCAATCAGCTACAGAGACTAAGTTACAAGGGACATAAATCTTGCAAATATCAATGAACCGGAAAATCGCCGCTTAATGCACATCTACACATGACATTGACCAAGTTTTGAAAAGATACGGTCAGAAACGTAGGAGTTGCGTTCACAAGAAATGGACGTACGGACGGACGGACAGACGGAGAAGATGACGCCAATATACGACCGCCTCTGGCGGCGTATAAAAAGGGTTCTGCAATTGGGTATTTCCACACCAATTGTGTGAGTACTGGTTAGGTTTTTAGGAAGCAAATATCAGTAATTAATATAAGCTGAAATAATAAACTAAACTAACGAAGTCATATAATTCCATGTAGAAATTTAATCAAGTACCTAACTTATAAATTTTCAGATTTACTTGTTGTAGTAAAGAATTGGGTGTTATGATGCGACCCCTATTTAAGCAACATAAACTAGTGTATGTGTACACAACATGTATTTTCTATATTTGTCTATGTAAAATACATAACCCCTGTTATATTGGTATGCATGCAGAGTTAGGTTTATAATGACTTACCTGTGCATGTAAATCAGTGTTCAGTAACATGAGAGCACAGACAAGGGTGTGGCAGGCATCTGAAATGTACAATCCATCATATGTTATTTTGATAACATTATTGTGGAACTCATTGATAGAGTTGTTTGCGTTGAATACATCAGAGGAAATAAACTGTTTACATAGACATATAAGGGAAACTAGTAGTCTGCCATGTTTTTCGTTTATGACTTGAAACGTTTTGTAAAGGATGACCCAAGGAATATTCCCACTTAATAATCTTAAAATGGGAAAAGTAGTTTCAAAGAAGTCACAAATGCAAGCAGAATTTTAAATAGAAAACAATCTTTTGGACACTTTAAAAATCATACATGGGGTTTCCCCCATAAAGATTGAACAATACACTTTTCAGAGTTAAACTGTCACATCCCCTTGCTGCCATGTCTTTTGACTAATTGTATCATTTTAGCTTTTTTGTTATAGGGTCACTTACTGATCATTCATGTAAAGTTATTTCAAAATTAGGCTGCTTCTTTTAGAAAAGAATATTTTCAAAGATTAAGGTGCAACTAATATGAAATTACATTGACTAATGACAAAGATATGGACTTAGAAACAAAACTTAACATAAGTTAGTTTGTTCTTAATCATGGTCCAAGGTAAACAAATCGTGAATTTGTGAAGAGTCATCTCTTATATGAATGTCTTACCTAAATGCAAAAGATAACCTAAGCTACACTCATGTCTTAGTTATATTTACATTAATCTCAATTATGTAAAAGTCACAAATTGATGTTGACAATAAATCATCCTCATCAAGGTGAAATCATTGTGAAATTTCATTGACTTGTGAAATTTATTACCTTAGACATTTACATATTAGCATAACTAAATCAAAGCCATGATAACTGGAAGGATGTATGGACAGACTGCATGGTGCACAGACTGATGTCCAGACATGGACAAACAGATGAAGTGGACCAAGAAAATGCTATTTCCCCGCATCAAGTTTGTAGTGGAAGTGAAAGTTATCACATATTGGGTTAATTGACTAAGACAAGAAGGGTGTGTCCAGTTGTACCTTCGGAGTTGAAAGATCCTTGGTTACTCTGTAAATAATGCCTTGAGAAGTGAGCGAGAATCCGCTCTCTGTCCTGGGTTTCTCCGATAAGTGAGAACTGCTTCAGAAATTTACGTAAGGCCACATCAAGGGTATCACTTGCAAAATCAAAGAACTTGAGGTACTCTTCTGCTACGATTGTACTAAAATCATTTCTGCAATAGGAAAGAGAAAAGTGTAAATATTACATAGGGTATATTTTAAACATTGCTAAGAGACAACAGTTTCATTAGAATTTTCTCTGATATTATCCAAAGAAAACAGTCTCTGTAAATACTCTGCTTCAAATGGATTAAATTGGTCCATAAAACATGACACAACTGTTGCTAACAATTATCCAAATATCTCCTGACATCACAAAATATCTAGCACAATTATATAATTATTATATAGCTATTTCAGTATAATTACAGATAAACGCTGAACCGGGATAATAGTTTTCCTTGGTATTAATGGTTATGCTTTAATCCGTCTTTATGATTGAAGACGTTCACACCAAATGGTCTGTATGTGGTAGTACACATGGTAAAGCCTAGATCATCTTAAAGACAACTTTAAACAATAGAGCCACAAGCGAACGGCAGCGCTCATCTGCTTTTTTTAAGTCGAAAAGGGCCATTACTGAATAATTATTAAAGCTAGATTTATGTGAGTTTGTATTTGTATTGTTTCAAGTGTACCAAGTTTCATTTGAAAATGTTGAACATTTTTGAGTTATGAAGTAAGGTTAAAGTTTTTTAACAACGCAGACAACACCAAGGGTATCATAATACTTAATTTAATTTATTTGATTAAATTTAATACACTTATAGTGTTGTCATGGCTCAATACTCGAAGTTGATCTGTAGTGACGAAACTATACATTAAACACAAGTGTAAAGGTGTAAATGGGTTTTTGTAAAAAATAAAACTTTCTATGAATATATCAAGAGCTTTGAGCCATGACCTTTCTTTAATCCTCAGTATTTCTTTGGAAGATGTTTCATGTTAGATAAAATTTCATCACATGCGCTATGTACATAAACCAATAACTTACAAAGGTTCTGTGGTATGTACATAAACCAATATCTTACAAAGGTTCTGTGCTGATGCACACAAAACGGATCACTTACGAAGGTTTTCTGTGTACCTGTGTTGGAGTGCAGTGGTTGGAAAAGTTGTATTCACATGTTTCTGATGAATTAGTTTTCAAAAAACAGACCAGTAATGTTATAAATATTTTCGTATGAAACAAAATATTACTTTTGCTATGAAAAGCAAGCATATATACATTTAGCCAAAAGTGCTATCCATAATCCCCCAGACTCAATTTTGTCCACTAAACATCCTGTGAACTTTTTAACTAAAAGATGATCATGATAGTCCTAAATCCTTCAACTGATGTAACATCTTCAATGATAACAACTTCAATAAAGTTACTTGAAATATTTTATTGGGCAAGTCTCATGTAGTAACATTATGAAGTTATGGTGTGATCAATGTTTGTCCTGATGAACTTTTGATAAATTAACTAGATTTATATAAACATGTATTTCTATGTAAAATCTTAAGTTTTTATGAGCTAAATACGAGTTAAACTAGAGCTATCACTAAATGGGATTAATACCCTGAATGCCGCCCTGATAGGAAAAGTTATTCCCCGGACTAGAAAAAGTAAGAAAGGGCAAGCTCAAATAGAGTTATGGTTCTTGTACACTGCACTCCCTTTAATTGTGCTTTTCCATTGAATGAAGTTTTATTTTATTCAATCCAGTTGTTTTTAAGTTATTCTCCGAACAAACAAAAACAGTAACAAAGGGCAATGAATATGTAGTTAAATAAAATAGAGTTATGGTTCTTGTACACTGCACTTTCTCTCATTGTTCTCAACCATTGTATGAAGTTAAATTAAATTTCATCCTGTAGTTTGAAAGTTATTCTCTGGACAAGAAAAAAGTAAAGAAGGGCAATTACTCTGTTATTAGCTAAATTAGAGTTATGGTTCTTGTACTCTGCACTTCCTCTTATTGTGCTCTAACATTGTATGAAGTTTAATTCAATTCCATCATTTTGTTTTAAAGTTATTCTCCAGACAATAAAAAGTAAGAAAGGGCAATTACTCTGTTATCAGCTAAAATAGAGTTATGGTTCCTGTACACTGCACTTCCTCTCATTGTGCTCTACCATTGTATGAAATTTTAAAGTTATTCTTCGGACAAGAAAAAAGTGAGAAAGGGCAATAACTCTGTTATTAGCTAAGATAGATGTATGGTTATTGTACACTGCACTTCCTCTTATTTAATATTGTGTTCTAAGTAAATTTATAGTCAACATATGTGACTGAATAGTTGTCGAAAGCAGCATGAACATGCATTAAGTCATTAGGACTGTGGCATGATAGGTACCAAACAAATTGGCCTAACACGCCAGTCAATCAACTTTGCTTTTAATTAGGTCATCATAAGAGGGTGAGGAATATCATCAATAAAAACGATATTTGAGGCAAATGGCATAAAAATTAATTCATCAACAAGAAATAAGAACAATTTTACACATCAGGGTGATACCAAGCCCTGGCTTTTTCATATTTGAAAGAGGATGACCGGGGATGTGTTTAAAACCTGAATTTCGTGCCGTCCTTGTGTGGAGAGAATTTGTAAAGGAAGTTGTGGTAGAAACTAACGACAATGACTGTTAATTAACGACAACGGTCAATTAGAACTGAAAGGAATTTACCATACAAAACGGTTCCACATTGTCCCTGTAAGCGGTTTCAATCTTGATCGGTTGAAACATTTTAAATTTCATTTTGTAGTTTTTAAGTCTTCTTAGGACAAGAAAAACAGTAAGAAAGGGCCATTGAAGTTATTCTCCGGATAAAAAAAAGTGAGAAAGGGCAATAACTATGAAATTATCTCAAATAGAGTTATGGTTCTTGTACATTGTACTGCCTATCATTGTGCTTTACCATTGTATGAAGTTTTATTACATTCCATCTAGCAGTTTTCAAGTTATTCTCCAGACAAGAAAAAGTATCAAAGGGCAATAACACATTAATTAGGTAAAATAGAGTTATGGTTCCTGCACTTCCTCTCACTGTGTTGTATCATTGTATGAAGTTTGATAAATTCCATACAGTAATTTTCAAGTTATGCTCTCCGGACAAGGAAAATTGCAACAGACCGACCAACAAACAACACAGAAGACAATGTTTTTTCAATGGATCAGTATGATTTGAGCAATCTTAGTAGAGGTCAAGCAGGGTACATTTGTAAACAAGAGGGCCATGATGGCCCTGGATCGCTCACCTTTATTATACAATGTACTGCAATGCAAAACACATCAAGACAATTATTCTGAATGCAACCTCCACATTGTTAACAAAATTTTCCTTCATTTGGCCTAGTGATCTATATTTGTTTACCTGATATGACCAATATTCCAACATGGACTAGATATCATCAAGACAACATTCTGTCGATTTTCAACTTGCTCAAAGTAAAAAGGCGGCCTCTGGAGTTTGAACAATATTTTCCTTTATTGACCTTGTTTCTGACCCAATATGACCCATATTCAAACTTTACCTAGATATATTTCAGACAAACATTCTGACCAAATTTCAAGCTGCTGAAGCAAAAAATGCGGCATCCAAAGTGTTAACAAGATTTTCATTCAATCTGGCCCAGTGACCTAGTTTTTGACCCTACATGACCCATAAACTTGGCTTAGATATCATTTAGATAAACATTCACATGAAATGTCAAGCTGCTGTAGCAAAAAATGCAGCCTCCAGAATGTTAACAAGATTTTCCTTCAATTTGACCAAGTGACCTATTTTTTGACCCAACATGACCCTTGATCGAACTTGACTTGCATACCATCAAGAAAAACTTTCTGATAAAGTTTCATCATGCTCAAGTTAACTAGAAATACTATGAGCAAAGCTCACTGAAGAATACCCCCCGCTCCCCTCCCAAAGCAATACAATGGTAAAGTTTCTACTTTGCTTATCTTCCCTTGGAAGAATCTGAGGAGAAAAATCTTCCTTCATGCATATATCTACATATAATGTGTAGCCTTCATATACAGTTTGAATCAAATCAACTGAGCCCTTTAGGAGGAGTAGTGCTTACAAGAAATGTGGAGGTATGTGTACAGGAGTCCCTCGCAGGTAACCTCTAAGTTAAATTATCTGCCCTTGGAAGAATCCGAGGCGCATGATCTTCCTTCATGCATATCTACATATGATGTGTAACCTTCATGTAAAGTTTGAACCAAATCCATTGAGCCATTTAGGAGGAGTAGTGCTTACAAGAAATGTGGAGGTATGTGCACAGGAGTCCCTTGCAGGTAACCTCTAAGTTGAATTATCTGCCCTTGGAAGAATCCGAGGCGTATGATCTTCCTTCATGCATATCTACATATGATGTGTAACCTTCATGTAAAGTTTGAACCAAATCCATTGAGCCGTTTAGGAGGAGTAGTGCTTACAAGAAATGTGGACATACGGACAGACAGACGGACAGACAGACAGACAGGGTGATTCCTATATACCCCCCCAAACTAAGTTTGCGGGGGGTATAAAAATGCAGTATCCAGAGTATTAACAAGATTACCCTTCAATTTGGCCTAGTGACCTAGTTACCTAGTGACCCCAAGGAACATTTGTGCAAAATAATTTTCAAATCGGGCCAGTACTTTTGGACAAGAAGATTTTTAAAGTTTTAACAATGCACATATAAGGAAAACAAGCTCCGCTCCCTGGCGGCCATGTTTTTCAACAGATTGGAAATATTTGAACAATCTTGGTAAAGGGTGCCCCAAGGAACATTTGTGCAAAATAATTTTCAAATCGGGCCAGTATTTTTGGACAAGAAGATTTTTAAAGTTTTAACAATGCACATATAAGGAAAGCAAGCTCCGCCCCCTGGCGGCCATGTGTTTCAACGGATTGGAAATATTTGAACAATCTTGGTAAAGGGTGCCCCAAGTAACATTTGTGCAAAATAATTTTCACATTTGGCCAGTACTTTTGGACATGAAGATTTTTTAAGATTTGGCAATTTTCCCCTTTTCTGATGCCGCAGCAACCAAAGTTCTACTTGGAATTAAATTCTTTGAACAACTTTGAAAGGGACCACCTAAGGACCATTCCTGTGAAGTTATTTTGAAATCTGTCCATTGGTTTAGTAGGAGAAGTCATTTGTAGGAAATTGTTAACATATGGACAGACGACGACGACGCCGGATGATCACAAAAGCTCACCTTGCACTTCGTGCTTAGGTGAGCTAAAAATATTATCAAATCAACCCAGTAGTTTCATACAATAAGATGCTTAAAATTTCCCTTTGCAGTGCCATGTCAACCAGAGTTCTTGATAGAATTCTTTGTTTTTCTTTGAAAGAGGACCATCTATGAAACATCCATGTGAAAGAGATTTGAAACTTTACCAGTAAATTTAGAGAAATAATTTGAACAGACAGATGTAAAACTTGCACTACATGCTCAGGTCAGTTAACAAATTTGATAAACAAATGTAGGCAAAGTTATATGCCCCTCCAACTTCCTTCAAGTTAGGGGAACAAAGCAAGGGACCTTTGCTCTAGATAAACCAACTTTACAGTATTCATGATAAGTGCAGATAAAGGTATGCATCAGTATCAATGAGTGAATGTATATTGTTTTATGGCGCATCAACAGCTAAGGTCATTTAGCGCGCAATTCAATTCAATTATTCATGATCCCTGGGTAAACAAACCAGTACTAGGCTAGAAAATGTGCCTTGCCCAAGGGCACTCCACCATGACCGTAGTGCCGCGACTGGGGATCGAACCTGGGACACCCGGTTTCGAAATCCCCGACACTAACCACTCGACCACAGCGGATTCCTTGCATCAGTATCAATACAATCTGATCCAACTATACTGTCAGATGTTTCTTGAAAGACTGTGTGCCTCATTGGTGCATATTGCAGGTCCAGATATTGCTAGACAGATTCACAGGTTAATCTGAATTTGCACTGGTCGCAAAAGTGATATGGTTGGTTCTCCTTAAGCGCAGCTAAATTATAGAGAGTTGAAGAAAAAGATAACTAAACAAATAACTTTTCAGAGTAATCAGAAGTTAGCGATGGATATGAATGATTTTAAAGCATACCAAAAAGGAAAGGAAAAATAACCTCAAAAATAATGTTATTGACAGTTCATGAAGGCCCTAAAACGCCCATCTGAGTATCATTATACTTAAGTTCAAGGAAGTTTGTAGAAAGATCATGTTATAATTGCAGTTGCTTCAAAAGCACTGTGAATCGCTCATTTTGATTGGTTCAAAACCGATCAAGTGACTAAAAGGAATTGCGTTTATTTTCCAATAACTGCAATTGATCACATGACCAGTTCAAGGAACTACTTTCGGAAAATAACTTTCTATTTTAATTTCGTCAGTAAATGCCACAAATAATTATGTCGAGGTCATATTCAGCTTAGTTTATTAAAAGTAATAATAAATAACACTCATGAGATATATCTATCACATAAAGTGACTTAAGAGGCGTATTACGATAAAAATGTACTTAACCTTTACAATATTTCTAGATGAAATTTTACGGGTTTTGGCGCCAAAGTGACCAACGTATGATGTCAAAAGCTTGACGTGACGTCATTTTCCAAGTATTAGGTCTTGTTCATCCTAATTTTCAATTTATATGTCCCTTTTGAAACAATTCTTTCGATGAAAAATAGTTGTTTTTTTCCTAAACTGCAATTATAAGAGTTTAATGTATGTTTTGGTACAGTTATAAGAGTATAACACGAAATTGCCAAATTACACAGCTGACATAATGCCCTTTGGGCATTATTTGCTGAGTAATTAGGCAATTTCGTGTTATACCCCTTCGGGCATTATTTGCTGAGTAATTAAGCAATTTCGTGTTATACTCTTATAACTGTACCAAAACATACATTAAACCCTTTAATGGATGATCAAAGTCATATATTTGAAAATTACATGCAAAACTGTACGCAAGGTCAGAATTTTATTGCTGAAGCTTATAAGTACTTCATGTCAATGGTCAAACAAACAAGAGCTGTCAGAGGACAGCGTGCTTGACTATTTTGTGCTTGCCAATAAAACAAAACTTTTTTGGGTGATAGAGAAAACATAACCAAGTACTTTATCATATAATTAAGCACTTTATAAGACGAAAATGAATGAATGAATGTATATTGTTTTATGGCGCATCGACAGCTAAGGTCATTTAGCACGCAATTCAATTTAATTATTCATGATCCCTGGGTAAACAAACCAGTGCTAGGCTAGAAAAATTTAATGTGCCTTGCCCAAGGGCACTCCACCATGACCGTAGTGCCGCGACTGGGGATCGAACCCTATAAGACAAAAAGATTCATAATTCTTACAAAAACCTTTACTGAATTATGCACTCTTGGCTGTTGGTGGAGGTAATGATGGTAAAATGATTTTTGTAAGTGTTTAAGCTATATCTCTTATTGTTTTGAAAACATTGATTTGGTATGAATAACTTGACAGAGTTATGTACCCTTGTCTGTTGATGGAGGTAATGATGATAATAAGTATTGTAAGTTTATAATCTAAATCACTAATGGTTTTGAAAACAAGAGGGCCATGATGGCCCTGGATCACTCACCTGATTTTTTTTTTCACTTAAGCCATATAAGCCCCGCCCCCTGGCGGCCATAGTTTTTGACCAATCAACATGGCTTTAAGAAATCTGATAGAGGGTCACCCTAGCAATATTTCTACAAAAATATTTGAAAATCAGCCAAACACTTTCGGAGGAGAAGATTTTTTAAGTTTTCACTAAAGCCATCCATATAAGGCAAAATAGCCCCGCCCTGTGGCGGCCATGTTTTTCGACTAATCAACATGGCTTTAAGGAATCTGATAGAGGGTCACCTTAGGAATATTTCTACAAAATTATTTGAAAATCGGCCTGACACTTTCAGGAGAAGATTTTTTAAGTTTTCACTATAGCCATATAAGACAAAATAGCCCCGCCCCCTGGCGGCCATGCTTTTCGACCAATCAATATGGCTTGATGGAATCTGATAGAGGGTCATCCAAGGAACATTTCTACAAAATTATTTGAAAATCTGCCAACCAGTTTTGGAGAAGAAGATAAAACTTAAACTTTAAGTCGAAAAAGGTCCATAATTCTTACAAAAATCTTGACAGAGTTATGTACTCTTGTCTGTTGATAGAAGTATTGATGGTGAATAAATGTTGTAAGTTTCAAAGCAATATCTGTCATGGTTTTGAAAAAAGTAAATTGGTACAAAAAACTTAACCAAAATTTTAAATAACAAGAGGGCCATGATGGCCCTGGATCGCTCACCTTAATTATACAATGTACTGCAATGCAAAACACATCAACACAATTATTCTGAATGCAACCTCCACAGTGTTAACAATATTTTCCTTCATATGACCCATATTCCAACATGGACTAGATATCATCAAGACAACATTCTGACAAAGTTTCAACTTGCTCAAAGTAAAAATGCGGCCTCCGGAGTTTGAACAATATTTTCCTTTATTGACCTAGTTTCTGATCCAATATGACCCATATTCGAACTTGACCTAGATATAATTCAGACAAACATTCTGACCAAATTTCAAGCTGCTGAAGCAAAAAATGCGGCATCCAAAGTGTTCACAAGATTTTCCTTCAATTTGATCTAGTGACCTAGTTTTTGACCCAGCATGACCCATATTCGAACTTGGCCTACATATCATCAAGAAAAACATTCTGATAAAGTTTCATCATGCTGAAATTAACAAGAGGGCCATGATGGCCCTGGATCGCTCACCTGATTTTTTTTTTTTTCACTTTAACTATATAAGCCCCACCCCTGGCGGCCATAGTTTCAGACCAATCAACTTAGCTTTAAGGAATCTGATAGAGGGTCACCCTAGGAACATTTCTACAAAATTATTTGAAAATCAGCCTTACACTTTTGGAGGAGAAGATTTTTTAAGTTTTTACTATAGCCATATAAGGAAAAATAGCCCCGCCCCCCCTGGCGGCCATGTTTTTCGACCAATCAACATGGCTTGAAGGAATCTGATAGAGGGTCATGCAAGGAGCAATTCTACAACATTATTTGAAAATCGGCCCGACACTTTCGGAGGAGAAGATTTTTTAAGTTTTCACTATAGCTATATTAAGGCAAAATAGCCCCGCCCCCCCTGGCGGCCATGTTTTTCGACCAATCAACATGGCTTGAAGGAATCTGATAGAGGGTCATCCAAGGAACATTTCTAAATTATTTGAAAATCTCCCAACCAGTTTGGGAGAAGAAGAAATTTGAATTTTTTTTCATTTCGTTGCCATGAAAACCAGAATTCTGCATGGATCCCAAAAATTTGAAGGAAATTTGTTGAGGTAAATGAGAGGATGCTTTCTGTGAAGTTTCATCCCAATTGACCCACTTGTTACTGAGGAGAAGAAGTTGACGCATGACACACGACGCACACCTCACGTCGGACGCCCGACAAAAGGCGATCACAATAACTCACCTTGAGCAAAGCTCAGGTGAGCTAAAAATGCAGTATCCAGAGTGTTAACAAGATTACACTTCAATTTGGCCTAGTGACCTAGTTTTTAACCCAGAATGAATGAATGTATATTGTTTTATGGCGCATCGACAGCTAAGGTCATTTAGCGCGCATTTAAATTTTATTATTCATGTTCCCTGGGTGAACAAACCAGTACTAGGCTAGAAAATGTGCCTTGCCCAAGGGCACTCCACCATGACCGAATTGCCGCGACTGGGGATCGAACCCGGGACACCCGGTTTCGAAATCCCCGACGCTAACCACTCGACCACAGCGGATTCCAGTTTTTTAACCCAGCATGACCCATATCCGAACTTGGCCTAGATATCATTTAGACAAACATTCTGACCAAATTTCAAGCTGCTGAAGCAAAAAATGCGGCATCCAAAGTGTTAACAAGATTTTCCTTCAATTTGACCCAGTGACCTAGTTTTTGACCCGGCATAACCCATATTCGAACTTGACCTAGATATTTTTAAGACAAACATTCTGAAAACATTTCAAACTGCTGAAGCAAAAATTGCGGCCTCTGGAGTGTTAACAAGATTTTCCTTCAATTTGACCTAGTGACCTTGTTTTTGACCCGATGTGACCCATGTTCGAACTTGACCTACATATCATCAAGACAAACATACTGAAAAAGTTTCAACATGCTCAAGTTGAAAATGTGGCCTCCAGAGTGTTAACAAGATTTCCCTTCAATTCAACCTAGTTTTTGACCTCATATGGCCCAGTTTCAAACGTGTCCAAGATTTTATGGAGATGAACGTTCTGATACACTTTCATGAAGATTGGATGCAAAATGTAGCCCGTAGAGTGTTAACAAGCTCAAATGTTGACGACGCACAACGCCGGACAAAATGTGATCACAATAGCTCACCTTACACTTCGTGCATAGGTGAGCTAAAAAAAGGGGCAACAATTCTTATAAAAACCTTGACAGAGTTATGAACTCTTGTCTGTTGCTGGAGGTTATGATGGTGAAAAAGTGTTGTAAAGTTTAAAGCAATTTCTGTAGTGGTTTTGAAAACAAGAGGGCCAAGATGGCACTAAATCGATCACCTAATTGATAGTAAATTAGTAGCAAATATTTAACTGCAAATATCTGGAAAATTTTGTCAGGGAGTGCAAATGAAACTGAAAGGAGTGGACACTTCTCAAGAAACAGCTTATCAGTAAAGGCCATTTATATCTTGAAATCTAACAAGAACTTTAATAAGAATGGAATTATAAAGTTTTTGTCATTTTGCACCTTTCCTGATGCCGCCTTGCTGCCCTGTTTTTCAACGAAATCAATATGGCTTCAACAGTTTATTTAGAGGGTCACTTAAGAAACATTTCTACCAAATTATCTTGCAATCGCACAAGTAGATTATGGAGGAAAAGGATTTTAAAATTTGGGTATTTTTCTCACTTTCTGATGCCGCAGCAACCAAAGTTCTCAATGGAATTTAAATCTTTGAACAATTTTGAAAGAGGACCACCAAAGGAACATTCTTGTGATGTTTTGTGGAAATTGGTCTATTGGAATGGTAGGAGTTGGTTGTCATTTGTAGCTAAAAGTTCAATTTACCCTTTTTGTGATGACGCCTGGTTGATATGATTGTGTAACCAATCAAAACGGCTTAAACAAATTAAATAGAGGATCATTACAGTAAGATTCGTATTATATTTTCTTAAAATCAGACACTTTCATAAAAATGGAATTTTCAAATTTTGTCATTTTGCCCCTTTTCTGATACCACCTGACTGCCATGTTTTTCGACCAATCAGTATGGCTTGAACAATTTTTATAGAGGGTCACCCGACGAACATTTCTACCAAATTATATTTGAATCTGACAGGCAGATTCGGAGGAGAAGATTTTTAAAGTTTGGACATTTTGTCCCCTTTCTGATGCCGCAGCAACCAAAGTTCTCATTGGAATTTTAATCTTTGAACAATTTTGAAAGAGGACCACCAAAGGAACATTCCTGTGATGTTTTGTGGTAATTGGTCTATTGGAATGGTAGGAGATGGTTGTCATTTGTAGCTAAAAGTTCAATTTACCCCTTTTGTGATGACGCCTGGTTGATATGATTGTGTAACCAATCAAAACGGCTTAAACAAATTAAATAGAGGATCGTTACAGTAAGATTCTTATTATATTTTCTTAAAATCAGACAAGCATTTGCATAAAAATGGAATTTTCAAATTTTGTCATTTTGCCCCTTTTTTGATGCCGCCTGACTGCCATGTTTTTCGACCAATCAGTATGGCTTGAACAATTTTTATAGAGGGTCACCCAATGAACATTTCTACCAAATTATATTTGAATCTGACAGGCAGATTCGGAGGAGAAGATTTTTAAAGTTTGTACCTTTTGCCCCCTTTCTGATGCCGCAGCAACCAAAGTTCTCAATGGAATTTAAATCTTTGAACAACTTTGAAAGAGGCCAACCAGAGGAACAGTCCTGTGATGTTTCACGGAAATTGTCCTTGGAGTTTGGGAGGAGATGATGTTTAAAGCTAAAAGTTAACGCCGGACAGACGACGGACAAAAAGTGATCAGAATAGCTCACCTTGAGCCTTCGGCTCAGGTGATCTAAAAAGTGAATTGGTACAAGAACCTTAACCAAACTTCTAAGTCAAACAAGGGCCATAGATCTTACAAAAAGCTTGACAGAGTTATGTACTCTAAGATGTTGATGGAGTTAATGATGGTGAATAAGTGTTGTAAGTTTTAAAGCCATATCTGTAATGGTTTTGAAAACAAGAGGGCCAAGATGGCCCTAAAATCGATCACCTGAATGATAGTTAATTAGAAGCAAATATTTAACTGCAAATATCTGTGAAAATTTGATCAGGAGTTCAAATGAAACTGCAAGGAGTGGAAATAGTCCATTTTTATCTTGAAATCTAACAAGAGCTTTCTCAATTTCTGATGCTGCAGCAACAAAGGTTCTACACAGAATGCAAGTATTTGAACAATTTTGAAAGAGGACCATCAAAGGAACATTCCTGTGAAGTAACATTGAAATTGGTCAAGTGGAATGGTAGGAGTTGTCATTTGTAGCTAAAAGTTCAATTTACCCCTTTTGTGATGACGCGAGGTTGCTATGATTTTGTAACTAATCAAAACAGCTTGAACAAATTAAATGTAGAGGATCACTGAAGTAGGATTTATATTCAATTTCCTTAATATCAGACAAGAACTTTTAAAGCTTGGACATTTTGCCCCCTTTCTGATGCTGCAGCAACCCTGGCGGCCATGTTTTTCAACCGATCGGAAATATTTGAACAATCTTGGTAAAGGGTGCCCCAAGAAACATTTGTGCAAAATAATTTTCAAATTGGGCCAGTACTTTTGGACAAGAAGATTTTTAAAATTTTAACAAAAAAAAACCAAGCTCCTCCTCCTGGCGGCCATGTTTTTCAACCGATCGGAAATATTTGAACAATCTTGGTAAAGGGTGCCCCAAGGAACATTTGTGCAAAATAATTTTCAAATCGGGCCAGTACTTTTGGTCAAGAAGATTTTTAAAATTTTAACAATGCACATATAAGGAAAACAGGATCCGCCCCCTGGCGGCCATGTTTTTCAACCGATCGGAAATATTTGAACAATCTTGGTAAAGGGTGCCCCAATGAACATTTGTGGAAAATAATTTTCAAATCGGGCAAGTACTTTTGGACAAGAAGATTTTTTAAGTTTTAACAATGCACGTAGAAGGAAAACAAGCTTCGCCCCCTGGCGGCCATGTTTTTCAACGGATCGGAAATATTTGAACAATCTTGGTAAAGGGTGCCCCAAGGAACATTTGTGCAAAATAATTTTCAAATCGGGCCAGTACTTTTGGTCAAGAAGATTTTTAAAATTTTAACAATGCACATATAAGGAAAACAGGCTCCGCCCCCTGGCGGCCATGTTTTTCAACCGATCGGAAATATTTGAACAATCTAGGTAAAGGGTGCCCCAATGAACATTTGTGGAAAATAATTTTCAAATCGGGCAAGTACTTTTGGACAAGAAGTTTTTTTAAGTTTTAACAATGCACGTATAAGGAAAACAAGCTCCGCGCCCTGGCGGCCATGTTTTTCAACGGATCGGGAATATTTGAACAATCTTGGTAAAGGGTGCCCCAAGGAACATTTGTGCAAAATAATTTTCAAATTGGGCCAGTACTTTTTGACAAGAAGATTTTTAAAATTTTAACAATGCACATATAAGGAAAACAGGCTCCACCCCCTGGCGGCCATGTTTTTCAATCGATCGGAAATATTTGAACAATCTTGGTAAAGGGTGCCCCAATCAACATTTGTGGAAAATAATTTTCAAATCGGGCCAGTACTTTTGGACAAGAAGATTTTTTAAGTTTTAACAATGCACATATAAGGAAAACAAGTTCCACGCCCTGGCGGCCATGTTTTTCAACGGATCGGAAATATTTGAACAATCTTCGTAAAGGGTGCCCCAAGGAACATTTGTGCAAAACAATTTTCAAATCGGGCCAGTACTTTTTGACAAGAAGATTTTTAAAATTTTAACAATGCACATATAAGGAAAACAGGCTCCGCCCCCTGGCGGCCATGTTTTTCAACCGATCGGAAATTTTTGAACAATCTTGGTAAAGGGTGCCCCAATGTACATTTGTGCAAAATAATTGTCAAATCGGGCCAGTACTTCTGGACAAGAAGATTTTTAAAGTTTTAACAATGCACATATAAGGAAAATAAGCTCCGCCCCCTGGCGGCCATGTTTTTCAACGGATCGGAAATATTTGAACAATCTTGGTAGAGGGTACCCCAAGGAACATTTGTGCAAAATAATTTTTAAATCGGGCCAGTACTTTTGGACAAGAAGATTTTTTAAGATTTGGCAATTTTCCCCTTTTCTGTTGCCGCGGCAACCAAAGTTCTCGATGGAATTTAAATCTTTGAACAATTTTTAAAGAGGTTCACCAAAGGAACATTCCTGTGAAGTTTGGTTGAAATTGGTCAAGTGGTTAAGGAGGAGATGATCTAAATGTTAACGACGGACGACGGACGACGACGGACGACGTAAGACGGACAAAAAGTGATCAGAATAGCTCACCTTGAGCCTTTGGCTCTAGGTGATCTAAAAAGTAAATTGGTACAAAAAAGTCGAAAAGGGCCATATTTCTTACAGAAATGTTGACAGAGTTATGTACTCTTGTCTGTTGATAGAAGTAATGATGGTGAATAAGTGTTACAAGTTTCTAAGCCATATCTGTAATGGCTTTGAAAAAAAGTGAATTGGTATAAAAAACTTAACCAAAACTCTTAAGTAAACAAGATGTGTTTGTGAAACACTGATGCCCCCCGAATGGCAACATCTAGGTCAAATTTCAAGGTCGCCAGGTCAAAAATGTTGGTACTGACAGAAAGGTCATGTCACAAGGAATACACATGTGAAATATGGTAGCCGTACCTGTTATGGTTCAAAAGTAGTGGTCAAGGTAAAAGTTTTTTTCGTGAATGGTAACATCTAGGTCAAAGGTCAAGGTCGCAAGGTGAACAATTTTGGTACTGACAGAAAGGTCATGTCACAAGGAATACACATGTGAAATATGGTAGCCGTACCTGTTATGGTTCAAAAGTAGTGGTCAAGGTTAAAGTTTTTTTCAAGAATGGCAACATCTAGGTCAAAGGTCAAGGTCGCAAGGTAAACAATTTTGGTACTGACAGAAAGGTCATGTCACAAGGTATACACATGTGAAATATGGTAGCCGTACCTGTTATGGTTCAAAAGTAGTGGTCAAGGTTAAAGTCTTTTTTGAGAATGGCAACATCTAGGTCAAAGGTCAAGGTCGCAATGTAAAAAATGTTGGTACTGACAGAAAGGTCATGTCACAAGGAATACACATGTGAAATATGGTAGCCGTACCTGTTATGGTTCAAAAGTAATGGCCAAGGTTAAAGTTTTTTTCGAGAATGGCAACATCTAGGTCAAAGGTCAAGGTCGCAAGGTCAAAAATTTTGGTACTGACAGAAAGGTCATGTCACAAGGAATACACATGTGAAATATGGTAGCCGTACCTGTTATGGTTCAAAAGTAGTGGTCAAGGTTAAAGTTTTTTTCGTGCAGACAGGCTAAAAACTAGATGCCAGTGGAGCTAATAATAAAAGAGTCCAAATAATAACATATTGTATCCATTGGAATTAAGATTTAACTTTAGGTCAGTTTTATCGTCCGGTTTCCTTTATCCAATAACTTGAACTATTGGTCAATATATCCAGACAACTGTATCATTTTATTGTTCATGCCATATTTATTTTAAACATAATAAACAAAAGCTCTAAGACAATTCAAGGTATTTGGTATGACCTGACCAGGGTTATAACCCACAATCTCATTGTCCCTCTTGCTTTGGATACACAACACAAAGGGCAGTAACATAACAGAATCACAAATGAGTATATATACTAAATTACAATTTGTATAGGATAGATGTACATATAATCTTTTCCCCAATACAGAATACATTATATCTCTCTGCAGCTTTAGAAGTCACAAAACTACATTGAGATTGCTCAAATAAATGAGTAATGTTTCCTTTTATCACAATATTTTCAAATCGGTTTCCAAAAAAGTACTTTCAATTTTTTTTTTCTTAGTTATTTTCGAGCAAACAATGCTAAAATCATTATATATCAGATAAAAATTTAATTTTGAATCACCTTTGATCAGAGTTTAATAATTCCTTCCCCATGATACCATAAGTACATGTTCTACTTGTGAAACAGTGGTTAAATTTCCTAAATGACTAAAGATGATCATACATAACACTACACTATTGTTAAGTACTTTTCCTTATATATACCATTTACCACAACATTTTTAGTCTTTTGCATCAACCCTTTCTACATACAGCAAATCTGTAGCAGATGACTTAAAAAATATTGGAAATCTCTTTACATAATTTTATATTTATAATAGAGTTGAAAACATTGAGGCAAAGAAGAAATTGCTCATCATGAGCAATTAAGCCTTTTGCCAAAATGTTTAAAAAGGCATCTGCTGTAGAGGGGCGTCTTTATGTGTGAAAGGGTAGGCAATATCTGAGATGAATGATGGAATTATAATATGGAAACACAAGTGAAAATATTGTGTGAAAAGGAGAATATGATCATGTTTCAAAAGTTTTTCAAAAGTCTGTTTATTAAGAATAAACAAATTGTATCTATTACAAAAAGGATAAACATGGAAGTTAAATGTACTTGAACACAAGAAAAATGTTTGTACAGCATTGTGCCCTCAACTGTATGCTTATTCATAAACATTTGAATTGTCTCATCCTTTGTTTAAACCATTTTACTACATCTTGTGATCAAACGATACTTTAAGCAGATTCAGAGGAGAAGAATTTAAAAACAAGAGGGCCATGATGGCCCTGGATCGCTCACCTTAATTATACAATGTACTGCAATGCAAAACACATCAAGACAATTATTCTGAATGCATCCTCCACAGTGTTAACAATATTTTCCTTCATTTGGCCTAGTGATCTATATTTTTTTACCTGATATGACCCATATTCCAACATGGACTAGATATCATTAAGACAACATTCTGACAAAGTTTCAACTTGCTCAAAGTAAAAATGCGGCCTCCGGAGTTTTGAACAATATTTTCCTTTATTGACCTAGTTTCTGATCCAATATGACCCATATTCGAACTTGACCTAGATATAATTCAGACAAACATTCTGACCAAATTTCAAGCTGCTGAAGCAAAAAATGTGGCATCCAAAGTGTTCACAAGATTTTCCTTCAATTTGATCTAGTGACCTAGTTTTTGACCCGGCAAATTTCAAGCCGCTGAAGCAAAACATGCGGCTTCTACAGAGTTAACAAGATTTTCCCTTAATTTGGCCTTGTGACCTAGTTTCTGATCCAATATGGCCCATATTTAAACTTGACCTAGATATCTTAAGACAAACATTCTGACAAAATTTCAAGCTGCTGAAGCAAAAAATGAGGCATCCAAAGTGTTAACAAGATTTTCCTTCAATTTGGCATAGTGATCTAGTTTTTGACCCGGCATGACCCATATTCGAACTTGGCCTAGATATCATTCAGCTCAACATTCTGAACAAATTTCAAGCCGCTGAAGCAAAATATGCAGCTTCTACAGAGTTAACAAGATTTGCCCTCAATTTGGCCTAGTGACCTAGTTTCTGACCCAATATGACCCATATTTGAACTTGACCTAGATATCTTAAAGAAAAACATTCTGACCAAATTTCAAGTTGCTGAAGCAAAAAATGCGGCATCCAAAGTGTTAACAAGATTTTCCTTCAATTTGACCTAGTGACCCATATTCGAACTTGACCTAGATATTTTTAAGACAAACATTCTGACAAAATTTCAAACTGCTTAAGCAAAAATTGCGGCCTCTGGAGTGTTAACAAGATTTTCCTTCAATTTGGCCTAGTGACCTACTTTTTGACCCGACGTGACCCATGTTCGAACTTGACCTACATATCATTAAGACAAACATTCTGATAAAGTTTCAACATGCTCAAGTTGAAAATGTGGCCTCCAGAGTGTTAACAAGATTTCCCTTCAATTCGACCTAGTGACCTAGTTTTTGACCTCATATGGCCCAGTTTCGAACTTGTCCAAGATTTTATGGAGATGAACGTTCTGATAAACTTTCATGAAGATTGGATGCAAAATGTAGCCTGTAGAGTGTTAACAAGCTCAAATGTTGACGACGCACGGCGGCCAGACGCCGGAAAAAATAAGATCCCAATAGCTCACCTTGCACAAGATGGGCCTAAATCGATCACCTGAGTGATAGTATAGTAGCAAATTCTTTACTGCCAATATCTGGGAAAAATTGTATTTTCCCCTTTTTCTGATTCCTCCTAGCAGCCCTGTTTTCCAACCAATCAATATGGCTTGAACAATTATTGTAGAGGGTCACTCAAGGAACATTTCTATCAATTTATCTTGGAATTATCTTGGAATCGGACAAGCGGTTTTTGAAGGAGAAGAATGTTAAAGTTTGGGCATTTTTCTCTATTTTTGATGCCGCAGCAACTAAAGTTCTACACAGATTGAATGTCTTTGAACAATTTTGAAAGAGGACAACTTAAGTAACATTCCTGTAAAATTAAGTTGAAATTGGTCCAATGGAATTGTCATTTGAAATTGAAGTTAATTTTACCGCTTTCATGATGACTCCTGGTTTTTATGATTTTGTACCCTATCAATATGGCATAAACAAATCAGAGTAGAGGACCACTTAAGTAAGATTTCTATGCAATTGACTTAAA
Source organism: Serripes groenlandicus (assembly GCA_031761405.1). Classification (NCBI taxonomy): domain Eukaryota; kingdom Metazoa; phylum Mollusca; class Bivalvia; order Cardiida; family Cardiidae; genus Serripes; species Serripes groenlandicus. The sequence continues at coordinate 39,150,650 of JASEVX010000004.1, forward strand.
TTCAAACAAGCACTTTCATAATAATGGAATTATTAAATTTTGACATTTTCCCCTTTTCTGATGCGGCCTGGTTGCCATGTTTTTGTAGAGGGTCACCCAAGTTACATTTCTACCAGTTTATATTGGAATCAGACAGGCAGATTTAGAGGAGAAGAATTTTAAAGTTTGGACATAATGCCCCCTTTCTGATGCTGCAGCAACCAAAGTTCTCAAAGGAATTTAAATCTTTGAACAATTTTAAAAGAGGACCCCCAAAAGGAACATTTCTGTGAAGGGAGATGATGTTTAAAGCTAAAAGTTAACGACGGACGACAGAAAATATCACCCTGAGCCAAGGTGATCTTACAGTAAATTTTATAGGTTACGGAATAAATTTAACACATTATTTTGTATAAAGCCACATCTCTAACCACCTAAGACTCTGATCATGCATCTGGACAGATAGACGACAACTGACGCAGGACAGTGAATGATTAAATGACTCAGATCATGCAACTGGACAGATAGACGATACTTGACGCCGGACAGTGAATGATTAAAATTACTCTGATCATGCAACTGACGCCGGACTAAGTGAATGATTAAAATTGCTTACCCTGCACTTCCTGCTCCCGTGAGCTAAACAAGAGCTGACCATGATCATGTCCTATATAGCTCACCTGATTTAAAAGAACTCTCTATCCATATATATAAGGAAAACAAGCAGCGCAAATTATTTTTCAATATTTATATCGTTATAACGATATATGGCAAAACAAACTGTCAACTAGGGAACATTTACGCCAAATATCTTCAAATAAGGCTAGTTTTGTTGGATGCGAAGATTTTTAAAGCTTTTACTTTACATATACAAGTTATGCAGTTGAATTGAGTTCCCTCGCCAATATGACAACAGCTGTCCATAAGACTTAACCAGAATTTCTTATTCAAATAATTAAGGACCATTATTTGCATTATATGCAAGATAAGAGTTTTTTTCTTGATTGCTTATATAGTTATAATGGTTGGAAGGGGTTGTATAAAGTCCAATACAATGCATCAAGGAGTTACTAAGATATGGTCTCTTAACCCTTTCCCACTTGTAGACGCATTTGATGCATCTGCAGCTGACGACTTTTTGAAACCATTATGATAAAAGGACCTTTTTCCACAAGGTAGAGTGGTGTACATGATGACCATATTATAAAAGCAATATCATTTGCTATCATACAGTTATCATTACAAAATCTAAGTACAACAAGAGGGCCAAGATGGCCCTAAATCGATCACCTAATTGATAGTAAATTAGTAGCAAATATTTAACTGCAAATATCTGGGAAAATTTGATCAAGGAGTGCAAATGAAACTGCAAAGAGTGGACACTTCTCAAGAAACAGCTTATCAGTAAAGGCCATTTATATCTTGAAATCTAACAAGAACTTTAATAAGAATGGAATTATAAAGTTTTTGTCATTTTGCACCTTTCCTGATGCCGCCTTGCTGCCCTGTTTTTCAACGAAATCAATATGGCTTCAACAGTTTATTTAGAGGGTCACTTAAGGAACATTTCTACCAAATTATCTTGCAATCGCACAAGCAGATTATGGAGGAAAAGGATTTTAAAATTTGGGTATTTTTCTCACTTTCTGATGCCGCAGCAACCAAAGTTCTCAATGGAATTTAAATCTTTGAACAATTTTGAAAGAGGCCACCAAAGGAACATTCCTGTGATGTTTTGTGGAAATTGGTCTATTGGAATGGTAGGAGTTGGTTGTCATTTGTAGCTAAAAGTTCAATTTACCCCTTTTGTGATGACGCCTGGTTGATATGATTGTGTAACCAATCAAAACGGCTTAAACAAATTAAATATAGGATCATTACAGTAAGATTCGTATTATATTTTCTTAAAATCAGACAAACACTTTCATAAAAATGGAATTTTCAAATGTTGTCATTTTGCCCCTTTTCTGATGCCGCCTGACTGCCATGCTTTTCAAACAATCAGTATGGCTTGAACAATTTTTATAGAGGGTCACCCAAGGAACATTTCTACCAAATAATATTTGAATCTGACAGGCAGATTCGGAGGAGAAGATTTTTAAAGTTTGGACATTTTGCCTCCTTTCTGATGCCGCAGCAACCAAAGTTCACACGCACGACAGACAATTCGCCATGACATAAGCTCGACTGGCTTTCAGCCAGTGGTGCTAAAAATGGAATTTTCAAATTTTGTCATTTTGCCCCTTTTCTGATGCCGCCTGACTGCCATGTTTCTCGACCAATCAGTATGGCTTGAACAATTTTTATAGAGGGTCACCCAAGGAACATTTCTACCAAATTATATTTGAATCTGACAGGCAGATTCGGAGGAGAAGATTTTTAAAGTTTGGACATTTTGTCCCCTTTCTGATGCCACAGCAACCAAAGTTCTCAATGGAATTTTAATCTTTGAACAATTTTGAAAGAGGACCACCAAAGGAACATTCCTGTGATGTTGGGTTGAAATTGTTCTTGCGGTTCAGAAGGAGATGTTTAAAGCTAAAAGTTAACGACGGACGACGGACACAGAGTGATCAGAATAGCTCACCTTGAGCCTTTGGCTCTAGGTGATCTAAAAACGGGCACAACTTTGTCAAATGTGACTTGATGCAAAGATTTTGGTTGCATCACAACCCTGTTGTCATAAACAAAATAATAACTTTGATGAAGAAATATTGAGAAATTATGCCAAAGTAATAGCTAAGGTTTTGTTTTTGTGACAAAATCTAAGTACAACAAGATGTGTTTGTGAAACACTGATGCCCCCAAATGGCAACATCTAGGTCAAAGGTCAAGGTCGCAAGGTCAAACACTTTGGTACTGACAGAAAGGTCATGTCACAAGGAATACACATGTGAAATATGGTAGCCGTATCTGTTATGGTTCAAAAGTAGTGGTCAAGGTTAAAGTTTTTTTCGAGAATGGCAACATCTAGGTCAAAGGTCAAGGTCGCAAGGTCAAAAATGTTGGTACTGACAGAAAGGTCATGTCACAAGGTATACACATGTGAAATATGGTAGCCGTACCTGTTATGGTTCAAAAGTAGTGGTCAAGGTTATTTTTTTTTTCGAGAATGGCAACATCTAGGTCAAAGGTCAAGGTTGCAAGGTCAAACATTTTGGTACTGACAGAAAGGTCATGTCACAAGGAATACACATGTGAAATATGGTAGCCATACCTGTTATAGTTCAAAAGTAGTGGTCAAGGTTAAAGTTTTTTTCGAGAATGGCAAGTTTGAAGTAAATATGTTTGATGGTATAGAAGATATTAGTATTTGTAAAACCATTTCTGCAGACGCCAATGCCAGGGCGAGTGCAATAGCCTCCTTATTCTTCTAATAGTCAAGCTTTTTAAAAGGGCCATAATTTGCATTATATACAGGTTAGAGTTATCTAACTTGATTATTTACATTGTAAAGGCTGTTTAAAGTTCCAATGCAATGCATGAAGTAGTTACACAACTTTAACCAGAATTTCTAAGTAAAACATGGACATATTGTGCATAATATGCAGGATAGAGCAATCTTTCTTGCTTATTTACACAGGTGTGAAAGTTGGGAAGCCTTGTAGAAAGTTCAAATGCAATACTTCAAGTAGTGACCAAGCTATGGTGTAATGTATGACCTAGAATGCAAAACCTTAACCCTTTCTCACATACAACAAATCTGCAGCAGACGACTTTGCAATATACCCGAAATAAATGGGTAACTCCCTTTAAATGATAGAAACTAATTGAATAGAGTTGAAAACACGATGACAAAAGGAGAAATTGCTCTTTTTGCGCAATTTATTCTTTTGTCGACATGTTTTTAAAAAGCCGTTTGATGCAGAGGCGTAAGAAAGCATCTATATGAGGAAAAGTGTTAACCAAGGTGTGACACCAATGCCAAAGCCAGGGTGAATAGAATAGCTATCATATTCTCCGAATAGTAGAACTAAAAATGTGATGGTTGGGAAGGGTTTTATGAAGTTAACATGCAATGCATCAAGAAGTTACTGAGACATGGACTCTAATGTAATGTAGTTGCACGCAAAACTTTAACAAGAATGTTCGATTAAACAAGAGCACCGCGTACGGCACAGACGCTCTTTTAAAAAAGTCAACCTAATAAAAAACCTTAACTGGATGACAACACCTTCAGTGTAGATTTTCTAAGTCCAAAAGGGGGGATAATTTGGTCAATATTAAGTTCAGGGTTATGGAACTTGTTGTATCAAGTTATGTTAAGACATTGAATAAGTTTAGGAAGTTTCAAAGCTATAGGTTAAATTGTGTTTCAGTTATCACCATTTTTCTCCCTTCAAAGTAGATTTTCTAAATCGAAATGGGGAGATAATTTTGTCAATACTATTTACAGAGTTATGAAACTTGTTATATAAGGTCAACTTAAGTCACTCAGCAAGTTTGTGAAGTTTCAAGCAAAAAAAAAGATTTTTTTTTAAGATATGAAAAATCATGAGTAAAAAATTGTCAAAAACCCGAGCTAAACAAAAAACCTTAACCTTACGTTTTGAAGTTTTAAGTGAAACAAATAAAGATTTCCAGCTAACATTTTATGATTATGTTTATGAAGTTTAGTGACTTTAACAGTAGTAGTTTGTTAGAAAACAGAAAAAAAGCTGAGCTGAACAAAAAACCTTAACCGGACGACCACAGGGTCATGACAATAGCTCTCGTTTTTTTCAAAAGTCTAGCTAAAAAGGGCCATAATTTATATTATATGCAGGATAAGAGTTATCTTCACAAGGTATTTCTAACAGTTGACCTAGTGATCTAGTTTTTGACCACACATGACCAAGTTTGGAACAAGATTTTAATTTGATAAAGAAGAATCAGATGGTCTTTTGTAAAATTGATCTAGTCACCCTAGTTTTTGGACCCCTCATGACCCAGTTTAACACCTTACTGGGAAATGATGGAGATGAATGTGCTGATGATTTTGTACATGAATATTGAATAAAAAAAGTATTTTTTTTATAAATTTGACCTATTGACATGTGTATTGACCCCACATAAGCCAGTTTTAAACTAGACTAGGATTTGATTGAGATGAATGTTTTGATGATATTTCACAAAAATGAAATGAAAATTGTGGTCTCACATGCTCACATTTTTGTTTCTGGAATGTGGCCTAGTGACCCTATATGAACCAGTTTTGAACCTGAATGGGATTTGATGGAGGTGAATCTTCTAATGAACCCTTATGACAATTTAATGAAAAAAAAGTTTTGATGGAGATGAATGTTCTGATAAACTTTCATGACGGTCAGATGCAACATTTAGATTGGAAAGTGTTAACAAGGCAATTGTTGACAACGGACGACGGACAAACGACAGACAAAAGGTGATCACAAAAACTCACCTTGAGCACTTTGTGCTCTGGTGATCTAAACAAGAGGGCCAAGATGGCCCTAAATCGATCACCTGAATGATAGTAAATTAGAAGCAAATATTTAACTGCAATATCTGTGAAAATTTAATCAGGAGTTCAAATAAAACTGCAAGGAGTGGACACTCAGTAAAAGAAATAGTTTATCAGTAAAAGCCATTTGTATCTTGAAATCAAACAAGAACTTTAATAAGAATGGAATTATAAAGTTTTGTCATTTTGCACCTTTCCTGATGTGGCTTTGCTGCCCTGTTTGTCAACGAAATCAATATGGCTTGAACAGTTTTTGTAGAGAGTCACTCAAAGAACATTTCTGCCAAATTATCTTGGAATCTGACAAATGGATTATGGGGATGGAGGTTTTTAAAGTTTGGGTATTTTTTCTCAATTTCTGATGCCGCAGCAACAAAAGTTCTACATAGAATGTAAGTCTTTGAACAATTTTGAAAGAGGACCATCAAAGGAACATTCCTGTGAAGTAACGTTGAAATTGGACGAGTGGAATGGTAGGAGTTATCATTTGTAGCTAAAAGTTCAATTTACCCCTTTTGTGATGACGCAAGGTTGCTATGATTTTGTAATCAATCAATAGGGATTGTAAAAATCAAGCAGAGGATCACTGAAGTAAGATTCCTATTCAATTTTCTTAATATCAGACAAGGACTTAAAAAAAGATGGAATTTCCAAATTTTGTCATTTTGCCCCTTTTCTGATGCCTCCTGACTGCCATGTTTTTCAACCAAACAGTATGCCTTGAACAATCTCTGTAGAGGGTCACCCAAGCAACATTTCTACTTAACTATATAGGAATCTGACATGCAGATTCAGAGGAGAAGATTTTTAAAATTCGGACATTTTGCCCCCTTTCTGATGCCGCAGTAACCAAAGTTCTCAATGGAATTTAAATCTTAGAACAATTTTGAAAGAGGGCCACCAAAGGAACATTCCTGTGAAGTTTGGATGAAATTGGTCCTGTGGTTTAGGAGAAGATGATGTTTAAAGCTAAAAGTTAAAGACGACGGACGACAGACGACGGACAAAAAGTGATCAGAATAGCTCACCTTGAGCCTTTGGCTCTAGGTGATCTAAAAAAGAACAACTAAAAAAGAGGCAACCAAAGTATTTGTTTCCCTTACAGAATAAAAAGGTTTTTGTCACAGATATAGAGTTCTTCCATGCATTTGTAACACAGACTGACAAAGATTTGACCTGAAAGTAGTTAATTAAGCGTCTTCTGCTATACCAAAGTGGTTGTAAAATTTCAAAAGTACAATAACCCAACATTTATTTTTTATTTTCGAGATACAAAGTCACTCTGAAGTTTAACATGCATCATTTTAAGTATGTTTTGTGTATGAAAGGTTCAGGCATATTTGAAATAGGAATAATTTTCCACAAAGGCACATGTATCCTGATTAAATAATAAATCCTTAAACTGAGTATCTTTTGGATAATGGAATATTTTACATTTTGGTACTTCAATCCCACTTTTAGAACGTGGAAATTAATTATGCAGAGAAGTGTTATCAGTAGTTGAGAAAAACATAGGAAACCAAAGGAAAGTGAGTTTTTGTTTAGATCTTATTGAGAAGTTTACCAAATAAATAATTGTAGCCAACATAGCATCCAATTTTAGAACAGTAATGACAAAAAGTGTCTACTACATATGCATTAAAACGAGTCTACAAGTGGGAAAGGATTCAAAGAGAACAGTCTCCTTTTTGTAAAATTTGTTTTCACTTTTGCCATCATCACCTCATCATGTTGAACATGTGTGCCCAGTAAATTGGAAATCCTATGATGCATGATTAATATAGGGGTTGGACAAGGTACAGTCCTATCAAACAGTTCTAATTTTGATCTTTGTCCTCCAAGTGTGACCTTAACATTTGAGATATAGGCTTTGGTCTTGTGCTCGACACGCCTACTCATCATGGTTAAGGTTTGTGCAAAGTCTCTAGAAAATCCTATGCTGCATGGTTAAAATATGGCCTGGACAAGGAACAGTCCTATCAAAAAAGTATTTATTTTGATCTTTGACCTCTAAGTGTGACCTTGGACATTTGAAGTAGTAGCCTGGGTCATGGTGAACGTTTGTGCAAAGTTTCTTGGAAATCCTATGATGGATGGCTAAGATGTGGGCCGGACATGGTTCGGACAAAGGTATGCTATATCATTCTCACCGCAAGCGGGCTTGACAAAAATCAAAAGAAAAAGAGAAATTGCTCCTTTAACAACAATGTTTTGTTCAAAAGTCTTCTACCATAGAGATGTATTGAGAAATCTCCTACTTTATAAATTTCCAAAACAGAGCAATCATAAAATATCTTATGTGGTAAATAATTTACCTTATATTAAACTTTCACAGTAATCAGCTTGAAAAACATCTGAAAAAACAAGTGTTCAAAGGAACCTATGTGTCGTCTGCCAATAAAGCAAAGAAAGACAGATGGTAATACAGGTGAAGGTGAAGTGATCCCTATGTGTTGTCCTGCCAATAAGTCAAAGAAAGACAGATGGTAGTACAGGTGAAGGTGAAGTGATCCCTATGTGTTGTCCTGCCGAGACCAGCAGTTTCAGAGAAGATTAAATTTTGTCATTTTACACCCTTTTTAATGCCAAAGCAACCAGGTTTACATTGAATTTAATTCTTTGAGAAATTTTGAAAGAAGATTACCAAAGTAACATTCCTGTAAAATCTGATAGAAAATTGCACTGTGCTTTATGATATGTTATTTAAAGAAAAGGAAAAACAATGCAATACAGGATGAACATTGGGTGATAACATTAATTCACCTTCATCACTTTGTAAGCTATAAAGGGAGGGTAAATAAAATAAATTAAAAGTGCAAAATGAAGAGGAAAACATGAGCAAAATATAAATAGCTGTTATAAATAATAAATGTAACTAACTAGGAATAAAAATGTTACGAAGTAAACAAACTTATTCAAAGCTTGTGTTCAGAGTTAGATACAGAAATGTGAAAATGGTGTAATATATGGGGATAATTTACTGGATTAAATGTACATTGCCCTTGAAATTGTATACCTATATATGGTAAGAACATGTTGATTTTTTTTCATAATCGATTCAAAACTAATGGTTACAAAGGGTTCAATTGACCCTGTATTTGCTCACCTGACTTGAATACTTGAACTTAGTATCAGAAGAGAAGTCTTTTTTGAAAATAAATCATTTCACCCCTATTTTGATGCTGCATGGCAGCCATGTTTTTCAACAAATCAATTGGCTTGAACACTTCTGCCAAGATGTCTTGAAATCAGACAAGTGGTCATGTTTTACTCCCTTTTTAATTAAAGCCACCTGATGTCAATGATTGTTGATTAATATATAAGCCTTTAAATATTTCTGTAGAGGGTCATCACCGAAGAAACATTTCTTTCAAATTGTCTTGCCATCAGCAGTTTCAGAGCAGAAGATAAACAAATTGCCATTTCACCCCCGCTTTTTTTTTGTTTAATTGCTGATGGTAATGTTTTCATTTCTACCAATTAATTGTGAAATCAAACAACCACTTTCAGAGCAGAAACCTTTTCAAAGTTTTGTCCTTTTACTATATTTGTCATACCCCCTAGCAGCCATGTGTGTCAATCAATAAATATGGATTAAACACTTTTTGTACAGGGTCACCAAAGGAAAATGTCTAACACATTTTCCTGATAACAGGCCATCAAGGCCATCAGTGTCAGAGGAGAAGAATTTCAAATTTTGTCATTCAAATCTAAGTCATTGAACACTTTTTTTTTTAAGGAAGACCACCAAAGGAACAGTCTTTTTTAAGTTTGGTTGAAAATGATCAACTGATTTAATAGAGATTGTTTAAAGAAGTTGTTTTTCGACGGATACAGGGTGATCAGAAAAGCACCTCTTGAGCACTTTGTGCTAAGGTGAGCTATAAATTAAATATGCTTAAGTCTATATCAGCATTAGATACTGATAACATGACCTTACAGGAAACTAACGCCAGGAAAAAAACCATGAGCAATGTACAAAAGTAAAAAGCACACAGAAGATATAGTCAAAGCAGCAATGAAAACCACACAGCAAGCCTTCACACTACACTGATTATCTTACTTTTTGCTCAGATGCCGGGAAACGTCTGACTTTCTAAATCCATCCAGATTGTAAAGACGCTTTGCTAATCGCTTGGCCGAAGGTTGATCAACACTTTTAGCGGGTGGTAGAGCAAATAAATCCTCTTGAACATTCGTAGTTTCTTGGTCATTTATATACTCAACCTGCTTTGAGACATTAGAATCTTCACTGTTGTAAAACTCAGCCGGCTCATTATGCATATCATTATCAACACTACTTAGACCAGAATCTACCATATACCTTTCTTCAATACAAACTTCATTTGTATCTAATGTATTTACATCATTGGGTTCTAACACAAATTCATCTGAGCCTTGTACACTCTCCTCATCATTTTCACTTTCAACTGAATTTTCCAGTTTAATAAATCCAGGCATAAATATCCTGTCATCATTAATCTGTGTTTTGTTTATTTCCTCTGATGACTCGCATGATTCATCAAAACCTTCAGATTGTACATAAAAACTAAGTTCATCTTTTGTTGGAGTCTTATCTACCTGACAAGGAATCTGGTCCAAAGAATATGCTGTATCTTCTATATCAATATCAATGAATGTCACTTGATCACTGAAATAATTCTCTTGGCTTTTACTTGCCCTAACTATTTGTGTGTCTTGCACTTTACCCCTTGCCTGTCTTTGAACAACAATTTTTTCTGCACTTTTACTGGCCATTAGATATTTAGTCAAGTCTGTTTGATTGACGGGAGACATTCCACCAGAATCAGACATACTTCTTTCAAATATCACTTCGGGACTTAATTCACCTGATTCACTATCAGCTGATGAAATTTCAATACTACTGCTGCTTGAGCTATCCTCATTTAACAGAGGTTCTACCTCTTGTTGGAGAACTGTATTAACTGATGCATCAGATCTTAAATCAGACGGAGTGGAAATGGCTGAGATATTACTACTTACAGCAGATGACTGAGATTCAACCATGGTTCCTAACATGTCGTCAGATTCTAGTTCAGAGAGATCAGACACACTAGTTGGATCATTTGAAAGTTTATCCTTTTTCTCCAGAGTTCCTGTGTCTGAATGAATAGCTTGTTCATCAAAACCTGATTCTGCAGAAGCAGCTTTTTTATCTATGGAAATGTCATCACTGTCTTCTTCAGGAGAAGTTTTTGAGGTATTATCAAGCTCTGTATTCAGATAAGCACCAGTAAAAGCTGTTTGATCAGGTGATGATGCAGATCGTTTGAATGTTAGTTTCTCCATATCATGATCAAATGGGTTACTACTGTCTGAATGGTGTCGTTCCAAGCCACTTCCATCCAGCTTACGCAATTTTAATGAAGGATTAGTTTTTATGATCATGTCACCAGTCATTAGGAAAGTTTCAAAGCCTTTTTCTGTGTGCTTTTTGTCTTTATCCTTGTCTAGAATAAGCTCTGTTGGAACATTAGGTTTAGACACGTTGGCATTAATGGAAGATTCTTTAAAACTTAAGTCAGAAGACAGACCATTTTCTTTCCCATTTGAATCAATAAGATTCCCATCTGATGGAGGAATAGGGGCCACAATGTCACTGCCATATTTCCCATTCTTTAAGACTTTTGGGGAAGCCTTTGAATTAGGAATGGGTAAACGTGAAGGACTGTGAGAAATTCTATCAACCATGGCGAAAGGCCAGTGTAGAATATTTGGATTAATATGGGTGACAATTAAGCAAACAAACAAAAAAAGAGTAATTAGAATGGGACATGATGGTGATACCTTGACTTCCCTTCTGGCATCATGACTAGGTAAAACTGTAAATCTGAAAGATACAAGTCATACAATTATATTGCTATATAATTAAAACTATAATACAGAGATCTAAAAAGAGGAGTAAATAGGTCTTTTCTTTTACATCTCTATGATGGCTGAATTAAACCTATACAGTTGGTACTCAACAGAACCATCTCACAACATGGGATTTAATAGGGCAAATAATGATTGAAGAAATTTAGCCTTGTGACCTAGTTTTGACCATACATGACCCATATTCAAAATTAGGCCATCATTTCACCAAGACAAACATTCTGACCAAGTTTCAATATTTTCAAGTTAAACATGCAGCCTCCAAGAGTGTTAACAAGATTATTCTTCAATTTGACCTTGTGAACTAGTTTTTGACCCAATATGACCCATGTTCAAACTTGACCTAGATATTAAAACAAACATTCTGACAATATTTCAAGCTGCTGAAGCAAAAATCGCGGCCTCTTGTGTTAACAAGATTTTCCTTCAATTTGGCCTAGTGACCTACCTTTTGACCCGACATGACCAATATTCAAACTTGGCCTACATATCATTAAGAAAAACATTCCGATAAAGTTTCAACATGGTCAAGTTAAAAATGCTCACAAACTTTCAAGCTGCTGAAGTAAAAATTGTGGCATCTAGAGTGTTAACAAAATGTTCCTTCAATTTAACCAAGTGACCTAGTTTTTGACCTCATATGGCCCAGTTTTAAACTTGTCCAAGATTAAATGGAGATGAATGTTTTAACAAACGTTTATGAAAATGTAGCCTGTAGAGTGTTAACAAGGCAATTGTTGACAACACACAACACATGAGGGACAGGCGACGGACAAAATGTGATCACAATAGCTCACCTTGAACATGAATAATAGAATATCAATAATAAACACACCTTACCTACTTTAACACCCTTCTGCTTGACAAATAGTAAATTCTGCACTGTGAGGGTAAATCAATACAAACAAGAGTGCAAGATGGCCCTAAGTTAAACACCTGGGTGAAAGGATAGTAGGAAATGTGAAACTGCTAATATCAGGAATAACTAGATGGTTGTTTTTGTCACAAAAACATGATATGTCTCCCCCATTGCATTTGTCAATGATTGCAATACTGAAACTTTGTCCTTGAATCAAAGTGGTTGTAAACATGCGCTCAGCACATTGTCTCACTATGGTGAACATATGTGGTGAGTTATTTTAAAATCCTTCAAACGGTACAAATGTTATTGAGTGGAAACGAAATATAGTCACATGACCTTTGACTTATTATGGTGACCTTGAGCTTGAAACAAAGTGATTGTAACATGCGCTCTGCACATTGCCTCACTATGGTGAACATTTGTAGTGAGTTATTTCAAAATCCTTCGAATGGTTTAAAAGTTATTGAGCAGACTAGATTTGTGACAGATAGTCAGAGCATGAACAATATGTCTCCCCATTACATTACAATTCGAGAGAGGACCACCAAAGAAACATTCTAGTGGAATGTAGTTGATATCAGATTATTTGTTCAATGATATAAGATGAGATATCTTTTGAAGCTAAAACTTCAGTTAATCCCCTTTTATGTCGCCTTGTGACTATCTTGTTCAACCAATTAATATGGCTTGAACAATTCATGAAGATTGTCACTATAGAAGCATCTGTAATAAATTAATTCGAAATCAGACAAGATCATTAATAAGAATAGAATTTTATGTTTTGTCATTTTTGCCTTTTCTGATGCTGCCTGGCCACCATGTCAATCAATATAGCTTGAAAAAGTTATGTGGAGGGTGATGAAGATACATTTCTACAAAACTATCTGCAATGTTTTTTCAACCAATCAATATGGCTTGCACAATTTTTTGTAGAGATTCACTCTAGTAACATTTCTACCCAATTATATTGGAATCTGACAAGCTGATTAAGAGGAAAAGTCTTTTAAAGACATTTAAAAAACCCATTGTTTGCATAGAAAGGAGTGTATACCATCACCAGAATGAATTGAATATATGACATTCAGTTTAAATTCATAATAAATGTGTATAAGATGCACTGAAAATGTTTGATTTGATCATTTTTGGCATTTTGACCTTGTTTGAAAGTGAAAGTAGAGAATGCAAAACACCGTTTTGTCAGAGCCCAATTTGGTCCAAAATGACAGTAACCATTTTCTTCGCCTGGTGAATTATTTCTTGCATCATTAAACGCATGAACCCCATGTTTTTTGTATTGTTTTTAAACTTAGAGGTAACTCTTTTCAATGATATGGTGTTTGTTCTACATGAGAAACTTTTAGAAAGTGTGACAATTGAGGGCTGAAACTGGTTGATTTCCATGGAAAAAAAGAAGGAATTTATTTGGTGTATTGTAACCTAGACATACATGCATGTAGGAAACAAGCCCTGTCCCCTTGGTGGCCATGTTTTTGACAATCTAAAACAATTAATCAAAGTCAACTTAATTTTTTTTCAGTATAGCCACTCAATAGATAAACAAATTCAATTAACAACTAAGTACAAACTTCCAAGGCTGGATGACTTTGTTTACAAGGCCTGCTCTATTTGTCAGTTTGAGCTGTAATCTGACAAACAAAGAATAATGTTATATATGTATACGACTATACAGGTATACTCCTGCCATTCAACTTAAGCTTCCATGTGACTTATAGTTCATTAAACACTCTATAATTCTATGTAAAACTAAAACTATCACTGAATATGACTAATCCCCGATAGGAAAGGTACTGAAATAATTAGAAACTCCACCTTAAATTCCATCTTGTAGTTTTAAAGTTATTCTACGGACAAGAAAAAGTAAGAAAGGGCAATAACTCTGTAATTAGCTAAAATAGTGTTATGTTTCTTGTACACTGCACATCCTCTCAATGTGTTATACTATCGCCCAGATTATCGTATGAAGTTTTATTAAATTTCATCTTGTAGTTTTAAAGTTATTCTTCGGACAAGAAAAAGTAACAAAGGGCAATAGCTCTGTAATTAGCTAAAGTAGAGTTATGGTTCTTGGACACTGCACTTCCTCTAGATGTGTTGTATCATCGTATGAAGTTTTATTGAATTTCATCTTGTAGTTTTAAAGTAATTCTACGAACAAGAAAAGTAACAAAGGGCACTAACTCTGTAATTAGCTAAATTAGAGTTATGGTTATTGTACACTTCCTCTCATTGTGCTCTACCATTGTATGAAATTTTATTAGATTCCATCTCGTAGTTATAAAGTTATTCTCCGGACAAGAAAAATTAACAAAGGGCAATAACTCTGTAATTAGGTAAAATAGAGTTATGATTCCTGTACACTGCACTTCCTCTCAATGTGTTGTATCATCGTATGAAGTTTTATTAAATTGCATAATTATAGCAGTTTTAAAGATATTCTCTGGACAAGAAAAAAGTAAGAAAGGGCAATAAAAATCTTACTACGGACAAGAAAAAGTAACGAAGGGCAACAACTAAATTAGAGTTATGGTTCTTGTACACTAAATTTCCTCTCATTGTGCTCTACCATTGAATGAAGTGTTATAATATTCCAACGAGTAGTTATTAAGTTATTCTCCGGACAAGAAAAAGTAACAAAGGGCAATAACTCTGTAATTAGGCAAAGTAGAGTTATGGTTCTTGTACACTGTACTTCCTCTCACTGTGTTGTATCATTGTGTGAAGTTTTATTAAATTCCATCCAGTATTTTAAATATATGCTTCGGACAAGGATATTTTTGACCAAGTATTTAAGGAGATGATGTTTAACCCTTTCCCTCATACGACAATTTCTGCAGCAGACGACTTAGAACATATTTTGTCAAAAAATAGAAAATCTCTATAATTGAATGTATACATATATAGTAACAAATTGGGCCAGTACTTTTGGACAAGAAGATTTTTAAAGTTTTCACTATAGATACACATATACGGAAAACAAGCTCAGCCATGTTTTTTAACGGATCGGAATAATTTGAATAATCTTGGTCTTTGAACAACTTTGAAAGGGGACCACCTAAAGAACAATACTGTGAAATTAATTTGAATTTGGTTCATTGGTTTAGATGTCTTTTGTAGGAAAATGTTAACAGAAGGACAGACAGACGACAACAGTTGATGAGTGATCTTAAAGGCTCACTTGAGCACCTATGTGCTCAGTTGAGCTAATAAAATACTTTCAAGGATCGATAAGAAAGCTATTTTAATGATCCTTGCAAATTACATGCAAGCTGGTTGTAACATGCACTCTACACATCATCTCAGTATGGTAAACATTTGTGGCGAGTTTTCTCAAAATCCTTCAAAGGGTTCAACAGTTATGGAGCTGACACAAAATGTAGTTTTTACATGTGCTCTGCACATCGTTTAAGTCTTAAGAATTGTGAACATTGACGGTGAGTCATTTCAAAATCTTTCAAGTGGACATGATATGTGACCACAGAGAGACAGACATCGCGAGCAAAAACAATATGTCTCCCCATTACATTTGAAAGACATTTTTTATAAATATTTCTTACCTCTATTTACTTTTATCGTGCCATTTTTGTTTCCTTTTTAATTTATCTGAAAAAGAAATGTTACTGAATCATTTTTTTGAACTTCAAGACTAGAGATAAATAAGAGAAAATATATCTGAATAAATTCTCTTAACTCCATAAAGTGGGTACTCTAAAGAATTATCCCCACAACATAGAATTTGGAGGTCAAATAAGGCTTTAAGGACATGAAATTTCTAGAACTTATTTTTGTTAGCAATATAGAAATTCTGTTTGATGAAAGTTCAACACAGCTTTCAATAGCTGTTTAGTCATACATAAAAAATCTTGGTAATATAACTGTACAGTTGGAGAGTTGAAGATAATTATTGAGCTTTTCAAATGTTATGGTCTTCAATTCTACTACACATAATCAACTCTCATGGATACCAACATCAAAGTGGTTGATATTGAAATAAATAAAACAAGAGGCCCATGAGGGCCTATGCTCTACTGGGATTGTTCTTTGGTCATTTTCAATCTAGAGCATGTATGTATGGTGAAGATCGGATAGTAAATGGAGGCTCTATTGTGTTCACAAGCTGTATTATAGCAATTTTGACAATTTCAAGGGCCATAATCCAGTCATGCAAGGGCACATTTGGCTGGTTTTCGAAAGGAACCAAGCTCTTATCAATATTTAACTATTAGCTAAGTTTGGTGAAGATCAGATAGTAAATGGAGTCTCTATTGTGTCCACAAGCTTTATTATAGCAATTTTGGCAAATTCAAGGGCCATAATCAAGCCTTGCATGGGTGGATCTGGCTGGTTTGCAAAAGGAACCAAGCTCTCATCAATATTTAACTACTATCTATGTTTGGTGAAGATCAGATAGTAAGTGGAGGCTCTATTGTTTTCACAAGCTCTATTATAGCAATTTTGACAATTTCAAGGGCCATAATCCAGTCTTGCATGGGCGGATCTGGCTGGCTTGCGAAAAAACCGAGCTCTCATGGATATCTAACTACTGTATAAGTTTGATTGAGATACAATCAAAACTGAAGAGTGTGTCGTGTTCACAAGCAATTGTTTACGGATGGACGCACGCACGAAGGACAGTCAGACACCACGCCAAGGCATAATAAAACAAGAAGGCAAGAAATATGCCCAAAAAGTAATAACCTGAATTATGGTATTGTCATTTTACCCCTTTTCTGATACAACCTGGCAGCCATGTTTTTAAAATAATGAATACGTCTTGAACAATTCTAGTAAAGGGTCATATAAGAAATATTTCTGCCAAATAATCATGAAATCAGACAAGAACTTTCAGCAAATAAGAGCTTTTGTAATTTTTATTAGTCGCTGGGCAGAAGCCCGCGACTTCTATTTTTAATAGGTTTTCTGAAATCACATGGGAGGGGGGATTATGATTAGAAAGAAACACATTTAGATGTCTTGAACATATTACAATTGTGTTTGTTTAAAAACACTAAGTAATGACACATCTAAAATGAAATAAATATTCCGATGTTTTAGGTATTTTCAGTTTCTTTATTTTGACTCGCATTTATGTTTTTTTGTTTTATTTACGAAGACAAAACAGTCCCTATTAGCTAGACTGGTATACTTTATTTTACACTATATACTACATGTAATCAAAAGGCGATAACTACAAACCTTTACGTCGCAGTCTAATTTGTTTACTTAACGCGCACCTGCGTGACTCGCGAATACCAACTGCGTAGATCAATCTCCTTTGCAGAGAGCCGCTCTTTACACTCACTTACAAATAGTAAATTATAGGTGATTTAAAATGTTTATTTGGTTCGAAACCAATGAAGAAAAGAACAAACCGAGATAAAACTGGTTTTAATGGAAAAATGACTTTGAACGAACACTCTCTGCCTATAAAGAGAGTTTCAAGAACGACACCTCTGCAAATAAGAAATAATCGGGTCTTTCGTACAAAATTATTTCGTCCTTGACAATTTTAAATGTGTCATTTAATTCCCTAAAGGCATATTGCTTCCGATCTGCATATTGTTATGCATCATTGACACAAGGGCGCTCATCATAATATAATTCTAAAGCATGAGTAGTTTGTTATTTTCATTATAAACAAGACATGGAAATTCCATGAAACCAGGTTTTCTATAATGGAAGGTGTTTGATTAATAATTAACAGATCTGTCAAATCTTTCTGTTAATAGTTAATCAAAGCTAGTAATTCAAGTAACAGGGAATATTTCTAATGATGAATAATCATAATTACTTTGTCAAATAAATATATCACAATTTTATCTAACAAATATCAGTTCAATACAGTCAATCGTGTGTTGATGGCCTCATTTATTAAGAACATATAATAGATAACAGATATTAAGCAACCTTTTGTTGTAAGCAGCCACATTTTAGGATCCCTAATGCCAGGTTGATAATCAGTGATCTGCCTTAACCCTTTACTTGATAGTAACGCGTTTATGCCTTTGCAAACAGACTAGATCCAGGGCCCGAGGTTATGAAACTTACTCAATTTGAGCATGTAATAGAAATATTGTTGTTGAAGTTAGATGCTTGAGTTACAAGTTTATGAAATATGCTCATTGCAAACCAACGACGAGAATAAAATGTTTGGAGTTTGTCGCCATGATTACGAAGCATTTTTAGTTTGAGCATGATGCTCAAACTAAAAAAGCTCTGTTAGCTTGAGGACAAAGTTTGGAAAAAAAAAATCTACTTTTAGTTTGTAACTGAAATCTACTTTGCAACGAGCCAATTTCCTAGCCTTGTAATCTAAGCGTGTAACTACAATAGTAATAATTATGTTAACATGCTCAAATTGAGTAAGTTTCATGCCCTCGGACCCAGATCAGACAGCTTCTGTAGGAGCTGTCTGATCAGGGTCTGCTCTGTTTGCTTATAGAATGTTATAGATTTGATTATTCACACAAAAAATCATTTGAAAATATCTATATGCATGGTAAAGTTATGGTCTGAACAAAAAAAGTTCAAGTAAAGTATATTTTCTGTCACTGTGACCTTGACCTGGAAGCTAAACACATAAATTGTGCATATGACACAGTGTCTTGATATGGTGTATATCTGTTCCAAGCTATTTGAAAATATCTCTATGGATGAAAAAGTTATTGTCCGGACAAGAAAAGTTCAACTGATGTCTATTTGTTGTCACTGTGACCTTGACCTTGAAGCTACAGACAAAAGTTTTGCATGTGACACATCATATTGATATAGTTCATATTTGTGCCAAGTTATTTAAAAATATCTCTATGCATGACAAAGTTATGGTCCGGACAAGAAAAGTTCAATTAAAGTATATTTCTTATCACTGTGACCTTGACCTTGAATCTACAGATTTTTTTTTGCATTTGGCACATCGTCTTGATATGGTGCATGTTTGTGCCAAGTTATTTGAAAATATCTCTATGCAGGGGAAAGTTATGGTCCGGACAAGGAAAGTTGACGCCCGCCCGCCCAACCGCCCGCCGACTTCGCCAAACTAATAACCAGATTTTTCCTTCGGAAAACCTGGTTAAAAAGGAAGGAAAGAATTAAAATAAATTAACATGTTGTAGGGCTAAGTTTATGTTCGAAATTAAGTTTAAATTATACAACAATTTCAATGAGATTTAACTGTTTAGTTGATATTATATTTCGAAGGTGGTCTAATTTATAAATATTGGACTACATTTCAACATTTGTTAAAGTATGATACAATTAGGATGCCAAGCTAATATCATTTTGAGAAAAAGAGAAAAACTCATGTCTTCAGCGATTTAACCCTTATCTCATTGTTTTAAAAGTAGATTGCTGCAAAGGTGTCCAATGTTGACTTTAAAAGAGGAAAGGTAAAATGACGTGCTATTGCATGCAAATCCTAAATTGTCTGTTTTGTGATTTTATTGAAAAATAATAATATTCAAATATTCTGACAAACATCTTGAAAAGTGTATGTGGAATTCACAAATCTTATAATTATTCCTTAATGAAAGCACTGTATACATACTAAGACAAATGATTGGCAAGATTACTTATTTCCATTAGTGTTTATGATCAATAATTAGTTGGTTGTGTGTATGGTCAACCTACTTTGGAATGGAGATTGATCATAAACAATGAAAGGCTTCAATTATCATTCACTTCGTTGACAAAACAATGCAAGTTATGATACATTTTCACTTGACCCCACCCCTGATGTTCCAATATGCCCCTCAGTTGATAACTGTTTATTCAACTACTATAATGTTAGTGTTATGCATAACTGCACTATGGATATCCGGCGACATTGTTATGTTGCATCAACTTTCTCTTGTAAGCTTCCTTTATAAGGTTTGAATTTTTTCAGTGTTTTATCTCACCATATGTGAGAAAAAACAGAACAACTCAAGCGTTATCAATTCTTTTCCTTAGGTGTTTTTGCCCAACATTTTATTGCCCGACATTCTGGGTTATAGCCTTGCCACTGGTTTGATGAAACAACAGGTCCAGACTGATATGTGTAACAACTTCATGATTGAGACTTTCAGAGTAATTAGCTTTCTGAAATATTGAGAATAAGTTACTGTTACTAAACTTTATCAAATAATTGGTTAAAAGTATTATGATGAGAACTCTTTAGAATTCACATGGTATTTCCATCATTGGGGTGTGAAACTCAGTCAATGTGTGATGCAGATCAAAACTCATTAAGGAGTACTTAATGAAATTCACACTGGTATTGACAAAGATGTGATAGTGACTACTTTGCCAAGCTTTTATTTCTGTGTAGTTTTTCTTTTACAATTTCAACAAGGTGTTTGCTATAGAGACCTATGCCAACAGTCCGAATGATGAAAGGGATTAATTGTGTAAGCTAAATACATCAAGACAGACACCATTAACAGCCAATCCGGATTCCAATGGGATACACAATATAGTTTGTATTGATCTCATAAAAAGTGATTTTCACAATCTTCGTTAGACTACTTTATGTGACAGTCTGACATAATGATAGGGACAATATATATCAAACACTTTCATCCATAGAAAAACTGTAGGAAAGTGGCATTAATTACTAAACTAAATAAAATGTTTATCAGATTGCATGGATGGGAGGGACAAGAAGATCTTTATCTTTATACTTTTTCATTCTGAAACTTAAGTTGGCTTATTCCTAAAATAATTTTAGACTTCTAAATTGATAACAGCTGAACAAATCTTAAAATAATTAAAAAGACCTAATGACAATACAATACTAACCCCTTCCCTCAAACAGACAATTTTTCAAAACAATTTAGATAAATGAGAAATTGGTTGCTGTCTGTAATTACTCCTTTTTAAAAAAAAAATATTCTCCTCACAATTTTTCAGAATGATTACAAACATTGTTGTCAAATAAGAATAGAAAATGGTTGTGGCTAGTGAATAAATAGTCACACAATGTTTTTAAAGAGGCATCAAAATGTGGCCTGGCAGTACTTATCGATAAGGAACAGTGCAGTGTACAGCTTGTTTCCCCAACAATATCTTTCTTATTACCCAATCAAACCCTTTGATGTGTGTACTCAAAATAATTGTCTCAGTGAGTACCCTAAACATAGGGTTAGAGAGTCAAATAAGGATATAAGGATCTACTGAGCACAGCTTATATGACTTGGAGTACTTCTACTGAGTATCAGACCAGCAGTATCATTTTACCCCTTTTTAAAATGTAGACTGACTGTGATTTACTTGAACAAGTTGTGTACAGGGTCTACTATTGAATAGTTTTACTAAATTATCTTGAATTAGACCAGCACTTTTAGAGGAGAAGAATTTCTTTGAGTTTTATTTTCCCTCTTTCTGATTCAAGAGCAACGATATTTTCCTTTAAAGATAAGCACTAATGGATTATTCCTGTGAAGTTTGGTTGAAAAATGCAAAGTGATTTAACCCTTTCCCAAATACAACAATTCTGCAGCAGACAACTTTGAAAACATCTACCCTAAAGTCTCTGAAAATGAAAGATTAATTATTGATTACAGATGAAAACATTGTGGGAAAAGGAGAACAAATTCTTGTTTTGAGCAATTTCTTCTTTTGACACAATGTTTTTAAAATTCACCTGCTGCAGAGGCGTCAGAAAGTGTATATACGAGGGAGAGGGTTAAGAGATGTTGTTAATAGATCATTCACTAAATGAGAAAAACATGGGATAGGTTTTTACTATAATGAATTTGAAGGTATGCATTATTTTCCTTGAAATCAATCATAGAAATGTTAAAAAATACCTAATATACACAGAAAACATTTCCTTTCCCTATTAAACAAAGGCACAAAATGAAAACAGAAATCAACTACAATCAATAATTTCCTGTCCAACATAGCTGATAAAACATCAATTTGTTCCACATTTAAGTCAAAACACACACTATACAATCCCAGAAACTTATTTGCCCAATACATTCCTTCTAGCCATCATCGAATTTCAGCACAAACTTTACCAGGTAACTTATAATTCAATATCAGTTCCTTATCAATTCACAATCAACATTGCTACATGATTGACTCAGCTGATATCATACACTTTACCTCCATAGCTACATTCTTGATTATCTTTTTACATGATATCATTTTCTAAGGGTTGTAAGCTTTAAACAAGAGGGCCATGATGGCCCTTGAATCGCTCACCTGATTATTTATTTTTTCTCACTTTAGCTATATAAGCCCCGCCCCCTGGCAGCCATAGTTTCCGACCAATCAACTTGGCTTGAAGGAATCTGATAGAGGGTCACCCTAGGAACATTTCTACAAAATTATTTGAAAATCGGCCAGATACTTTTGGAGGAGAAGATTTTTTAAGTTTTCACTATAGCCATATAATGCAAAATAGCCCTGCCCACTGGCAGCCATGTTTTTTGACCAATCAACATGGCTTGAAGGAATCTGAAAGTGGGTCATCCAAGGAACATTTCTACAAAATTATTTGAAAATCGGGCCGACACTTTTGGAGGAGAAGATTTTTTAAGTTTGCACTATAGCCATATAAGGCAAAATAGCCCCGCCCCCCTGGCGGCCGTGTTTTTCGACCAATCAACATGGCTTGAAGGAATCTGGTAGAGGGTCATCCAAGAAACATTTCTACAAAATTATTTGAAAATCTGCCAACCAATATGGGAGAAGAAGAATTTTGAAGTTTTTTCGGTTTCGTTGCCATGGAAACCAGAATTTTGCATGGATCCCAAAAATTTGAAGGAATTCTGGTGAGGTCATTGAGAGGATCCTTTCTGTGAAGTTTCATCCAAATTGACCCACTGGTTACTGAGGAGAAGAAGTTGACGCACGACGGACGACGGACGCCGGACAAAAGGCGATCACAATAACTCACCTTGAGCAAAGCTCAGGTGAGCTAAAAAACCTACAAACGGCAAAACAAAGTTGCTCACTGTTGCATATGTCTTTTTCCCAAATTAACAGGGCTGGAGATACTGGATAGATCACCAAAGAAATATTCATTTAAAAGTAGTATAAAAGGGACAGTTTTAAAATGTCTATAATGTGGGCATATCAAGGTCAAACAACCATGCCACCTGATGGAAATGTTTTATTGGAGAAATTTAGTACATCACTCTAGGTACAATCTATGAAATTATTTGAAAATAAACAAAGAATTGATTTCAAAAATACCATATCAGGTAAATGGTTAATCTCTTTCCAGGTAGAGATGCTCTCTGACGCCTCTGCAGCCAAAGATTTTTTTGAAAACAATGTCACACAATATACATGTATATTCATGCTTACTAACCTTTTCTCGTCCTCAAAGGGATCACGAGTTTCATGATCTCAAATAGGGAGATTGGAGTTTGAAGTTGGGAGATTTTCTGGGCAATGATTTTATAAACAGTTAAATATTTTCACAATAGAATGGAATTTAGATATCTTATATGCAGGAGACAATACTTTCAATATTTATAGGAAAAGAATTAAACAAGAGGGCCATGATGGCCCTGGATCGCTCACCTGATCTATAGGATTCATAATATGAAGCATGTAGATTTTAAGGTATAGTATTTCTCTTAACTGTAATAGATGTCCCCTTTTCTGATGCCGCAGCAACCAAAGTTCTACTTGAAATTAAATTCTTTGAACAATTTTGAAAGGGGACCACCTAAGGATCATCCTGTGAAGTAATTTTGAAATTAAAGTTTTAGCAATGTACATATAAGGAAAACAAGCCCCGCCCCGTTGCAGCCATGTTTTTCAACGGATCGGAAATAATTAAACAATCTTCATAGAGGGTGCCCTTAGGAACATAAATTTTGTGCAAAATAATTTTTAAATCGGGCCAGCACTTTTGGACGAAGAAGTTTTTTTAAGATTTGGCAATTTTCCCCTTTTCTAATGCCGCAGCAACCAAAGTTCTTCTTGGAATTAAATTCTTTGAACAACATTGAAAGGGGACCACCTACGGACCATTTCTGTGAAATTATTTTGAAATCTGGCCAGTGCTTTTGGACAAGAAGATTTTTAAAATTTTAACAATGCACATATAAGGAAAACAAGCCCCACCCCCTTGCAGCCATGTTTTTCAACATATCGGAAATATCTGAACAAGCTTGGTAGGGGGTGCCCCAAGGAACATTTGTGCAAAATAATTTTTAAATCGGGCCAACACTTATGAACAAGAAGATTTTTTAAAGTTTTAACAATGCACATATAAGGAAAACAAGCCCCGCCCCCTTGCGGCCATGTTTTTCAACGGATCGGAAATATTTGAACAATCTTGGTAGAGGGTGCCCTAAGGAACATTTGTGCAAAATAATTTTCAAATCGGGCCAGCACATTTGGACAAGAAGATTTTTTAAGATTTGGCAATTTTCCCCTTTTCTGATGCCGCAACAGCCAAAGTTCTACTTGGAATTAAATTCTTTGAACAACTTTGAAAGGGGACCACCTAAGGACCATTTCTGTGAAATTATTTTGAAATCTGGCCAGTATTTTTGAACAAGAAGATTTTTTAAAGTTTTAACAATGCACATATAAGGAAAACAAGCCCCGCCCCCTTGCGGCCATGTTTTTCAACGGATCGGAAATATTTGAACAATCTTGGTAGAGGGTGCCCTAAGGAACATTTATGCAAAATAATTTTCAAATCGGGCCAGCACATTTGGACAAGAAGATTTTTTAAGATTTGGCAATTTTCCCCTTTTCTGATGCCGCAACAGCCAAAGTTCTACTTGGAATTAAACTCTTTGAACAACTTTGAAAGGGGACCACCTAAGGACCATTCCTGTGAAGTTATTTTGAAATCTGTCCATTGGTTTAGTAGAAGAAGTCATTTGTAGGAAATTGTTAACAGACGGACGGACAGACGACGACGACGACGGACGCCGGACATTCAGTGATCACAAAAGCTCACCTTGCACTTCGTGCATAGGTGAGCTAAAAAGGCTCTTTTTGAGAATGTTTTAAGATTTAACAGAATATTTTCAACTGTTTGTTAGCATTAAAGTTTTATTTCGGCATGTTTTCAAATCCATGCATTGATATGATTATTTTTTTAACTCAGTTGTTAACTAGAAAATTAAGCAAGTTGTCTGTTGTGTCAATGATTTTTCATATTGAATCCAAGAAAATAATTATACCTTCATTTATTCATATTTTCAAATTTGGCTGTGGCAGATTTGTTGTATGTGGGAAAGGGTTAAAAGAGCCAATCTGGTGATAAGTTAAGTTGTTATATATTTTTTCCAATTTGCTACCATTTTTAAGTAGGATATAACAGGTCTTTTCTCCACAATACATTTTTGATAACCCAGCCAAATCCTAGTAAGTTTACTAAGTTGTGCACTCGGTTAATCAATAGAATCGTTTCACTGAGACAACTCTTTCGAGAAAACACAATTAGCGTAAGACTTTTAAATAAAGATTTTAGAACCTGAAGTATAGTCATTAACTACGAATATCGCGGTTTCATATTTGTTGTTGTAAACACAGTTCTGGTTCATTGTTTGTTGTGCGCACATTTCTGTTTGTTGTCAGATTCAATTAGGAAATCACCGAATTCCAATGTTACTGTATTATTTATTTTTCAATTTCAAGATTCTCGAGAGAACAACGCAAATTAACTATCAGTCCTTATAAAATATATAGTTCTTACATGCCCTAATCCCTCAACAACAAAACATCCAACACAACCATTTTCTTTCAATTGATGTCAAATTTTAAGATGTTGTCTATTAAATGCTTATATACATGACAGAAACTTGGAGTCACATGATTATGTTACATGACATATTCTCTGCTGTAGAAAGTATCCATGGAAATCTGTTTATTTGTTTGTGGAAATTTCATTGCATATAGTTTTATGTTTGTGTTAGTTCTGAATTTAAATAAATGATATTGTAAATTTCTATCTATAACATGCGAAAGGTAATATATATAATAAAAGGTAAACAGAAATAAGCTATAAAATATGTAATTATTTGGGAAAGGTAAACTAATAGTGCCAACAAAAAATTTCAACCAATGCATTCTGAAAATTGTGTGTAGATTTAAATTTACAGTTTGAAACATTCCCATGTCAATAGCAATGTTCTTAAAGTTACATTTTATTATAAAATAATCTGACATAAACATTTTTATATAAACTCAATTTTTGTTTAAATTTGAAAAAAGAATCATGACCACAATATCAATATTTTTTGTTAACTACCGTGATAGTTGGTTTTTCCCCTAGGGTTCACTTTTAAAAATGGCTGCCAATGGTCAAAATTTGGAAACTTCAACAAGAATGAAAGGGATTTTACATTTAGTTAGTTAAGACATATAAAAGAGAGTGTCTCTTGACATAATGTACAGTTAAGTTTGCTTTATTATATTTTCAAACATAAACTATAAGAACTGTGATATTTGGATAACCCATCCTATACACCTTATCTAGAGTTCTGATATATCCCCTAGCAAAAATTGAGGTTGTCTTACTATAGTGTTGCCTCTCTGATGAGCTCTTATATCTTCTAGCCATCAATCAACACAACATGACTCTAAGACAATTTTTCACAAATTGTATTGATTTTACATTAGGTACCAGTGTTTGTCCCTTAGTCATGTTAAAACGGTACTAATTTATCAGATTAACAAAATAAGTTTCATACAAAATATGGCTCCCTACTTTGGAGCTCTCTATTGCAGGACTAGCACTATCTCTGATACACCAGCAGTGTTTTTTGTGACCAGGGCCAAGGCCCTTTCAATTGTGAAAAAAGTGACATGTAAAATGTAATGAAAGTCAGATTTTGTGAAATCTGCATTTGTGAAAAAAAGAGGTGCTTAACAGGGCCTGTCTAATGATTGTGAATGGGGCCCAATTTCGGCCCAAATTTGGGTTAAGAAAACACACTGACAGACTCCGCCTGGCCAGAGCCTTCAGTATCAGCCTGGCCATAGCCTTTAGTATCAGCCTGGTCATAGCCATCAGTATCAGCCTGGCCAGAGACTTTAGTATCAGCCTGGCAAGAGCCTTCAGTAATAGCCTGGCCAGAGCCTTCAATATCAGCCTGGCCAAAGCCTTCAGTATCATCCTGGCCACAGCCTTCAGTATCAGCGTGGCCATACATAGCCTTCAGTATCAGCCTGACCAGAGCCTTCCGTATCAGCCTGGCCAGAGCCTTCAGTATCAGCCTGGCCAAAGCAATCGGTATCAGCATGGCCATAGCCTTCAGTATCAGCCTGGCCAAAGCCTTCAGTATCAGCCTGGCCATAGCCTTCAGTATCAGCCTTGCCAAAGCCTTCAGTATCAGCCAGGCCAAAGCCATCAGTATCATCCTGGCCAAAGCCATCAGTAATCAGCCTGGCCAAAGCCTTCAGTATCAGCCTGGCCAGAGCCTTCAGTATCAGCCTGGCCAGAGCCTTCAGTATCAGCCTGGCCAGAGCCTTCAGTATCAGCTGGCCAAAGCTTCAGTATCAGCCTGGCCACAGCCTTCAGTATCAGCCTGACCAAAGCCTTCAGTATCAGCCTGGCCATAGCTTTCAGTATCAGCCTGGCCAAAGCCATCGGTATCAGCCTGGCCAGAGACTCCAGTATCAGCCTGGCCAGAGTGAAGAAGGAACAGCTCAATCAACACGGTCGCAGAGTCAGATTGGGAGAACCCCTCAAATTTATCTTCACTTGAAGAGCTAAGAGAAACCTTTTGAGGGGTCTTCTTACTCTTACGGCTTTTGTGAGTCCTCATACGGCCGTTATAAATGACCGCAAGTGCCACGCCTCTGATCACCAATACGTGACATAGAAATATAAACAAGAGGGCCATGATGGCCCTGGAATCGCTCACCTGATTTTTTTTTTTTCACTTTACCTATATAAGCCCCGCCCCATGGCAGCCATAGTTTCCGACCAATCAACTTGGCTTGAAGGAATCTGATAGAGGGTCACCCTAGGAACATTTCTACAAAATTATTTGAAAATCGGCCAGACACTTTCGGAGAAGAAGATTTTTTAAGTTTTCACTATAGCCATATAAGGCAAAATAGCCCCGCCCCCCTGGCGGCCATGTTTTTCGACCAATCAACTTGGCTTGAAGGAATCTGATAGAGGGTCATCCAAGGAACATTTCTACAAAATTATTTGAAAATCAGCCTGACACTTTCGGAGGAAAATATTTTTTAAGTTTTCACTTTGGCCATATAAGGCAAAATAGCCCCGCCCCCTGGCGACCATGTTTTTCGACCAATCAACATGGCTTGAAGGAATCTGATAGAGGGTCACCCAAGGAACATTTCTACACAATTATTTGGAAATCGGCCCGACTCTTATGGAGGAGAAGATTTTTTAAGTTTTCACTATAGCCATAAAAGGCAAAATAGCCCCGCCCCCTGGCGGCCATGTTTTTTGACCAATCAACATGGCTTGAAGGAATCTGATAGAGGATCACCCGAGGAACATTTCTACAAAATTATTTGAAAATCGGCCAGACACTTTTGGAGGAGAAGATTTTTTAAGTTTGCACTATAGCCATATAAGGCAAAATAGCCCCACCACCCCTGGCGGCCATGTTTTTCGACCAATCAACATGGCTTGAAGGAATCTAATAGAGGGTCACCCAAGGAACATTTCTACAAAATTATTTGAAAATCGGCCTGACACTTTCGGAGGAGAAGATTTTTTAAGTTTTCACTATAGCCATATAAGGCAAAATAGCCCCGCCCCCCCTGGCGGCCATGTTTTTCGACCAATCAACATGGCTTGAAGGAATATGATAGAGGGTCATCTAAGGAACATTTCTACAAAATTATTTGAAAATCTGCCAACCAGTTTGGGAGAAGAAGAATTTTGAAGTTTTTTTGGTTTCGTTGCCATGGAAACCAGAATTTTGCATGGATCCCAAAAATTTGAAGGAATTCTGGTGAGGTCATTGAGAGGATGCTTTCTGTGAAGTTTCATCCAAATTGACCCACTGGTTACTGAGGAGAAGAAGTTGACGCACGACGGACGCCGGACAAAAGGCGATCACAATAACTCACCTTGAGCAAAGCTCAGGTGAGCTAAAAAACAAAAACAATTTATACAATTCAACAAAAAATATAATTTGTTCTATTTTTTTATTTTTTATTTTTCAAAATTTGTTCATGTTTAATTAATATACATAATGTAATACAAAGGCGATAATAATATAATATCGCTAATAGGGTCGGGGGAACTATAACCGTTGAAAGAATGAATGGTCATTACCGCACCCAACGACGTGAACTGAAATAGTGGGTGGGGTAACCAACCCGCGACATCTCAGTTAGTTGTGTACAACAAGAGGGCCATGATGGCCCTTGAATCGCTCACCTGATTTTTTTATTTTTTTTCACTTTAGCTATATAAGCCTCGCCCCCTGGCAGCCATAGTTTCCCACCAATCAACTTGGCTTGAAGGAATCTGATAGAGGGTCACCCTAGGAACATTTCTACAAAATTATTTGAAAATCGGCCAGATACTTTTGGAGGAGAAGATTTTTTAAGTTTTCACTATAGCCATATAATGCAAAATAGCCCTGCCTACTGGCGGCCATGTTTTTTGACCAATCAACATGGCTTGAAGGAATCTGAAAGTGGGTCATCCAAGGAACATTTCTACAAAATTATTTGAAAATCGGGCCGACACTTTTGGAGAAGAAGATTTTTTAAGTTTGCACTATAGCCATATAAGGCAAAATAGCCCCGCCCCCCCCCTGGCGGCCATGTTTTTCGACCAATCAACATGGCTTCAAGTCATCTGATAGAGGGTCACCCAAGGAACATTTCTACAAAATCTTTTGAAAATCAGCCTGACACTTTCGGAGGAGAAGATTTTTTAAGTTTTCACTATATCCATATAAGGCAAAATAGCCCCGCCCCCCTGGCGGCCATGTTTTTTGACCAATCAACATGGCTTGAAGGAATCTGGTAGAGGGTCACCCAAGGAACATTTCTACAAAATTATTTGAAAATCTGCCAACCAGTTTGGGAGAAGAAGAATTTTGAAGTTTTTTTCGTTTCGTTGCCATGGAAACCAGAATTCTGTATGGATCCCAACAAATTTGAAGAAATTCTGGTGAGGTCATTAAGAGGATGCTTTCTGTGAAGTTTCATCCCAATTGACCCACTGGTTACTGAGGAGAAGATGTTGAAGATTTTTTAAGTTTATACTTTGGCCATATAAGGCAAAATAGCCCCCGCCCCCTGGCGGCCATGTTTTTCGACCAATCAACATTGCTTGAAGGAATCTGATAGAGGGTCACCCAAGGAACATTTCTACAAAATTATTTGAAAATCGGCCTGACACTTATGGAGGAGAAGATTTTTTAAGTTTTCATTATAGCCATAAAAGGCAAAATAGCCCCGCCCCCTGGCGGCCATGTTTTTTGACCAATCAACATGGCTTGAAGGAATCTGATAGAGGATCACCCAAGGAACATTTCTACAAAATTATTTGAAAATCGGCCTGACACTTTTGGAGGAGAAGATTTTTTAAGTTTGCACTATAGCCATATAAGGCAAAATAGCCCCGCCCCCCATTTCTTGAAGGAATCTAATAAAGAGTCACCCAAGGAACATTTCTACAAAATTATTTGAAAATCAGCCTGACACTTTTGGAGAAGAAGATTTTTTAAGTTCTCACTATTTTTTTCTTTCGGTTGCCATGGAAACCAGAATTTCAAATGGATCAAAAAAATTTAAGGAATTTAGTAGAGGACATTGAGAGGATGCTTCCCATGAAGTTTCAACCAAATTGGCTAAGTGGTTAGGGAGAAGAAGGAAAAAGTTAACGCACGCACGTACGGACGCACAACGGACAATTCGCCATGACATAAGCTCGACTGGCTTTCAGCCAGTGGAGCTAAAAACCTTAATTACAAAGAATAATTTACACAATTTATAATATTAACCCTTACCATGCTGAATTGTTTTGAAGGCTATGTCAGCTCACTGCTGAATTGTTTTCAATTTTTCTCATTTGTTTCAATCCTATGTTTAAAATAGCTGTAACTTTGTTGAAAAATGTCAGAAATCAAAATAATTTGGCATGTGATGCAGAAATAGAATGTTGTATCTTATCCATTTAGGTTGGCATTTATAAAATCCTAGCCATTACCATGACAACCAAGACACATGCTTAATAGAAGGTTCTACCTCACAAAAGTGGCTGCAGAGCTGCTGACTAACTGATTTCTTGTTTAATCTGCTTTGTATATTGTTTAACATGTTGCCAAGGTATCTGCGTTGAATTCTCATCGAGAGAAAATAGGAACAATTTGCACCTGCTAACATTCTAAATATGTTCTAATGAGGATTCAAAGAGCAGTAATTTTGAATACTTTTTAAGTGAAGTTCTATTCTAATTAAAGGGCTATTCTTTTGATAGAAATTATTAAAATGAAAATGAAAACTTTATAGTGTCAGATACAGTTTCCATGGCAACCTAGACACATGCTTAATAGAAGGTTCTGCCTCACAAAAGTGGCTGCAGAGCTGCTGACTAACTGATTTCTTGTTTAATCTGCTATGTATATTGTTAAACATGTTGCCAAGGTATCTGCGTTGAATTCTCATCGAAAGAAAATAGGATCAATGTGCACCTGCTTACATTCTAAATATGTTCTAATGAGGCTTCAAAGAAGTTATTTTGAATACTTTTTAAGTGAAGCTCTATTCTAATTAAGGGGCTATTATTTTGATAGAAATTATTAAAATGAAAAATATTTGGCTAGTGATGCCATAATTGAATTTTGGAACTCTTGTTGCAATAAAAACGTTATGGTGTCAGATACAGTTTCCATGGCAACCTAGACAGTCACATGCTCACATGAAGGAGGAGTACAACAGATTAGATTTTAACAAAAAAAAAATCCTATTTCAAGGTCAGAGGTCAAGGTCAAAGGGACATGAAATTTGCGTGTTGCACATCTACTACTCCTGATTAACATGTATGCCAAGTATGAAGTAAATCAGGTTGGAACTGAAGGAGGAGTACAACAGATTAGATTTTAACAAAAAAAAAATCCTATTTCAAGGTCAGAGGTCAAGGTGAAGGTCACAGGCACATGACATTTGCGTCTTGCACATCTACTACTCCTGATTAACATTTATGCCAAGTATGAAGTAAATCAGGTTGAAACTGAAGGAGGAGTACAAGAGATTATATTTTAACAAATGAAAATTCCTATTTCAAGGTCAGAGGTCAAGTTGAAGGTCACAGGGACATGAAATTTGCGTCTTGCACATCTACTACTCCTGATTAACATTTATGCCATATATCAAGTAAATCAGGTAGAAACTGAAGGAGGAGTACAACGGAACAGATTTTGTGGACAGACCGACCGACGGACAGGCTGATTCCAGTATACCCCCTTCAAACTACGTTTGCGGGGGTATAATTATCAAAAACTCCATTTCATTAATCCCTTTCAAACATTCAGAGCATGTTTTAAAAACATCTTTTTTTGTCACAATGAGTTGTACTCTATTTTCTGAAAAGTTGTCTGCTGCAGATTTGTTGCAGGGTTAAGTGGTGGGCACAAACTTGGTATGTGACATTATTATAGTAATGTGCATGGAGGGCAATCTGAAGGTTATGCACATCACATGTTTCTGCTAGAGAGGTCTATGGATATATAGAGTTTAATTAACATTGTTTTCATGATACGGGATTTAAATCCCAAGTGGAAGAGATTCTTGCGATATAAAAACGAGTGACCATAGCGCACAAGTTTTTATATGCAAGAATCTCTTTCAAGAGGGATTTAATTCTCAAATCATGAAAACAATGTTTATTAAACTATATATTATATACTCGGCGATAATTTTCGATTTTTAAACGACAATACCCCTGTGCAGCTCATTTATTTTTAGCTCAGAAGTGGAGAGATCTGAATGACGTAAACTCTCAGTTTTGCAGTGACGTCACTATATATATATATATACGTGACGTCACCGACAATGTGTACATTGATTGAAATAAACTTGTGTCATGTCGATTCAAGCTCTTATTTGCGGATTTAAAAGTGCAATTGTGGATTATTTAACGGTTCATCATGTAAATAAAGTGTTAAGTAGTGAAAACGGAGCTTAAAAGTGTTTAAAAGAGATTTAAAAAAAGTAGTTCCGAAAATCCGGCTAGTGAGCTATATCGCACACTAGGCGATATTGCTCAGTAGACAAAAAGCATGTTATAGGTTTTCTAAAGTTGGGAAATCTCTATAT
The DNA here is from genome assembly GCA_031761405.1 of Serripes groenlandicus. Lineage (NCBI taxonomy): Eukaryota > Metazoa > Mollusca > Bivalvia > Cardiida > Cardiidae > Serripes > Serripes groenlandicus. The sequence goes on from JASEVX010000004.1 coordinate 39,184,087, forward strand.
TTTATCATTCAGTATATAATATAGAAATTTACCTACCAATTTTCTTGAATCTTATTTTTTTTTTAAACAAGAGGCCCAAGAGGGCCAGTATCGCTCCACGGCCATAAGGCAAAAATCAAATCTCCAAACAGCCCTGCCCCCTAGTGGCCATATTTTTTACCAACCACCATGGCTTAAAGGAATCTTGTAGAGTGTCACCCAAGGAATGTTTCTGCAAAATTATTTGAAAATCGGCCTGACACTTTCGGAGGAGAAGATTTTTTAAGTTTTCACAATAGCCATATAAGGCAAAATAGCCCCACCCCATGGCGGCCATATTTTTGAACCAATCAACATGGCTTGAAGGAATCTGATAGAGGGTCACCCAAAGAACATTTCTACAAAATTATTTGAAAATCTGCTCAACACTTTCGGAGAAGAAGATTTTTTAAATTTTCACTATGGTCATATAGAGCAAAATAGCCCCGCCCTCTGGCGGCCATATTTTTCGACCAATCAACATGGCTTGAAGGAATCTGATAGAGGGTCACCCAATGAACAGATTCTACAAAATTATTTGAAAATCGGCTGAACACTTTCTGAGAAGAAGATTTTTTAAGTTTTCACTATGGTCATATAAGGCAAAATAGCCCCGCCCTCTGGCGACCATGTTTTTCGATCAATCAACATTTCTTGAAGGAATCTAATAAAGGGTCACCCAAGGAACATTTCTACAAAATTATTTGAAAATCGGCCTGACACTTTCAGAGAAGAAGATTTTTTAAGTTTTCACTATTTTTTTCTTTTGGTTGCCATGGAAACCAGAATTATGGATGGATAAAAAAAAAATGAAGGAATTTAAGAGAGGACATTGAGAGGATGCTTCCTATGAAGTTTCAACCAAATTGGCCAAGTGGTTAGGGAGAAGAAGTCGTTTAAAGGAAAAAGTTTACGCACGCACGCACGCGCGACGGACAATTCGCCATGACATAAGCTCGACTGGCTTTCAGCCAGTGGAGCTAAAAAGAGTTAAAAATCATTATTTTTTTTTATTGATTTTTCCTATCTGGGTGATTTGATCACTGGGATGGTCACATCAAAACCTATGAAATGGTAGTCTTCCCTGCTTGGCACATTATTGGTAATAAACCAAGGCAAAGCCATATTATGTCTGTAGGAATTAATGTATGTTGTAAGTTGCATAAAACACCAAACAAGTATAAATATATCCGACAGACTGACCATAGCTCTAATCCCCTCCAATCAATATGTATGGAATCATCATGCAGGGAGGATTTGACAACTGTGAAACTCTCTCTAGATAGTCATCATCATTTTGTGTGTAAAGTTAATTCTTATTGCATAAATATGTCTATCAAACTTTGACCATAACAAGAGATGTTTAATAGTTTATCAAACATTATGCCCCCCCTGAGCGCCATGTTGTCAGGAATATTTGGGACAATTTTTCACCTGATGACCTCAAAATCAATAGAGGTCATCTACTGTTCACCCCTAGCCTCCATGTTAAGTTTTAGGCTCATGGTTGCACGCAATGTTGAGTTATCACTCAGACCAAAATGTCTCATTCAAGGTCAGTGACCTTTACGTTTGACCTGATGACCTCACAATCAATAGGGGTCATCTAGTGGTTATCCCCAGCCTCCATGTCAAGTTTGAGGGCCATGGGTGCAGCCAATGTCGAGTTATCACTAGGATAAGCTTTTTGCGTTCAAGGTCACTGTGACCTTGACCTTTGACCCCAACATCAATAGGGTATTGGTCACCTGAGCCTCCATGTCAAGTTTGAGGGCCATGGGTTGGGGCAATTTCGATTTATCACTCAGACAAGCTTTTAATTATATAACTATGCAATTATCCATAAAGAACTGTACTCTTCTTTGTTATATCACAGATCTTTAAAGTTAAAATAATCTCTGGTAATAACTATTTTGTATTTACCATTACTATTTAGTTGTGTAGATCAAGATCAGACAATGCACATATAATATTTGAATGGTTTTTTGCATATACATGTTAGATCATTATACCATTAAAATAAATTGAAATACCAGACATAAGATTAGTAATTATTTACTAAATATTTTCAATTACAAATATTGAAAACAAATCTTTCAATGCCCCTTATTTTAAAACCACTGAACAAAAATATTTAAACTCATTGTAAACACTGTAAATGTTTGTTAGAAGTAAAATTTTACTTGGCTAACTTTAAATAGATTCTGTGTAAATCTCTTCAGTCCACTCACTGATGATGTCATAGCTCCTACACAACATGTGACTATTTATAGGTCAAATCCCAAGGCCTTGACACTTTACACAGGCTTGAAGAGTGTTTTAAAGAAATATATGGATTGCACTGTGGAATTTTAACAAGAGCACCGCGTACGGCACAGACGCTCGACTGATAGGGAGAAAAAAATAACAAGAGGGCCATGATGGCCCTATATCGCTCACCTGATTTAATAGAACTTCAATAGTTTTCAAAGTTTTTACTCTTTTTAGGCCAATACTTTTGGACAAGAAGATTTTTAAAGTTTTAACAATGCACATATAAGGAAAACAAGCTCCGCCCCCTGGCGGCCATGATTTTCAACGGATAAAAAATATTTAAACAATCTTGGTAAAGGGTGCCCCAAGGAACATTTGTGCAAAATAATTTTTAAATCGGGCCAGTACTTTTGGACAAGAAGATTTTTTAAAGTTTTAAGAATGCACATATAAGGAAAACAAGTTCCGCCCCCTAGCCCCCATGTTTTTCAACGGATTGGAAATATTTGTACGATCTTGGTAAAGGGTTCCCCAAGGAACATTTGTGCAAAATAATTTTTAAATCGGGCCAGTTCTTTTGGACAAGAAGATTTTTAAAGTTTTAACAATGCACATATAAGAAAAACTAGCTCCGGCCATGCTTTTCAACGGATCGGAAATATTTGAACAATCTTGGTAAAGGGTGCCCTAAGGAACATTTGTGCAAAATAATTTTCAAATTGGGCCAGTACTTTTGGACAAGAAGATTTTTCAAAGTTTAACAATGCACATATAAGGAAAACAAGCTCCGCCCCCTGGCGGCCATGTTTTTCAACGGATTGGAAATATTTGAACAATCTTGGTAAAGGGTGTCCCAAGGAACATTTGTGCAAAATAATTTTCAAATCGGGCCAGTACTTTTGGACAAGAAGATTTTTTAAGATTTGGTAATTTTCCCCTTTTCTGATGCCGCAGCAACCAAAGTTCTACTTGGAATTAATTTCTTTGAACAACTTTGAAAGAGGACTACCTAAGGATCATTCCTGTGAAGTTATTTTGAAATCTGTTCATTGGTTTAGTAGAAGAAGTCATTTGTTGCAAATTGTTAACAGACGCCGACGGACGCCGGATGATCACAAAAGCTCACCTTGCACTTCGTGCTTAGGTGAGCTAATAAAACAAGAGGCCCATGAGGGCCTATGCTCTACTGGTATGGTTCTTTGGTCATTTTCAATCCAGAGCATGTATATATATGTATGGTGAAGATCGGATAGTAAATGGAGGCTCTTTTGTGTTCATAAGCTGTATTATAGCAATTTTTACAATTTCATGGGCCATAATCCAGTCTTGCATGGGCGGATCTGGCTGGTTTTTAAAAGGAACCAAGCTCTCATCAATATTTAACTACTATCTAAGTTTGGTGAAGATCAGATAGTAAATGGAGCCTGTATTGTGTTCACATGCTCAATTATAGCAATTTGGACAATTTCAAGGGCCATAATCCAGTCTTGCATGGGCGGATCTGGCTGGTTTACGAAAGGAACCAAGCTCTTTAATGGATATCTTACTACTGTATAAGTTTGGTTGAGATACAATCAAAAGTGAAGACTGTATCGTGTTAACAAGCTCTTTTATAGCAATTTTGACCATTTCAAGGGCCATAATCCAGTCATGCATGGGCAGATCTGGCTGGTTTTCGAAAGGAACTGAGCTCTCATGGATATCTAACTACTGTATAAGTTTGGTTATAAGACTGTATCGTGTTAACAAGAAATTGTTTACGGACGGACGACGGACAAATCGCCACGACATAAGCCCTGCTGGCCTTTGGCCAGTAGAGCTAAAAATGAGCTAAACAAAAAACCTTAACCGGACGACCACGCCACCGCCGCAGACGACGACGCCAGGGTCATGACAATAGCTTTCGTTTTTTTCAAAAGTCGAGCTAATAAAAAACCTTAACCGGATGACAACACCTTCAGTGTAGATTTTCTAAGTCCAAAAGGGGGGATAATTTGGTCAATATTAAGTTCAGGGTTATGGAACTTGTTGTATTAAGTTATGTTAAGACATTGAATAAGTTTAGGAAGTTTCAAAGCTATAGGTTAAATTGTGTTTCAGTTATCACCATTTTTCTCCCTTCAAAGTAGATTTTCTAAATCGAAATGGGGAGATAATTTTGTCAATACTATTTACAATTTTGTCAATACTATTTACAATTTTGTCAATACTATTTACAATTTTGTCAATACTATTTACAGAGTTATGAAACTTGTTATATAAGGTCAACTTAAGACACTCAGCAAGTTTGTGAAGTTTCAAGCAAAAAAAAAAGAAAAGTTTTTAAGATATGAAAAATCATGAGTACAAAATTGTCAAAAACCTGAGCTAAACAAAAAACCTTAACCTTACGTTTTGAAGTTTTAAGTGAAACAAATAAAGATTTCCAGCTATATACTTTTATTATTTAACATATTATGATTATGTTTATGAAGTTTAGTGACTTTAACAGTAGTAGTTTGTTAGAAAACAGAAAAAAAGCTGAGCTGAACAAAAAACCTTAACCGGACGACCACGCCGCCGACGACGCCAGGGTCATGACAATAGCTCTCGTTTTTTTCAAAAGTCGAGCTAAAAAGTTACTTCAAACTCAGGCCCTTCGCTACTGCGAAAGCCCGGAAGCCTGGGCTTCCATCAAATTTTGAAAAGCAGTTATATAAGGCTATTTTGTTATTTTAGTTGTTATTTTATCCTGCCTTTATTACAAGTTTATAACCTAATAATGTTTATTCTATTTACTCTAGAATGCAGGAAAATGCACTATTTGGATTTTTGTATAAAAATAAAATTCTGGGGGGGGGGGGACCCCCACACCCCCCTTCAGGTCAGGCTTCCAATGGAAATCTCGACTAGCGATGGCCCTGAAACTAGTTATATTTAAAAAATGCACCAGTTTGCATAATATATAAACAGAAATAAATTGGATGCACTAGTGGGATTAACCATTTAAAAAGTGACTGACACTTGTTTTTACTTGGATTGATTAATTAAAGGTAGGTTGATTAAAGAAAGAAAGAAAGAAGAATTTTTTATCTAGTTTCAGTTTGTTGACTTAAGCCTAATTGGCTCAGTTTATGTAACCTAAAAATTGAACAGATAAACTAGAGATGAAAATGTCAAATTCAAAATCAAATGATGAGAAAACACACCAGTGCTGAATGCTTATATCGATTAGACTAAACATTAATTTAGTAAAAAGAAGAAAAAAAGACAAGTTTGAATTAAATTACAAATTACATTTCAGCAAGTTGAATGTTGGTTGAGAATAATATAGCGCCCTCAAACTTTTCAATCCAAAATGTTAATGTAAAATACGACCTCTTGTTGATAAAGATATATTTATTAAACTTTTAAAACTTAAAGTCCTAAAAAAAGCTAGTACGATTCATCCAATGTTGTATTCTGGATGTTGCAACTGTCAATTGTTTTTGTAAATATAACAAATCCGTATTATTTCAAAACATTGAACTAGGTCAATTTATTATACCGGAAGCCAGGCAAGAGCCTGATCTAAAAATAGACACTCATTTTTCATAACTGTTTTTTCATAACAATAAGTTTATTTTAATAACAGAAACATTCGTTGTTGTCATATTTTCAAAGATTTAAGAGAATAACAATAGAAATGTCAGTCTGGGATGAAACATTTGTATGATATTGTTAAATATAGCACTTTTCCAAACCACTGTGTTCAGTAAATAAGATACGTGTCCTAAAAATAGCACACACCTTTTTTTCACTTTTTGTTTTGGTCATAAAAGCTAATTTTGTTCAAGATATCGATACAAATCACAAAATTAAAAAGTTTTAAGAAAACACCACATGAAAAATCAGCAAGATATATATTCAGCAGCATGAATATCAATTTATTCATGTTTCAAATTTTGCTACGTCGACGGGATTTTCCAGAAACTCGTATTACAAGTCCGACATTTTTTTGTTAGAGGTCACTGTTTTACCTTGTTTTTGTGATAATTTTACCATATTCTCTTCTGTAAACATAATATATGAAGTCTTTTATCTAATTAGATACTTCATCTACCTTTTTTCGGTGAAATTTATGCATGAAATGCTTTTATTTCACAAATAAACTACACCCACTGATTCTCAGTAGCCAGACCATCAAATGGTGGTTTCAGCACGGCTCGGGTTAACGTGACGTCAGACCATCAAATGGTGGTCTCAGCACGGTAAGGGTTAAGATTATGTTTATGTAGTTGAATGACTGAATGAAAATAACATGTTAAGGTGAACGCCTTAAAAAGACAAAGAAACCAAGTCGGTGTGTCCAGAAATTAAAAGTGTGGTGTCATAGCCTGTGCGCCGGTATTACAGGTGACCGTGTATATCACACACGTGTGAGGGCTATGCATGGCTGCGCGAGCTCAGGGCTGTACAAATCCCATAGCCCGACGTCCGGGACAAGTCATAAATCGCATCGGGCAAGTCGCTAATTGCAACATCTCAGTCCCGGACAAGTGGCATTTTCCAAAAATCCACGTCCCATTATATCAACCCATTTACGTAACAGTGAATGTAAATTCCTGTGTCTGGTAGCCCGGCTTAATTACTAACACACATGGTCTGTCGTGTATAAATTTGACTGTATATTACATGCGAAAAACCACTCGCGTGTGACCATAACAAATCAATGACAGTAGGCGGAGTTCTAATTCTCAAAGTAGGGAACCATGATTAACATTGCGCAATCATCAAAATGGCGGCTATGTTGCTCGTTGCGAACAATACCGCAACACCAATCTGACAAGATCTGACTAAATGTAAATGCGTAGCGTTAATAGATGATTTTAATGAGATTGACCACAACACATGAAACAAATTTAACGTTTTGTTGTCTTTCATTTTTTTGGACAATATTTTTTGATTTAATAACTACATTGAATCTGATAAATTTGACTTTTGGTTAATAAAATCGAATTTATTTAATATGTCTTTCTTTGTAAAACTGACCCTCGTATCGAACACTGCCCTGTTTCGGTGAGGGACCTAAATCGGTGACCGTATTGTTTTGTTATCTTCAATTTGATAAGTGCTATTGCATCATTTGACTATGTTGTCTCAAGTTTAACATTTCTGTCAATAGCTTTTGAATCTTTTGTAAATATGGATTAAATACATACATTTTATGCAGAATATTTCAAATAACCTTCATTTTTTTTAACTGAATGCTGCACTACAGGTCTTTTGCAATAATGTTATTTGAATTGGTCACTACCCTTAAATCATGTACAATGTGTGCTCTTGATGTTATCTTTATACAGAACTAGAAAAAAACCCACTAAAAAACAATTAAAACACTCAAGAAACCGCGATCCGGGCTACCACACAATTCTTAAATTTGTCGCATGTTAAACTTGGTGTGCAGAAAAGTTGGACAAGTGAGAATCTTAGCAGGACAAGTGGCATTCTGAAAGTCACTTGTCCTGGACAAGGCTGAATATTTTTTTTGTACAGCCCTGGACCTTATTTTCTGGATGAATTAAGGGTATTGAGATTATATATCAGGTATTATGACAGGTAATGTATTTTTGACATAAAAATGGTAGTTTTTTTACATAAGGTATTGTGTACATATATGGGCCGCTCCATGAGAAAACCGGTGATAGTGACAAAGCATAAGAATGACGTAATCATCACTCAAAGTTTAACGTCATTTGTGTCTGTGTACGCTGAAGTATACTAGCAAGTTTACACAGAGTTTGATTTAGCTAATAAACACCATGTTCATGATGAAATGAAAACCGACATACTGATCTACCCCATTTATTGGAATAATTGATTAATAATTCAAAAGATTCAACAAACATGAGCGTGTAAGATTAGTTAACAAATATATATGTAGATCTATATCAATATTCATTTTAACTATTTTGTTTTTCATAATTTGTGAATTTCCCCTTTCAATGATCCATTTATGATTTAGAGTAAAAAAAGACTTTCTGAGGTTGATTTGAAATGGCTTTTACCATTGACAAATACGAGTTTATGTTCTTGGTTTTGATTATATGAATTTTGTGTACCTAGTATTTATTGCCATCATCTTTCAATTTAAATACAATGAATATATTTTAACGCTGTTATGGTGTTATACAAGACTGTATGAAAAAAGTTAATCTGCATCTGCGAAAAGTAAATTGAATAGTATATAGCCCCCAATAAGGTTTTGAACTTGTAGTCATAGAAAAACGAAAGTCTTTGAAATAAAACCGTGTGAATAGGTTGATATTACGGATACAAAACACATTGTTTTGTGTAATTATTATTCAATAATAGATGTTTAACTCAGCGTTGCTTAACGAAAACAAACTTTCATGCATTTTTGAGCGTTAAAGAAACAGATCAGCTTGCAATTCCATACAATTTAATCCGCATCTAGGTGTAAAGGTAAAAGAACCCTTTGTTAAACTTCTGACAAACAGTATACACCTGGCTCATGTGTGGTGTATGTGCGGGTAGATCTTAATCTACACTTGTCAAAACGAACAGTTTCTCCAAACCACAATGTTTTCAAATCTTTTCAATAATTTTATTTTCATTTATTTCCATCATTGCATCGGCCAATATGTGATATCAAGCTAATAACACACAAAGATAAATTGCATGTTACTGACATGTAGGTTTGACAGTAACATAGGGTTATAACAAGCCCCATTACACCAATTAATGTTTTACCAATAGATTTTCCATCAAATTCAAAAATAATTGATTTGCGCCTGCCTCAACCTTCAGTCAAATAAATGAAAAGGAAAATTGCCTACACGTGTTTAATTTAACACAAGGAGTAATATTTTAAATGAACGACAATGAATACAAGAGGGCCATGATGGCCCTGGAATCGCTCACCTGATATTTTTTTTTTAACTTTAGCTATATAAGCCCCGCCCCCTGGCAGTCATAGTTTCTGACCAATCAACTTGGCTTGAAGGAATCTGATAGAGGGTCACCCTAGGAACATTTCTACAAAATTATTTGGAAATCTGCCAGACACTTTTGGAGGAGAAGATTTTTTAAGTTTTCACTATAGTCATATAATGCAAAATAGCCCTGCCCACTGGCGGCCATGTTTTTTGACCAATCAACATGGCTTGAAGGAATCTGAAAGTGGGTCATCCAAGGAACATTTCTACAAAATTATTTGAAAATCGGCCTGACACTTTCGGAGAAGAAGATTTTTTAAGTTTTCGCTGTAGCCATATAAGGCAAAATAGCCCCGCCCCCCCTGGCGGCCATGTTTTTCGACCAATCAACATGGCTTGAAGGAATCTGATAGAGGGTCATCCAAGGAACATTTCTACAAAATTATTTGAAAATCAGCATGACACTTTCGGAGGAGAAGATTTTTTAAGTTTTAACATTGGCCATATAAGGCAAAACAGCCCCGCCCCCTGGCGGCCATGTTTTTCGACCAATCAACATGGCTTGAAGGAATCCGATAGAGGGTCACCCAAGGAACATTTCTACAAAATTATTTGAAAATCGGCCCGACACTTATTGAAGAGAAGATTTTTTAAGTTTTCACTATAGCCATAAAAGGCAAAATAGCCCCGCCCCCTGGCGGCCATGCTTTTTGACCAATCAACATGGCTTGAAGGAATCTGATAGAGGATCACCCAAGGAACATTTCTACAAAAAAATTTGAAAATCGGCCTGACACTTTTGGAGGAGAAGATTTTTTAAGTTTGCACTATAGCCATATAAGGCAAAATAGCCCCGCCCCCCCTGGCGGCCATGTTTTTCGACCAATCAACATGGCTTGAAGGAATCTGATAGAGGGTCACCCAAGGAACATTTCTACAAAATTATTTGAAAATCAGCCTTACACTTTCGGAGGAGAAGATTTTTTAAGTTTTCACTATAGCCATATAAGGCAAAATAGCCCCGCCCCCCCTGGCGGCCATGTTTTTCGACCAATCAACATGGCTTGAAGGAATCTGATAGAGGGTCATCTAAGGAACATTTCTACAAAATTATTTGAAAATCTGCCAACCAGTTTGGGAGAAGAAGAATTTTGAAGTTTTTTCGGTTTCGTTGCCATGGAAACCAGAATTTTGCATGGATCCCAAAAATTTGAAGGAATTCTGGTGAGGTCATTGAGAGGATGCTTTCTGTGAAGTTTCATCCAAATTGACCCACTGGTTACTGAGGAGAAGAAGTTGACGGACGACGGACGACGCACGACGGACGCCGGACAAAAGGCGATCACAATAACTCACCTTGAGCAAAGCTCAGGTGAGCTAAAAACTGAAAGGAACAAGATAGGTTCTCGGTTCTGCACAGTCCCTGTAAACAGTTTTGACCATTAATGTTCAAAACTTATTAAAAAGATTTTCCATTGTTTTAACTAAATGTTTTAGAAGTTGTCTGCTGTAGATTTGTTCTATATGAGAAACGGATTGAAACAACATATTCAATAAGTTATATACATTTTATAAATCAAAGTATTGAAAGTACTGAAATGGATATTGGCTCTGGAGTGTTAACAAGATTTTCCTTCAATTTGACCTAGTGACCTACGTTTTCAAGCTAAAAATGCAGTATCCAGATTGTTAACAAGATTTTCTTTCAGTTTTTAACCGGGCATGACCCATATTCAAACTTGAACTAGATATCGCTTAGATCAAATTTCAAGCTGCTGTAGCCAAACAAGAGGGCCATGATGGCCCTGGATCGCTCACCTTAATTATACAATGTACTGCAATGCAAAACACATCAAAACAATTATTCTGAATGCAACCTCCACAGTGTTAACAAGATTTTCCTTCATTTGGCCTAGTGATCTATATTTTTTTACCTGATATGACCCATATTCCAACATGGACTAGATATCATCAAGACAACATTCTGACAAATTTTCAACTTGCTCAAAGTAAAAATGTGGCCTCCGGAGTTTGAACAATATTATACAATTATGGACTTTTCAGCTGTTATACATGATGTGATATGCACCAAAAAAATCATTATTGACCGAGGCGATAGCCGAGGTCAATAAAGAATTTTTTGGTGCATATCAACATCATGTATAACAGCTGAAAAGCCCATAACTGTTTTATTATATAACCCTCAATTTATCTTATTATACCTCACGTGACTTTGTAATGTTAAATTCTCATATAATCATCATGCGCAATTTCTTACTGTCTCATGATAACAGTACGTTTTTGACCGGTAAATAGTATACTGTTACATGGCACGCGCGTTAAAATGTTGGTTATGCACGTGCATGACGTCATTTCAAACAATAACGTCACTTTTTAGACGCGCGTGCCATGTAACAGTATACTGTTAACCGGTATATTCATATGTGTGTGTTACATTGTAGTAGATCTACCCATGTTCACCTCCCCTACAAAGGTACAGAATAAATTGAATAAACGTGTAATTTTGTTCGGTATAATAAAATATATATTGCATGGCTTCCAGCGTGACAGTACGTCAACATTCGGGTAAATACTGTTAACCTCGGCTAACAGTATTTTCCTCATGTTGACAATATGTACTGTCACACTGGAAGCCATGCCATATTTATATAATATTATCATGATCATCCGAACGAGCTTCGGAAGTTTCCGTGGTCATTCGGAACGCGCCTCGGAAACTTCCGTAGCATACCGATAAAGGCGAAGGATATATTAATAGGCGGCTCATGGGATTCCCCGGTCTTCCCCTGTTACTATTTATAAAACTGGTGAATATCAGAAAAAAACGGTGAATATTGCTAGATATTTTTTCTAAAAAATTACTTTTTAGTCAATGAAAAGGCGTCTATTTATAGGTTATATAATAATTTCCTTTATTGACCTTGTTTCTGACCCAATATGACACATATTCGAACTTGACCTAGATATAATTCAGACAAACATTCTGACCAAATTTCAAGCGGCATCCCAAGTGTTAACAAGATTTTCCTTCAATTTGGCCTAGTGACCTGGAGTGTTAACAAGATTTTCCTTCAATTTGACCTAGTGACCTACTTTTTGACCCAACATGACCCATGTTCGAACTTGACCTACATATAATCAAGACAAACATTCTGATAAAGTTTCAACATGCTCAAATTGAAAATGAGGCCTCCAGAGTGTTAACAAGATTTCGCTTCAATTTGACCTAGTGACCTCGTTTTTGACCTCATATGGCCCAGTTTCGAACTTGTCCAAGATTTGATGGCGATGAATGTTTTGATACACTTTCATGAAGATTGGATGCAAAATGTAGCCTATAGAGTGTTAACAAGCTGAAATGTTGACGACGCACGCCGGACAAAATGTGATCACAATAGCTCACCTTGCACTTTGTGCATAGGTGAGCTAAAAATGATGCTTCAACAGTGACCAAGTTTCTGACTGATAAAGCAAAAATTGAGGCCTCTAGAGTGTTAACAAGCTTTTCCTTCAATTTGACCAAGTGACCTATTTTTTGACCTGTCATAAGCCATGTTCGAACTTGACCTACATATCATCAAGACAAACATTCTGTTAAAGTTTCAACATGCTAAAGTTGAAAATAAAGCCTCCAAAGTGTTAACAAGATTTCCATTCCATTTGGCCTAGTGACCTAGTTTTTGACCCTGCTTGACCCATATTCAAACTCGGCCTAGATATCATTTAGATAAACATTCTGACCAAATGTCAAGCTGCCTTAGTAAAAGAAATGCGGCTTCTAGTGTTAACAAGCTTTTCCTTCAATTTGACCTAGTGACCTACCTTTTGAGCCGACATGACTCTTGTTTGAACTTGACCTACATCATGCAGACAAACATTCTGATCAAGTTTCAACATGCTCAAGTTGAAAATGTGGCCTCTGGTGTTAACAAGATTTTCCTTCAATTTGACCTAGTGACCTAGTTTTTGACCTCAAATGGCCCAGTTTCTAACTTGTCCAAGATTTGATAGTGATGAATGTTCTGATAAACTTTCATGAAGATCCGATGCAAAATGTAGCTTGTAGAGTGTTAACAAGGGAAAATGTTGACGATGCACGACAGCCGTATTTCCTTATTTTTCATTGCAGGGATTTTCTCAAAAGGTTTTTGAGCTACCCGCTTTCAAGCTACTCATTTTCCATATATTTAAAAGAAACATTTAAGATCCTTATGTCTAACTTAAATTTCTAAATTATGTATACAACTTCATGGATTAAAACTTTTCATTGTGTACGTTTACTTTGTATAATGTGCATGCATACTGTTTAGCTTGTTGTATAACATATTTAACTGATCCCTGGACAATCGAAAAAAAATCCATTTTGAAAAAACAGAGGGTAGCACAAAAGATTTACAAATTTACACTTCCTGAAAGCTGGCCATGACAATATACGGAGGTATTCAGCATAGCTGAATTCCCCGCATAAAAACATGTTTAAGCACCAAAAAAACAAAAACAATATTAATCTCTTAAATTTATATATCTACATATTCCAAACAAACACTTCAGAGTAAACTGATAGTATGTGATACATTTACATCACATGATTTAAATTTGAATAAAAATATTATTCCCTTAATCCTAAAAGAATAATAATTGAGAAAACCAACAGTATGGCCTTTGCGTAATGTATCCACCCAGACCAGCCTGCGAAGTATGTGCAGACTGATCCGGGCCGACATATTCCGTCTCAGGGTGACAAAGGTTTAGAGAAGTGATAAATTAAACAGAAAATCCATGAGGCGAAAAGTGGCTATCCGGGTAAGCCTGCGGAGCATTCGTAGGCTGATCCGGGTCGATACTTTACGCAGAATCCACAATGTTGGTATTCTCGCGGGACGGCACATATTTCATCTGTATTTAAATGAAACTAAAATTATTGAAAAGATTTGAAAACATTGTGGTTTGGAGAAACTGTTCGTCTTGTCTCAATGTATTCAAAAATATATCATGTACAGGTGATCAAAAGCATCTACATGTGAAAAATGGTTAACCTTTCTCACATGTAGATGCTTTTAAACATATCAATATCCGATGAATTTTGAAACATAATGATAAAAGGAGGGATGTGAGAGAGAAAGGGTTCAACAAAACATATAAACTTATTATTTTGTGTTTTTAAAACTTAAAAGTTTATATTGTTGTTTTATGTTTCTTTTAATAAGACATAGTTATCCTTTATAATGATATTATCAATCTTACGTTGTGAAAGAAAGCCTTTTAATTAAAATATATTTCGCTTTGTTTGTTTCTGATTTACAATGTTGTTGTTGGTGTGAAAAGGGGTTACAGGTTATGGGTTAAATATTTCACTTGTCAACTATTATGCCGTGATAAGATAATTCTATGAACCGTAAATAGTTTACAGTTCATAGAATAATCTTATCAGTGTCATAATAATTAGTATAAACATACACTGTTATCAATGTACGCTTTTCATAATTACAATGACAAATCACTTTTTTGAATTTCTAAAACGAAAGGTTTTTAAGACATAACAACCACAAATCAAACAGAATGTAAACTTTGTGAATCGTTTTCATTGACTAGGGATGAAAATGGAACCTGCTCGCAGTTTAACCTACCTGTGGATGCTTGAAAGTAATATTAATTTCGATAAAACCGTATTTGAGTCCATTCTTCTTATAATATTTATTATACATTCTTCAACACTCGATTCACTATGCACGAGTAGGGACATTCCCACATATAGCAGCTGCCTGACGCTCCTGCTCCTGCAGAAGACGACTTTTGAAAACATAATGAGAAATTTCTCCTTTGGCCACAATGTTTACAACTTTATTCAATAATTGTTCCTGCATTTGTTAAGATCTTCTATATTTTTGACTTAATGTTTTCAAAGTCGTCTGCTGCCGGAGAAGTGTTATTCTGGGAATAGCAATCATCACTTTTATGATGTTTTTCTCTTTCCACGATGTTTTGCTCTTTTATGATTTCCGACTGTTTTGAACTCTTTAAAATGCACCAATATTCAATGTAGTACTGCTTTATAGGTGAAGTTATACGTTGAATGACTTAAAATGTACTCAAACCATTTTGATAAAATTAAGAATAACGTTGCTGTAAATGATGAAATTCTTTGAGCGTCAAGCATAAATTATAACTTCGACGTCATTTCAACGATAAGTTACACATGTCTTTCTTTGACGCCCATTACGGCGTCAATATTCCTAATACGAAATCCACATATATATCAAACACAACTAGACAGATATATATGAAAATGGGAAAATCCCAAATTTTCATGGAGTGGCCCATATATATATATTACATGTTTTCAACATATTATGTCAAAAAATAGAAAATCTCAATAATTGAATGGATAAACTATGACTAAAAGTGGAAAACATTGTGGCAAAAGGAGAAATTGCTTGTTTTGAGCATTTTCTTCTTTTGTCACTATGTTTCCAAAAAGCTGTCTGCTGCAGGAGCGTCAGAAAACGTCTTTATTGGGGAGAGGGATAAGGCACATTTCCTACTGATATTTTGAGCCTAGAGATAATTAATAAGTGTTCTGTCGCCGTGATATGACTGAAATAATGTTGAAATAACTGGAAATCCGACTAACACTGTCTAATTTTAATAAGGCCTTCACTCTTGATAGACAGATTCCCTGATATTCATACATTTGCTTCTATATCAATACGCCGGCCATATTGGCCCTCTTGTTCATAGACGGCTTGACTGAGATATTTTAAACAAACTGGAAAACATTCAGGAAATAAGGCCAGACTTTGGAAGGAAATTAACTTGTCAGGAAACAGATAGTTTGCCAAATATTGACTCCTGATCAAGTCCTGACAGATCAATACATTTACACCATGTAAGGTGTATTAACCAATCATTAATCTTTTTCTTTGAGACAGACCACTCTTGAAAACATTGTGGGAAGAGGAGAAATTGTGTTGTTTTATGCAATTCATATTTCCCCACAATATCTTCAACTCAGTATCATTAGTAAACTACCAGATATAATACTTTTCTGCCAGGACATTTTCAAAGCAGAACCCCCAAAAATTACCATACCAGTGAAAAGGTTTTTACCCGGTAAAGTCCTGTTATTCTAGTGTAGAATTTGGTCAGAATGTGTCTCTTAATGATATCTAGGCCAAGTTTGCAAATATGGGTCATATTAGGTTAAAAACTAGGTCACTAGGTCAAATTGAAGGAAAATCTTGTTTGCACTCTGGAGGCCGCATTTTACTTTGAGCAAGTTGAAACTTAGTCACAATGTTTGTCTTGATGATATCTAGGCTAAGTTTGCATATGGTCAATGATTAAAAGAGCATGGCCTCCATGGTGCAGGGCTGTTTTGCCTCACAGTACTATATTGAAAACTTTCAAAATTCTCCTCCATAAGAATCTGACTCATAAAAATTATCCCATAACAAGAGGCCCATGAGGGCCTATGCTCTACTGGCATTGATCTGGCTTGTTTCAAAAGGAACCAATATGTCATCAATATTCAAATACCATTTAAGTTTGGTGAAGATCAGATAGTAAATGGAAGCTCTATTGTGTTCACAAGCTGTATTATAGCAATTTTGACAATTTCAAGGGCCATAATCCAGCCATGCATGGGTAGATCTGGCCGTGTTTTAGAAATGAACCAAACTCTCATGGATATCTAACTACTGTATAAGTTTGATTGAGATACAATCAAAAATAAGGACTGTATCATGTTAAAAAGCCCTATTGTAGCAATTTTGACAATTTCAAGGGCCATAATTCAGTCATGCATGGGGCGTATCTGGCTTGTTTTCGAAAGGAATCAAGCTCTCATGGATATCTAACTACTGTATAAGTTTGGTTGAGATACAATCAAAAGTGAAGACTGTATCGTGTTAACAAGCTCTTTTATAGCAATTTTGACCATTTCAAGGGCAATAATCCAGTCATGCATGGGCGGATCTGTGGCTGGTTTTCGAAAGGAACCGAGCTCTCATGGATATCTAACTACTGTATAAGTTTGGTTGAGGTACAATCAAAAGTGAACACTGTATCGTGTTAACAAGCTCTTTTATAGCAATTTTGACCATTTCAAGGGCCATAATCCAGTCATGCATGGGCGGATGTGTGGCTGGTTTTCGAAAGGAACCGAGCTCTCATGGATATCTAACTACTGTATAAGTTTGATTGAGATACAATCAAAAATAAGGACTGTATCATGTTAAAAAGCCCTATTGTAGCAATTTTGACAATTTCAAGGGCCATAATTCAGTCATGCATGGGGCGTATCTGGCTTGTTTTCGAAAGGAATCAAGCTCTCATGGATATCTAACTACTGTATAAGTTTGGTTGAGATACAATCAAAAGTGAAGACTATCGTGTTAACAAGCTCTTTTATAGCAATTTTGACCATTTCAAGAGCCATAATCCAGTCATGCATGGGCGGATCTGTGGCTGGTTTTCGAAAGGAACCGAGCTCTCATGGATATCTAACTACTGTATAAGTTTCGTTGAGGTACAATCAAAAGTGAACACTGTATCGTGTTAACAAGCTCTTTTATAGCAATTTTGACCATTTCAAGGGCCATAATCCAGTCATGCATGGGCGGATGTGTGGCTGGTTTTCGAAAGGAACCGAGCTCTCATGGATATCTAACTACTGTATAAGTTTGGTTTAGATACAATCAAAAGTGAAGACTGTATTGTGTTAACAAGAAATTGTTTACGGACGGACGGACGACGGACAAATTGCCACGACATAAGCCCTTCTGGCCTTTGGCCAGTAGAGCTAAAAACTAGAAATATCACTAAAGGTGATAAATACCCCAATCTGGTGCCTGACAATATACATATGTATGAGAAATTCAAGGGGCCATAACTCATTTAAAAATAAGTCCAGTGCGTGCGACACGCCGACAATATGCATAACTAGGCCTGGTATCAATAATTTGTGTGAAGTTATATTGAATTCTGACCAAGGGTTGCTGAGAAATAGTGTTCACAAGAAATGTCCACAGACCAACGGACCGACAAACCAACGGACCGTCAAGCGTGACTCCCATATAGTCCCCATATACTATGTATCTGGAGGTATAATAAATGTCTGACCTTGAAATACTAACTAATATAAGTATTTCTTTCCACAAATCATAATAATTTGACAAAAGACAGATAACATACGTTACATAGGGTTCGGTTATTTTACTTGTGGCAGTGGAGCTATACTGGTCCTCTTGGGCTTCTTATATTTGCTTACCTGACCACAAAATGAGTTATTGTTCTTGACTGTGTCAGTGTGTGGTTGGCATATCACAAATCATATCAAACAACTCATCATGGTCCTCTTATTGAAAATCGGCCTGACACTTTCCGAGGAGAAGATTTTTTTAAGTTTTCACTAATATTACTAAGCCATAATTTCGACCAATCAACATGGCTTGAATGAATCTGATAGAGGGTCATCCAAGGAACATTTCTACAAAACTGTTTGAAAATCTGCCCACCAATCAACATGGTTTGAAGGAATCTGATAGAGGGGTCTCCCAACAAACATTTCTACAAAATTATTTGAAAATTGGCCAAACACTTTTGGAGAAGATTTTTTAAGATTTCACTTATAGCCATATAAGGCAAAATAGCCCAGCCCCCTGGTGGCCATGATTTATGACCAATCAACATGGCTTGAAGGAATCTGTTAGTGGGTTATTTAAGAAACATTTAGAACTACATAATTTTTGAAAATCGGCCTCACATTTTTGAAGGAGAAGAATTTTTAAGTTTTCACTATATATAGCCATATTTATATGGCAAAATAGCCCAGCACCCTGGCGGCCATGTTTTTCGAACAATCAAAATAGCTTGAAGGATTCTGATAGAGGGTCATCCAAGGAACATTTCTACAAAATTATTTGAAAATCTGCCAACCAATTTGGGAGAAGAAGAATCTTAAAGTTTGTTTTTGTTTTGTTGCCATGGAAACCAGAAATCTGCATGGATCCCAAAAATTTGAAAGAATTCTGGTGAGATCATCGAGAGGATGCTTTCTGTGAAGTTTCATCTAAATTGACCCACTGGTTACTGAGGAGAAAATGTTGATGGACGAACGCCCCACGCCGGACAAAAGGCGATCACAATAACTCACCTTGAGCACTTTGTGCTCAGGTGAGCTAAAAAGGGGCCATAATTTGATTTATATACAGGATAAAGTTATATACTTGATTATTAACATAGGTGAGATAGATGGGAAGCAAAGTTTCAATTTCTATTGTATTGGAACTTTGCTTCCCATCTATCTCACCTTTGTTAATAATCAAGCAGTTACTGAAATATTTCTGACATAATTAGAGAAATTAATTTTTTAGGTAAGTACTTTTACCCATTTGAGTCATTATGAACCGGTTCCCCACAACGGTTCTCTTTGTCAACATGATTTGGATTGCCAAGCCTGTCATTTGACTTGTTAAACAATGCAAGTAAATTGCGTTTGGCCATTTCAACATTGTATCGAAAGACAAATGAATGAATAATTTGAATGTGTTTACCTTGACCATGCAGAGTAAACTATTTGGCAAACAGAAGACAAATGAACTTAAAACTTCTGCTTTATATAATATATACGTTGAAACTCTTAAGTAATAAAACATTTAATTTTAATTATCATCAGCAATTATCAACTTCAAAAACATTTCCATTAATAAGCATCTTAAATGTAGCACAATGATTTGTACCAGTTTGAAAATTACAAACAGACTGATTAACAACTGGTTAGACTGATCACATTGTAATTAGCAAGCTGCAAACACTTTTAAGGAAGACCTATATATAGATACGGTGGGCTATACCCCATGTATTATCTATCAAACTGCAGGGAACAATAAGATTACATGATTGTCACAGTTTATTGGACGATTACCTTGTTTACATCACGAAAAGTGACTCTCTCGAAAGGTTACAGACATGTCACTCACAGTGTCAGAAACAATGACGATGTGAATCAACTATGATTTTATTGTGTTCTTGTTTACAAAGTGAAAGCGTAGGTATAAGTGAGATGAATGAAAATACCTTGACCGATTGCTTTACAAGTTTTATGAATGAAATATGTGCAGACTGGCATATTTTCGGTTACAATTAAAATTATACTGGTCAGAGGAAGTTGTTCACTGGCCCGAAACCAAAGTTTACTGGCCAGGGACCATCAGACCACTGCTAATTTCTTAGACTGTGTTTGCCTTATAAATTAAGTGTTTTCAGAGTTCTATTGTATTATAGAACTGGTTCATTAATAATGTACTATTTATCCATGTTAATAATCAACAAAAAAAAAAAAAAATGTGTAGTGAAAATGAAAAATAAATCATACCTCCAAAAATCATACATGTGTTCATCTGTTTTCCTACACCGTTTTTTCGCAGACTTTACAAACAGGTTTACTCAAGATTAACATTTTATAGAACTGGTCATTTGCATCTGGTTATATACAATAAAATCAAAAATACAAAACAATTATTGGTCACAGCAGCAATATATCTTATCTACGTCCCTGATCAGTTCTTCAGATTTTCTCAAATAGACAGCAAGACTGGAAACAGGCAATTCATATATTATTCTATTACATCTTTCAGAGATAACACTAAAGTTTCATAATATGTACGAAAATCAAGACATGTATCCCTTTTAATCTGAGAAGACCATGATGTTCAGTAAGAGAGATTGAAGAAATTCAATGCTGATATTGTAAGGATTAATTCCAGTCTCATTTACAGACAGCAAGGAATTTTTATAGAATCTGTCTTATGTGCTTAATCTACAGTATATTTTTCAAAACAATCACTTGCAAATGAAACAACGATTATGTTGTGAATAAATGCATATGATTTATTTACCTATTTCGTTGAAATGACGGGCTTACCGGCGAAGTTTTAAAAAGAGATGACGCACATTAAGTTCACAGAGATAAATAGGGCTACTTCCTTTCACCATTTTGACAGGAACAATATCTCGTTCTAAAGTCATGTGACCAGAATGAAACCGTTCATATCAGTATCGAGAATATGCGAGAGTTCAAGTGTTCGTGCAAAATGGAGGACGTATCAAGGATTTTCAGAGTAAAGCAAATCTTTTTTATTGATATATTTTCTTTCGTACTTCATGTCTGAAGATTGAAAGTGTAGCGAGTTAAATACATTTTTTTAAGACATACAAATGGCGTTTTTAAAAAAATTGTATTTTCTTTTTAATGCAGATCATCGATTTGTTATTTATTTGTTTGTGCCCTGTAGACTATCGTTACTAGAGCGGTTACTACACTTGGACACATATTTATTTTGAGTGGTCATACAAACACTTTTTTCTTTATTCAGACATTCTGTTTTTTAAAGGTTGATGACAATTTCTAGTTATAATTTGTCATTATTTAATCATTTATGTAATTTGGGGTCAGAATATAGAATGATGGACACTGTATAGTCCATAGTTTACATAATTTCACTGTATTGGTCAATGACCTTGTTACTTAACAGAGCTCTAGATAAGGAGCGTTTTGCTTGTTCTAACAACCTTATATTATCAGCTAACCCTATGTTGTGGGTACTCAAAAGAATCGTCTCCATGTAATTTTTCTTTTGAGTATCAACAACAAAGGGTTTGGTTGAATAATAAGAGAGATATTATCAGTTTTATAAAAGGTGTGAATGCTTCAACAGATAACTTTTTAAATTAAATTTTGCAAAGTACAATATATTGTATGATGTCTATATATGTATGACACTGCTCAATTTGTTAGAATGTTTTAATAATAACATATTGTTAATATTTATTATATTAGAGGGTTGGTTATGTATTCTCATTTCTTGAAAATATTGAGACAAAACTTGGGAAAATTTGTATTATTGCAAGGACTTGCAGGAGTGGACACTGTAAATGAAACAGCTTTTAAATCAGTTTTCTGTAAAGGATATTTGTTAAGATATTAAATCTTTGAACAGTTTGTAAGAGGACCCCCAAAGTAACATTCCTGGATGTTTAAGTGAAATAGTTTAGGAGGAGATTTTGTTTGAAGCTATACTAAGTTAATTTAACCCCCTATTCTAATGCTGCCCTGCATGTAGATTAGGCTAAAAAAAAAATATGTGTGGTTCAGGTAACCCTACCTTCCCTATTTTTTGGGGCCGACCCTAGAACTTTTTATCGATTTTGGGAACTAAAATAATTGAGTACGAAACTGAAACGCTTGGAAAGCGTTTATCGATCGTAATAAAACAAACATGGCGGCGGCCACAGTGTTCGCTGTGACGGTAGAAAACGCGTCCACTTGAGCATGTTGAAACTTTATCAGAATATTTATTTGGTTTGATGATATCTAGGCCAAATTGAACAAAAATCTTGTTAACACTCTGGATGCTGCATTTTTAACCTGACCATGTTGAAACTTTATCAGAATGTTTGACTTGATGATATGTAAGCAAAGTTCGAATATTGGTCATGTCTGTTCATAAACTAGGTCACTAGACCAAATTGAAGGACACTCTTCCTAACACTGTAGAAGCCGCCTTTTTCATCTTCAAATTGGTCAAGAATCTTTGTCTAAATGATATCTAGGTCAAGTTAACAATAATATATGGGCAATATTGGATCAAAAACTAGGTCACTAGGACACTAGGACACTTTGAAGGACAATCTTGTTTACATTCTGGAGACTGCATTTTTAACTTGAAAATATTGAAACTTGGTCAGAATGTTTGTTTTGAAGATATGTAGGCCAAGTTTGAATATGGGTCATATTAACTCTAAACCTATGTCACTAGGCAAAATTGAAGGACAATCTTTACAAAACTCTGGAGACTGCATTTTTTATTTCAACAGTTTGAGACTTTGTCATGTGTTTTGCATTAGAAATCTCATTGCATAAATCAGGTGAGCATCATGGCCCTCTTGTTAAATAAATAAAAATGTTCTTATAAATTGAATGTCTTTGAATATCACTGATTTAAGTTACTGTTTGTACTCTTTGTTAGTATATTCCTATAGCGAAATAAAATATTACACATAATAGTTAATACAGTTTTTACATGTATTTGAGACTTTTCTGCCCTTCTTCTTTAGGACACTGTTACGAAGATAGCACCTTATGCAGAGGATCTCAGACAGAAAATTAACAGTCACTGTGATGGACTGGAATCATGGCAGATTATTGCTTACACTTTTGGATTCACTTTGATTCTGTTATCTATATATAACTTCATTTTTGATGAAGAAAAAAGTAAGTTGAAGTTTCTATACATAATTCTCATGGAGATCTATTATGTGTAACAATTTCTTTAACTCTTTCCCACAAACAGATGCTTACCGATGCCTCTGCAGCAGACAACTTTTGAAAACGATATGGTTAAAATGAGAAATTGCTGACAATGTTTTCAACTCGAATCAATAATTATTTACCAGTTTTTGTTAAAATCGTCTGCTGCAGATTTGCTGACTCAGGGCCTTTTTTCCAGAAATTGGGAAGAGACCTTAGCCTTTCATTTTGGGAAATGTTCGCGCGATTTTCGTCCAAATTGGGAAAAAATAGACATATAACATATGGCTATATAAATAGTCCTTTTTATAATAACTTGAGACTTTTGCTTTATATAATGCAATAAAACAATCATATTACCTTAAACAAGACAAGTATATCTGTTAATAGTGTTAGTCACTGTTACCCAAATGATTATTCCATTTCACTTCATTTAAAAAAAAAAAAAATTCAATTGGAAAGACACCGAATCTCGGCGTCACTTATATAAGGTAAAAAAGCCCTGGGCTGTGTATGGGAAAGTGTTAAGGAAACTGTTACATTTCTTTCCCCCTTACACCATTTCTGCAATTTAAGATAATCTGAAAGAAATCTACAAAAAGTGTTCAAGCATTACTGATTTAATTGATTGAAAAACATGGCTACCCAGCAGCATCAGAAAGGGGTAAATTACAAAACCTGAAAAATCTTTCTTTTCTAATGTTTATGGCAATTGGGAAACCTAGGCTAATAGCATCAAAGGGAAAGAATAGAAATATTATAGAGTATTGTCCTGGTTATTTGACATGTCAGTTTGATCACACTGACAGATGTCTGCATATCATCTATTGGATGAGACAGTTGGTTATACTCGCTCAATGAGGCATGCATGTTCATTGAATACCAAAACTGCTTGAATGGTTACGAGCGTCATTTATTTTTGCCTCCAAAAGTTTTATAGATGTATACAGAGATTTGTCTTATTCTTAAGGTCTCCCTGCAGACTGTTGTTTCCAACAATCTGGCATAAGATAAAACAAAATTATTGTTCAGGTGTGAGTTGCAATTGCCAACAAGGGCTCATAGTGGTTCTCTATTAGTAGTGTTCAAATTATGTCCTTCCCATGTACAACAAATCTGACTTTGAAAACTAGTAGGAAAAAGTATGTTATCTCTATAAATGTAAGTATATTTTTTGAGTAAAGTTGAAAACATTGTGGCAAAAGGAGAAATTGCTAATTATAAGCAAATTGGTCATTTACCACAATGTGTTCAAAATCTGTCCACTGCAGTTACGTCTAAATGAGAGAAAGGGATAAACTTAATGATGATTCCTGGAATAATTGAAAGCATTAATTTGGCAAAATGATTATCACTTTATAAGACATGTTCATGGTTTTATTTGTTAAGAAAATACATTTCAAATTTCAGGTCTTAAAGCTAGGGTGAAGAAAGCCTTTTTCAAATTTGTGAAAAGATTGCCTATAATCAGAGGTCAGATTGCAAAAGAAATAGAGAAGAATGCAAAAAGCGTTGAAGAAAGCTTCCAAAAAGGTATAGGAGATCTTGCTTATGTGAAGAGTCTGCCAAAGAAAGGACTTTCAAAGGTAACTTACCCAGCTTACAAACCAAATGAAATGTCAAAACCACGGTACATAAAGAGTTTTCCATGCTTCAACAATTTAGATTCGTTTTTAGCTCCCGCTTTTTGAAGAAAAGGCTAGCTATCCTTCTCGCTTGGCGTCACCTTTAGCATTGGTGTTGTACCACCTAACCTTGTTTTTAAAAAACCATTTTAGAAATTGCTTTGAAACTTACAATACTTGTTCTCCATCAACAGACAAGATAACATAACTCTGTCTTCTCCTCTGAATCTGCATGTTAGATTCCAATATAGTTTGGTAGAAATTTTCCTTTGGTGACCCTCTACAAGGATTGTTCAAGCAGGGTTTCCGCTGTAATTCGCCAAACACGCCAATGGCGAAAAAATAAAAAAAATGGCTGAAAAATGATTCTCCGTAAACTGTCGCTTTTTATACACTAAATTCCCTTTACTAAACTTCTGGATCTGGCCGTAATTCTGCATAAATCTGTGTCAAACACACATCTGAAAACACAGTACACAACGAATCGTGTCACACACCAAGGTGCTATAAACATTGGGGTAAACAGCGTATCTTTTATCACCTACTCGTATCGGTTGTACTTAGATGTTTAATAATTGATCGAAACAACGACACACACTGATGATTGTTTACAGTTTGCGCCTTTGATTTTATTAATAATATGTGAATCAAAACTAATTAAGTAGGTAAAAGAATGATCTAGGTAGCGCCTTTATTTATTACAAAAAAGAAGAAATCGGCAATTGAAAATAAATTTCCTATTGGAATCGTGTACACAAAAACATCGTCTTTGTCAATCTTTGATCATATATCCGTGTGTTATCAAGATGTTAATTGAAATTATCAAGGCCCTAATCTGCTTGAAATGAAAAATAAGTTGGATAAGTTTGACGGCGTTATTTATAAGTCGCTATTAAAGCGTCAAATATTTGGGTGGGTGGGGTATAATTTTTGTTAGGAAAACATTTTACGCCCGGCTTTCAAAACAAAAATAAATGAAGATAACTTCAAACAACGCATTTTAACACTTTTTATATGATTTTCGTCTGTGGAATTTTCTTACGCACAATCTTGCATACAGCCTAAAATACATGCTTGAAAGTGAATTTGTTTACGTTATTAACGCAACAGTTTACATGAGTATAAATAACACTGAATATTTTTTTTTATGAATCTTCATATTGATGGTGGTGACCAGAAACTTTTTGAATTTGCATTAGCCCATTGTAAATGGAAAAACATAACAAGTAGGAAGATCTGTGGTTAAACCAATTCATGTGTTTTTATTGACCATTAGGCTGATACAATATATCAAATGGATTTAGAAGCATTTAGATTGGCAAAATTATTAAAGTTAGAAACAGATTGGACAAAAAAGAATGAGAGCCATGATAAAATAATAATAATATATATAAGAATGAAACATGTTTAAGGGTTTTGTTTATTTTTTTATTTAGTAAAATTATAATCATTTTATGACATTTCATGCATGTATGGGTGAACCATGATGAAATAATATATATTTTTTAGCTGTATTCATACACCATATCACAACATTTAGTAAATGACAGAACACACATTGAAAGTGCTAGGTATGCTTAAAATAGTGTATATCAATACAGCTGAACAAAACAAAATGTCCCACAGAAGGGGGCTCACCCCCTCCCGAACCCTCCCCCTTGCGTAACAAACTTTTGGTTTAATGTGGCCAAAAAAAAATATGGTCCAGTGGAAACCCTGTCAAGGCATACTGATTGGTTGAAAAACATGGCAGTCAGGATGCATCAGAAAAGGGGCAAAATGACAACATTTGGAAATTCTATCTTTAGCTAGACTATTCGAAGAATATGAGAGCTTTACTACTCACCCTGGCGTCGGCGTCCACATCCCACCTTGGTTAAGGTTATGCATGCAAGTACTTAAATACTACATGTATTGTATTGAAACTTTCTACAACCCTACCAAAGTATCACACCTATGTAGATTATCAAGTTAGATAACTCTATCCTGAATTTTATGCAAGTTATCATGTTATGGCCCTTTTTAGATCACCTGAGCCGAAGGCTCAATGTGAGCTATTCTGATCACTTTTTGTCCGTCGTCCGTCCGGCGTTAACTTTTAGCTTTAAACATCATCTCCTCCCAAACTCCAAGGACAATTTCCGTGAAACATCACAGGACTGTTCCTTTGGTTGGCCTCTTTCAAAGTTGTTCAAAGATTTAAATTCCATTGAGAACTTTGGTTGCTGCGGCATCAGAAAGGGGGCAAAAGGTCCAAACTTTAAAAATCTTCTCCTCCGAATCTGCCTGTCCGATTCAAATATAATTTGGTAGAAATGTTCATTGGGTGACCCTCTATAAAAATTGTTCAAGCCACAAAAGGGGTAAATTGAACTTTTAGCTACAAATGACAACCATCTCCTACCATTCCAATAGACCAATTACCACAAAACATCCCAGGAATGTTCCTTTGGTGGTCCTCTTTCAAATTGTTCAAAGATTAAAATTCCAATGAGAACTTTGGTTGCTGCGGCATCAGAAAGGGGACAACATGTCCAAACTTTAAAAATCTTCCCTCCGAATCTGCCTGTCAGATTCAAATATAATTTGGTAGAAATGTTCCTTGGGTGACCCTCTATAAAAATTGTTCAAGCCATACTGATTGGTCGAAAAACATGGCAGTCAGGCGGCATCAGAAAAGGGGCAAAATGACAAAATTTGAAAAATCCATTTTTAGCTCACCAGAGCACGTAGTGCTCAAGGTGAGTTATTGTGATCGCCTTTTGTCCGTCGTTCGTCGTCTGTCGTCAACATTTGCTTGTTAATTCACTAGAGGCAACATTTTGCATCCAATCTTTATAAAAGTTTATCAGAACATATATCTCGATCAACTCTAGGCCAAGTTCGAAACTGGGTCATGTGGGGTCAAAATCTAGGTCACTAGGTCAAATTTAAGGAAAATCTTGTTAACACTCCTGAAGCCGCATTTTTGGCTTGAGCATGTTGAAACTTTGTCGGAAAGTTTGTCTTGATGATATCTAGGCCAATTTCGAATATGGGTCATGTCCGGTCAAAAAGTAGGTCACTAGGCCAAATTGAAGGAAAATCTTGTTAACACTCTGGAAGCCACATTTTAAACTTGAGCATGTTGAAACTTTATTAGAAAGTTTGTCTTTTGATATCTAGGCCAAGTTCGAATATGGGTCATGTCCGGTCAAAAACTAGGTCACTAGGCTAAATTTTAGGAAAATCTTGATTACACTCTAGAAGCCACATTTCTGGCTCGAGTCAGAATAGCTAGGCCGAGTTCGAATATGAGTCATGTCGGGTCAAAAACTAGGTCAATAGGCCACATTTAAGGAAAATCTCGTTAACACTTTTGAAGCCACATTTTAAACTTGAGCATGTTGAAACTTATCAGAAAGTTTGTCCTGATGATATCTAGGCCAAGTTCGAATATGGGTCATGTCATGTCAAAAACTAGGTCACTAGACCAAATTTAAGGGAAATCTTGTTAACACTCTGGAAGCCACATGTTTGGCTTGAGCATGGGAGAGTTATGTCTTAAATAGCCCATTCTCAGGTGAGCGATTCCAGGGCCTCATGGCCCTCTTGTTATGAAAGTGTTTGTCTGATTTTAAGAAAATATAATACGAATCTTACTGTAATGATCCTCTATTTAATTTGTTTAAGCCGTTTTGATTGGTTACACAATCATATCAACCAGGCGTCATCACAAAAAGGGTAAATTGAACTTTTAGCTACAAATGACAACCAACTCCTACCATTCCAATAGACCAATTTCCACAAAACATCACAAGAATGTTCCTTTGGTGGTCCTCTTTCAAAATTGTTCAAAGATTTAAATTCCATTGAGAACTTTGGTTGCTGCGGCATCAGAAAGTGAGAAAAATACCCAAATTTTAAAATCCTTTTCCTCCATAATCTACTTGTGCGATTGCAAGATAATTTGGTAGAAATGTTTCTTAAGTGACCCTCTAAATAAACTGTTGAAGCCATATTGATTTCGTTGAAAAACAGGGCAGCAAGGCGGCATCAGGAAAGGTGCAAAATGACAAAAACTTTATAATTCCATTCTTATTAAAGTTCTTGTTAGATTTCAAGATATAAATGGCCTTTACTGATAAGCTGTTTCTTGAGAAGTGTCCACTCCTTTCAGTTTCATTTGCACTCCCTGATAAAATTTTCCAGATATTTGCAGTTAAATATTTGCTACTAATTTATTATCAATTAGGTGATCGATTTAGGGCCATCTTGGCCCTCTTGTTTCTTAGAAATTCTGGTTAAAGTTTTGTGTGCAACTAAATTAAGAGTACATATCTCAGTATTTACTTGATGCATTGCATTGAAACTTTATACAACCCTACCCAACTATCACACCTATGTAGATGTTCAAGTTAGATAACTCTATCCTGCATTTTATGCAAGTTATGGCCCTGTTTTAGATCACCTAGAGCCAAAGGCTGAAGGTGAGCTATTCTGATCACTTTTTGTCCGTCTGGCGTCGTTAACATTTAGACATTTAGATCATCTCCTCCTTAACCACTTGACCAATTTCAACAAAACTTCACAGGAATGTTCCTTTGGTGGACCTCTTTCAAAATTGTTCAAAGATTTAAATTCCATCGAGAACTTTGGTTGCTGCAGCAACAGAAAAGGGGAAAATTGCCAAATCTTAAAAAATCTTCTTGTCCAAAAGTACTGACCCGATTTGAGCCTGTTTTCCTTATATGTGCATTGTTTAAATTTTAAAAATCTTCTTATCCAAAAGAACTGGCCCAATTTGAAAATTATTTTGCACAAATGTTCCTTGGGGCACCCACCCTTTACCAAGATTGTTCAAATATTTCCGATCTGTTGAAAAACATGGCCGCCAGCGGGCGGATCGGATCTTGTTTTCCTTATATATGCATTGTTCAAACTTTAAAAATCTTCTTGTCCAAAAGTACTGGCCCGATTTGAAAATTATTTTCCACAAATGTTCATTGGGGCACCCTTTACCAAAATTGTTCAAATATTTCCGATTGGTTGAAAAACATGGCCGCCAGGGGGCGGAGCCTGTTTTCCTTATATGTGCATTGTTAAAATTTTAAAAATCTTCTTGTCCAAAAGTACTAGCCCGATTTGAAAATTATTTTGCACAAATGTTCCTTGGGGCACCCTTTACCAAGATTGTTCAAATATTTCCGATCTGTTGAAAAACATGGCCGCCAGGGGGCGGATCTTGTTTTCCTTATATATGCATTGTTCAAACTTTAAAAATCTTCTCGTCCAAAAGTACTGGCCTGATTTGACAATTATTTTCCACAAATATTCCTTGGGGCACTCCAAGATTGTTCAAATATTTCTGATCGGTAGAAAAACATGGCCGATAGGGGGCGGAGCTTGTTCTCCTTATATGTGCATTGTTAAAACTTTGAAAATCTTCTTGTCCAAAAGTATAAGCCCAATTTGAAAATTATTTTGCACAAATCCAATGTTCCTTTGGGCACCCTTTACCAAGATTGTTAAAATATTTCCGATCCGTTGAAAAACATGGCCGCCAGGGGGTGGAGCCTGTTTTCCTTATATGTGCATTGTTAAAACTTTAAAAATCTTCTTGTCCTACAAAGATCGTTCAAGGCATACTGTTTGGTTGAAAAACATGGCAGTCAGGAGGTATCAGAAAAGGGGCAAAATGACAAAATTTGGAAATTCCATTTTTCTAAGTTCTTGTCTGATATTAAGGAAATTGAATATAAATCCTACTTCAGTGATCCTCTACATTTAATTTTTTCAAGCTGTTTTGATTAGTTACAAAATCATAGCAACCTCGCGTCATCACAAAAGGGGTAAATTGAACTTTTAGCTACAAATGACAACTCCTACCATTCCACTTGACCAATTTCAACGTTACTTCACAGGAATAATCAACATTCCTTTGATGGTCCTCTTTCAAAATTGTTCAAATACTTGCATTCTGTGTAGAACCTTTGTTGCTGCAGCATCAGAAATTGAGAAAGCTCTTGTTAGATTTCAAGATAAAAATGGCTTTTACTGATATTTACTATTTCTTTAACTGAGTGTCCACTCCTTGCAGTTTCATTTGAACTCCTGATCAAATTTTCACAGATATTTGCAGTTAAATATTTGCTTCTAATTAACTATCATTCAGGTGATCGATTTAGGGCCATCTTGGCCCTCTTGTTAGATCACCTAGAGCCAAAGGCTCAAGGTGAGCTATTCTGATCACTTTTTGTCAGTCTTCCGTTGTTAACTTCTAGCTTTAAACATCATCTCCTCCTTAACCACCAAATCAATTTCAACCAAACTTCACAGGAATGTTCCTTTGCTGACCCTCTTTAAATTGTTCAAAGATTTAAATTCCATTGAGAAAAAGGGAAATTAACCCAAACTTAAAAAATCTTCTTGTCTAAAAGTAGAAGGCCCAGGCCTTTGATATTTGGTATGTAGCTTCATAATCATCTAGTGGACCTCTACCAAGATTGTTCAAATTATAGCCCTGGGGTAGAAAATGACTCCTCTCCGTGGGTCACTTGTTTTACATAGACTCATATATGGGAAAAACTTTAAAAATCTTCTTGTATAAAAGTAGAAGGCCCAGGCCTTTGATATTTGGTATGAAGCTTCACCTATTGGACCTTTACCAATTTGTTCAAATTATAGCCCTGGGGTCAAAAATGGCCCCAACCCGGGGGTCACTTGTTTTACGAAGACTCGTATAGGGAGAAACTTGAAAAATCTTCTTGTCTGAAGGTAGAATGTCCATGATTTTGTTATTTGGTATGTAGCTTCATCTAGTTGACCTCTACCAAGATTGGTCAAATTATAACCCTGGGGTCAAAAATGGCCCCATCCCGGGTCTCTTGTTGGACATAATATTATACATGTATAGGGAAAAACTTTAAAAAATCTTGTCTAAAAGTTGATATTTGAAATTTTAACTTCATCTAGTAGACCTCTACCAAGATTGGTCAAATTATAGCCCTGATGTCAAAAATGGCCCCACCCAATTTCCTACAAATGACTTCTCCTACTAAACCAATGGACATATTTCAAAATAACTTCACAGGAATGGTCCTTAGGTGGTCCTCTTTCAAAAGTTGTTCAAAGAATTTAATTCCAAGTAGATTTTGACACAATAATGCCCCTTTTTGGACCTCGAAATTTTGGTTAAAGTTTTGCATTCAAGGCTTTTTCTCATAAACAACAGATGCTTTTTCTTTGAAACTTCACACACTTATTGGACATCATTAAATGACCTAGCAAGACAAGTCCCAAAACTCTACATCAGATTTTGACACAATTATGCCCCTTTTTGGACTTAGAAAGTTTGGTTAAAGGTTTACATGCAAGATACTATCATGGACAAAATATTATAAAGTAAGATAACTCTTGAATGAATTAAGAACAAATAATGCCCCTTTTTGGATCTCGAAATTTGGTTGAAGTTTTGCATGCAAGGATTTTTTTCACAAGCCACAAATGCTATTGCTTTGAAACCTCACACACTTATTGGACATCATCAAATCTCTTTGCAGGATAATCCCAAAATCTACATAAGATTTTTACACAATTATGCCCCTTTTTGGACTTGAAATTTTGGTTAATGTTTTGCATGCAAGATTCTATCATGGACATATCTCAGTAACCACTCATGATATTGTATAGAAACTTTATTCATACTATAGAATCAAATGGCAAATAGTCGAGCATGCTGTGGACAGCTTATAGACAGCTCTTGTTGACTTACCCATTTCAAACTTTGCTGTAGTGCTTAAAAAATTCAGTATTGTAACTCTTTTCTTAATATCTTCCTGCTAATGGCCCTCCTTTACACTTTTTATGCCCCCGGAATCACCGATTCGGTGGGCATCTAGTTTTTGGCCTGTCTGTCTGTCTGTCGAAAAAAAACCTTTAACCTTGACCACTACTTTTGAACCATAACAGGTACGGCTACCATATTTCACATATGTATTCCTTGTGACATGACCTTTCTGTCAGTACCAAAATTTTTGATCTTGCGACCTTGACCTTTGACCTAGATGTTGCCATTCGGGGGCATCAGTGTTTCACAAACACATCTTGTTAACAAATAAAAAAAGAATTGTGTTTTGTCTTTTACTGCAAACATTTCGTTTTATTGGCATGGACTTAAAAAGACTACTAGTCTAGCACACTGTCTTATAGACAGCCCTTGTTTAAATAACTAATCTGTGTATAGGTTGCCTAAACTACTTTGAGTTCTAATTTCATTTGTGTATCTAATTCTTGTGAGAATATGCCAAATCATAGAAAAAAATATTTAAAATTAGATTTCTACATAAAATAGCAATAAAGTTATTTTAAAACTTATTTTCTAGCCTAGTACTGGTTTGTTATCCCCCGCCTATGAAATAGGGAGGGGGATATTGAAATGGCGTTGTCCGTCCGTCCTTCCGTCTGTCCTTCCTTCCGTCCTTCCCTCCGTCCTTCCTTTCGTCCTTCCGTCCGTCCGTCACCTGCATTTTCTCAGTAACTAGCTGGTAGAATTTCATGAAACTTATAATAAATATGAACCACTATACTGGGATGATGCCCGTCCAATTTTTTTTTTGATTAGTCAATTTTCCTTGGAGTTATTGCTATTGATTTTTTAAAAAATCTACGTTTTCCGCCATTTCTCAGTAACTAGCGGGTAGAATTTCATGAAACTTAAAATAAATATGAACCACTATACTCGGATGATGCCTGTTCATTTTTCATTATTTCCCTTGATTTATTAAAAAATAATCGTTCGCAGCCGTTTCTCAGTAACTAGCGGCTAGAATTTGATGAAACTTGAATGTCATATTAACCAACTTCCTGCCGTTATTCCCCTCCAACTCTTTTTTGGATTCCTTAAATTTTTTTAGAGTTACTGCCCCTGATTTATTAAAAAATCCACGCCTACAGTTATTTCTCAGTAACTAGCTGCTAGAATTTGATGAAACTTGAATGTGATATGAACCAACATCCTGCAATGAACTTCTGAATAAATATGGTATAAAATCATTTACATTTATTATAACACTGTCTGATACATAATTATCCATGCATTTTAGATCCACTTTAAGAAGAGTAAAGATATCTATTGTATTTGTGTCACTGTTGGTTTAAGAAGCAAAACCTAGTATTCACATTTTTCCTGTGTTATTTAAGAAATAACAAATGACACCCCTTTAGTTTTGTAATATTGATTATTAACCCTTTCACCCCATAAATACTCTGTTGAAAATAGTGCAGTTCCAGATAAGACGCCGCTTTTAAAGGTGGCGTCTTATCTTGGACTGCACTATTTTGCAATAATTGATGTTCCCGAGTAAGCAGTTTCGGAAAATACAGTTTTATTTAATCGTCCCTCTGATTTATTTCGTTAAAATATTTTATCATAAAGTAATCCCAGTCGATATTTTATAATTTGGCGCGGAACGGGATAAACCAGTGTCATAACTTTATTCTTTCCCCTTGATCTTGTGCGAAGAAGTTGAAATTTAAAGGTCAATTGCACATTAAACATAAAGACCTTCATGCACAAACAAGCCATCAATTACAAACAAGCCATCGTTGGCGGGGGATATCTTTTCACTGAAAATGCTTGTTTACCCAGGGATCATGAATAATTAAATTTAATTGCGCGCTAAATGACCTTAGCTGTCGATGCGCCATAAAACAATATACATTCATTCATTCATTTTAAAACTTAAATCATCAATGACTATATGACGTTGCTTTTTCACAAACACTTAACACTTTTAATTCATGTGTTATATAAACGTAATGTTTTTCAGGCAAAGTTGATGGCTGAAGTTGAGAAATATAATGCATTAGGTAAGATCCAATGGAAATAGCCATTTATATTCAGTCAAAGTTCCCTACCAATTAAAGACAGTTTTACCATTATTAACCTTTTCAACCATGCGGAAGCATTTAGGTACATCTGCAGCTGACAAATGTCGAACATATTGTGACAAAAAGTTGAATTGCTCATCATGAGCAATTTCTTCTTTTGCCTCAATGTTTTCAACTGCATTTAATCATCAAACTTTCTTTTATAAAGATTTTTCCATATTTTTACCTAGGTGTTTTCAAAGTCATCTGCTGCCTATTTATTTTTCGGGGAAAGTATTTGAGTAATACATCAGGCTTATCAAGCAACGTTATTTTTTAACCAAGTTTTCAACAAAGTGGCAGCCTGGTTATTTCAATCATGATGCTGCTTAGCCTAACCTCTAAATCAGGTTGTAACAGCATTTGTTGACCAGTCAGTCTCAAATGGACCTCACAACTATTCCATTCTTTCATAATTGCCTTACTTTCTAAACTTCTGAATATCTATTTTCTGATGCATTTCTCATTTGTTATCCTACTTATATTTCAGTTAAAGTAGATTGGTCAAAAGGGATTGTCTCTGGTGCTGTATATAATGGAAGTGATGAGCTTACAGACACCCTTGTAGAGGTAAAGTTTTAAATATTTTACTTTGTCAGTATGAAGTACAAAATAGTTGTTGTAGTATCCACTGTATGGTTTTCAGGACTTGTGAAATCATTGTTGAAATAAAAAGAGCATTTTCTCCTTTATCCCACAATGTTTTCAACTTTGTAATAAAATTAAACTTCTAATTTTTAAGATATTAAACTATTTTCTGAGAAATATTCGAAGCAGATGAATTAAATAATATCATTGAAGTGAATGTTATGGGTTTAAATATTGTTTACAATAGTACTTCACCCATGTCATTGCAGCTAGTTAAATTACCAATGTGTTTCCTGGCTCTATTTTTGGCCGGATTGCTCTAGCAATTCCGGTCTATAGATTGGTGATGTCTGTCTGTCCGGATGTGTGTGTCTGTCAACATTTTGGTTAAAGTTTCAGGTTGAGGCAAAATCTCAGCACTGGAAAGGGTTACAAACTTGAAACTTTGCCTGAAGGTAACCAGTAACAAGTTCTATTGATTTATATGGTTACCTTGACCTTGGTTTGTTGATTTTCAAGGTCAAATTGCCGACAATCTTGTCTTACCGTCTTCAGCGGTTTCTTGTTTCAGTACTTCATGAAGCATTCTTTTCAGACAATATGCTTCTTTTCCTCATTAACATTTTGTTTGTGACATGTAGTTTCATTCTCTGTTAAATTTTGGATTTGATTAGATCTCTTTCCTTTCATCTGTTTAACTTTGTTTCTGTTTGTTGGCTATATTTTAAGTTTGCAAAACTAATACCTAGTGAATAGGACAATAGAACACTACAGGGAATTTAGCTCTAGCATGCCTATTTTTAGGTCACCTGATCACAAAATGCTAAGGTAAGCTCCTGTGATCACCCTGTGTCCAGCATTTTAAGATGTCTGGCGGCGTCAAAAACGCCTTTAAACAACATCTACTCTTAGACCATGGGGTCCATTTCAGCATATCACATTAGTCTTCTTTGGTGGTCCTGTTTAAAAAATAAAATTCAATACTGAACTATGCTGTGTAATCAGAAAAAGGGAGTATAGAAAAACTTTAATGTTCTTCTCCTCTTAAATTGCTGGTTTTATTTCAAGTTAATTCATAAGAAGTGTTCCTTAGGAGACCCTTTATAAAGTCTGTTCAATTTTTGGCTCATTAGAGCATGAAGTGCTCAAGGTGAGTTTTTGTAATCACCTTTTGACTGTCGTCAATCGTTTGTCCGTCGTCAACTTTTGCCTTGTTAACACTCTACAGGCTACATTTTGCATCCAATCTTCATGACAGTTTTTTAGAACATTCCTCTACATCAAATCTTGAACAAGCTCTAAACTGAGCCATATGAGGTCAAAAACTAGGTCATTAGGTCAAATTGAAGCAAAATCTTGTTAACACTCTGGAGGCCACATTTTAAAGTTGGGCATGTTAAAACTTTATCAGAATGTTTGTTTTGATGATATGTAGGCCAAGTTTGAATATGGGTCATGTTGGGTTAAAAAGTAGGTCACTACGTTGAATTGAAGGAAAATCTTTTTAACGCCCTAGAAGCCACAATTTTTGCTTCAGCAGTTTGAAATTTTGTCAGATTGTTTTTCTGAATGATATCTAGGTCAACACTCTGGATGCTGATATTTTAACTTGAGCATGCTGAAACTTAATATATGGGTCATACCGGGTCAAAAAGCAGATCACCATACCAAATTGAAGGAAAATCTTGTTTACACTGTGGAGGCTGCATTTTTTGCTTCAGCAGCTAAAAATTTCTGCATTTTTAACCAGAGAATGCTGAAACTTTAACAGAATGTTAGTCTTGATGATATGTAGTCCAAGTTCGAATATTATTCATGTCTGTTCAAAAACTAGGTCAATAGTCCAAATTGAAGGAAAATCTTGTTATACCCCCCCGCACATGTAGTTTGAAGGGGGTATACTGAAATCAGCCTGTCGGTCGGTCTGTCCGCAAAATCTGTTCCGTTGTACTCCTCCTACAGTTTCTACCAGATTACCTTGATACTTGTCATAAATGTTAATCAGGACTAGCAGATGTGCAAGACGCAAATTTCATGTCCCTGTGACCTTCACCTTGACCTCTGACCTTGAAATAGGATTTTTTTTTGTTAAAATCTAATCTGTTGTACTCCTCCTTCAGTTTCAACCTGATTTACTTCATACTTGGCATAAATGTTAATCAGGAGTAGTAGATGTCCAAGACGCAAATTTCATGTCCCTGTGACCTTCACCTTGACCTCTGACCTTGAAATAGGATTTTTTTTTGTTAAAATCTAATCTCTTGTACTCCTCCTTCAGTTTCAACCTGATTTACTTCATACTTGGCATAAATGTTAATCAGGAGTAGTAGATGTCCAAGACGCAAATTTCATGTCCCTGTGACCTTGACCTCTGACCTTGAAATAGGATTTTTTTTTTGTTAAAATCTAATCTGTTGTAATCCTCCTTCAGTTTCAACCTGATTTACTTTATACTTGGCATATATGTTAATCAGGAGTAGTAGATGTGCAACAAGCAAATTTCATGTCCCTCTGACCTTGAAATAGGATTTGTTTTTGTTAAAATCTAATCTGTTGTACTCCTTCAGTTTCAACCTGATTTACTTCATACTTGGCATAAATGTTAATCAGGAGTAGTAGATGTGCAACATGCAAATTTAATGTCCCTGTGACCTTGACCTTGAAATAGGATTTTTTTTTGTTAAAATCTAATCTGTTGTACTCCTCCTTCAGTTTCAACCTGATTTACTTGATACTTTGCATAAATGTTAATCAGGAGTAGTAGATGTGCAAGACGCAAATTTCATGTCCCTGTGACCTTCACCTCTGACCTTGAAATAGGATTTTTTTTTTGTTAAAATCTAATCTGTTGTACTCCTCCTTCAGTTTCATCTTGATTTACTTCATATTTGGCATAAATGTTAATCAGGAGTAGTAGATGTGCAAGATGCAAATTTCAAGAGGTCAAGTGTCAAGAGGTAGAACATGATATTATATTACATTATAGCTACTGTAAACTACCTAAATTACGTAAGGATTTTATATTCCCTAAAATTCGCAAGCTGACCTCCTCGCGAAATTAATACCTTGCGAAAATATATCGATCAGAAGTGAAATTTATACTTCTGCTACTTATTCTCAAAATTAAAATATCAAAATATCGAAAATAGGTCCTCGCGAATATTCAGTAGTTTACAGTAAAAACCTTGTTACTCTTTGAATAAAAAATGTGGTTCATTTTCTTCTTGTTTGTTTGTTTTCTGAAACTAGAAAACTAAATAAAAACTTATTTCATGAGGAAATAGTACTTTATGCGGATTGTAATTTATGCATTAGAAAATGTTCTTGACACAATTTCTTTAAAATTAGATTTGTATATTGCTTTTTGATATCATCTTAGTATTTCTTTTTGATACTGATATTCAAATTGTCTGAGTCAAAGATAATACTGTGAGATATAATATGTGTCAGGGGTTGGTGCGGGGGTATTAACCACCTTTAGTGATAGTTCTAGTTTATACTGTAGAAGCCTCAATATTGGCTTCAGTATTTTCAAAATTAATAGGAATGTTTCTCTTAATGATATCTCGGCCAAGTTCGAATATGGGTCATATTGGGTCAAATATTAGGCCATATTGAAGGTTTCC
Organism: Serripes groenlandicus; assembly: GCA_031761405.1. Lineage (NCBI taxonomy): Eukaryota > Metazoa > Mollusca > Bivalvia > Cardiida > Cardiidae > Serripes > Serripes groenlandicus. Next base: position 39,223,352 of record JASEVX010000004.1, read on the forward strand.
GCATTTGAACTCTGAGCAAGTTGAAATTTTGTCAGAATGTTTGTCTTCTTTCTCAAATGTTCCTTGGGTTGACCCTCTAATAAGATTGTGAAATTATTTCAATGATATTATCTGTTAAAACATGGCTTCTCTTATTTAGTCTTAAAAAGCCATACTCAGGTGAGCAATGCAGGGTCTCATGGCCCTCTTGTTTTTTGTTAGATTAACTAAACCCATTACCTAGGGTTTAGGACATGGCACACTTATAATGCAGATTCACTTTAAATGGGGAAGCGTAATTTGCATTAATCAAAATAATTAAATGTCCTGTATAGGTGGATTTTGTTTTAAAAAGCACATTCTCAGTGGTGAGATTATCAGATATACCACAATTTTCACTTCTATGTCCCCTTGAAACTTATACTGTTTATTAATAGTTTTCATGATTTATATTACAATTCCCTTGTGAATGCCAATTTTCATGAAATCTCATCAAAACTAAAACTAGGTCCCTATGTTAAATTTAAGAGAATTCACCTGCGAAAGAATCTGTGCAAAAGTACTTGCCTGATTTGAAAAGAACCAAGATTGTTGAACTGTTACCCTCAGAGGGCAGGGCTTCGAAGAAGAGGGGGTATATAGGAGTCACTGTGTCGGGTAGTATGTCTGTCGGTCGGTCGGAAGCCATATTTTGTCCGGCCTATTTCTTACAAACCACTGGGTAGAATTCAATAAAAATGTACATGAAGCTTCTATACCAAGAGGAGATGTACATATCCTAAAGGGGTTACAATTGCATGATATTTTACAGAGTTATGGCCCTTTTACTAATTAAGTTATGGTGTAGGTCAAGGTGCTGTTTAGGGGGTATTTATCATCTTCAGTGATAGTTCTAGTATTAGTATTGGCCCAATTTTAAAATAATTGGCACAAATGTTCCTTAGGTGACCCTCTACTAAGATTGTTTACATTATCCGGAATGTTTACATTATCATGAACCTTGTACAGACATGTTGGGCGGGGTGGGGTTTCTCTACACACACAAATATTTATATATGTAATGAAAACTTTAATAATTTACAGTACTGGCCTGTTTTTATTTCTTTTTACACAAATGTTACATAAAAGTCCCCTTTCCAAGATTGTTAAAAGTATTCTGATCCATTAACAAATATGGCCATCAGGGGAAGTGGCTTTAAAATCTATTGAATTCTTGTAAATCTGGTGAGAGCTGAAGGATCTTCATTGTCCTCTTAATTTACTTGCATATTGAATTGGTTAGTATTATTTATAAACATCATCAGAGCCAAGTTATTAGTCCCCTACCGGCGTGCCGAAGGGGACTCTTAGGTTTGCACTCCGTCCGTCAGTCCGTCAGTCAGTCCATCTGTCAGTCAGTCAGTCAGTCCGGCAAATTTTTGTCCGGAGCATATCTCCAAAACTGTACTAGCTATGGCTATGAAATTCCATATGTGGATACATCTCATCAATGCGGAGTGCAGTGCATATGAACCATAACTCTTGCTTCCCTAATTTTTGAGTTATTTCCCTTTCTTTATTTTCATACTTGATTTTTGTCCGGAGCATATCTCCAAAACTGTACTAGCTATGGTTATGAAATTTCACACATGGATGCATCTCATCAAGGGGGAGTGCAGTGGACATGAACCATAACTCTTGCTTGCCTAATTTTTGAGTTATTTCCCTTTCTTTATTTTCATACTTGATTTTTGTCCGGAGCATATCTCCATAGCTATACTAGCTATGGCTATGAAATTTCACACATGAATACATCGTATCAAGGGGGAGTGCAGTGGACATGAACCATAACTCTTGCTTGCCTAATTTTTGAGTTATTTCCCTTTCTTTATTTTCATACTTGATTTTTGTCCGGAGCATATCTCCATAACTATACTAGCTATGGCTATGAAATTTCACACATGAATACATCGTATCAAGGGGGAGTGCAGTGCACATGAACCATAACTCTTGCTTCCCTAATTTTTGAGTTATTTCCCTTTCTTTATTTTCATACTTTATTGTCTTGATATACCTAAACATTGGGTTGCTATGACAACAGAAACAGACTCAAAAGTGCAAACCGGTAGGGGACTATGGTATTGCTTGCAATCCTCCAGTTACTTGTTCAAGTTAGTTTTTCAGGGCCACCTTGGCCATCTTGTTAGTGTTTGAGTGTCTAGTATTTGTTATTCTCTTGTAGGTGTACAGAAAATTTGCTTGGACAAATCCTTTGCACCCAGACCTTTTTCCAGATATCCGTAAGATGGAAGCTGAGGTAGTACGAATGTGTTGTAATATGTTTAATGGCGGGTCAGAAACTTGCGGAACAGTAAGTTTACATAAAATTTATTCATCTTTTTCATCCATTGTGAAACGTTTTCTCACAACTTATATTAATCACCTGATTCAAATGTTTTCAATGAAGATGATGATAAAAATGGGTATATTATGTAAACAGTAATTCTATTATCAAATATGCTGTTTTTACATTGTTCGAAATTGGTCACATTTCATGTCAAAAATTAAATATCACAGACAAATGAAATTTTGATTTTGAGACAGATTGTAAAATATTTGCATTAAAGGATAAATTGCTCATTATCATCAATTATTGCTTTGCCTACAGTGTTGCAGATGCTTCAGTCTCATTTAGCTAAGAACAATTATAAACTTATATCTCAATTGTAAAGAGTTAAAATGGAATTGTTACAGGTTACCTCTGGTGGAACAGAAAGTATATTACTTGCTTGCTTAGCATACAGAAATATTGCAAAAGAGAAAGGAATCCGTTTCCCAGAAATGTAAGTTTATTTCCTCCATGGCCCTACTTGTCACACCTGCTGTAAAGGCTTTCAGTTAATTTTGTTTCAATATGATCTTTGACATCTGAGTGGGACATTGACCTTGAAATTAAAAGTGGATACAATCTTATGACAGACAGATAGGTGGAGAGCCGTTTTGACACCCAGACAATTTGTCTTTCCCCATAATCATATGAACTGACAATATAAATGATAATTCCAAAAAGACTGATTAAAAACCTGAGATAGAAATTCTCAAGATGATCGTTTGTGATCATACTGTGTCGGTTGTCCGTCAAACAACATGCATTGTGATCATACTGTGTCGGTTGTCCGTCAAACAACGTGCATTGTGAATCATGCTTCATGAACAATTTCTTTAAGCATCATCTCCTTAAATACTTGGTCAAATTTATACTATTCAAAACTCTGGTTTCTATGGCATCAGAAAGGGGTATAATAATATTATATTGAAATTATTCTTCTCTGAACCTGATTCAAGGTAATTTAGCAGAAATGTCGCTTAGGTGACCCTCTACGTCAAGTCATATTGATTGATCAAAAACAACATGGCCACAAAATTACAAATCTTTAAATTATATGATTCTGCTCTGAATATGTTGGTCTGATTTCATTATTATTTGGCATAAATATTCCTTACTCCTTACTTATGTGTATAAGCTATTTTTTTTGGTGGAAAACCATGCTGCAAGGTGGCATCAGAAACAGTATACATTTGGCAAAACTATTTCTTACGTGACCCTGTACAACAATTATTCAAGTCATCTTCATTTGTTGAAAACATTGCCTCTAGGCAGAGCAGTTTCCTGTATGTTACAAACGTGCAGCCTTTGAAAATCTTTTGATCTGAACTGGTCTGATACAGATCCCATTTACTCAAATGGGCAATATCTCCTTACCCGACAATCTCTTCAAGCTGTGTCAAAATTATACTTCCAAATTCAGAAATAATCTAAGCAGACTGCAGAATCCATTATAAATGTTGCATGATTTTAAAAACATATATCTTTTTGTCTTTTAACAGAATTGCCCCTGTGACAGTTCATGCTGCCTTTGACAAGGTATGTAGATGTGTTTTCAATACAAGGGATATTAAATCATTATGCTGATAAATAGCACATCTTTAATGCATATTTATTTATTGTTTTGCAATTTGTTTGTGTTACTTTTTCTCAAAATGTACAAGTGCTAGTGTTTTCAAACTTGGATTATTGTTGAATATTGTATGTTGTAGATGATGATTATCACCTATTTGTGTGGACAAAATATGAAATTTATTGATTTTAAGAATTTTACATAGCTTCTTAATTTTTAGCTCACCAGAGCACGTAGTGCTCAAGGTGAGTTATTATACCCCCAAAAAACAAAGTTTTGGGGGGGTATATAGGAGTCACTGTGTCGGTCGGTCGGTCGGTCGGTCGGTCGGAAGCCATATTTTGTCCGGACCATATCTTAACAATGCAACATAGGATTTGAACGAAACTTCATAGGATGATACAACACATTGAGAGGAAGTGCGGTGTACAGGAACCATAACTCTATTTTATCTAAATACAAAGTTATTGCCCTTTGTTACTTTTTCTTATTCGTAGAGTCTTGTCCGGAGCATAACTTTAAAACTAATTGTTGGAATTTAATAAAACTTCATAGGATGATACAACACATTGAGAGGAAGTGCAGTGTATAGGAACCATAACTCTATTTAATCTAAATAAAGAGTTATTGCCCTTTGTTACTTTTTCTTGTCCGGAGAATTACTTAATAACTAACAGATGGAATCTAATAAAACTGCATACAATGGTAGAGCATAATCAGAGGAAGTGCAGTGTACAAGAACCATAACTCTAATTTACATAATTACAGAGTTATTGCCCTTTGTTACTTTTTCTTATTCGTAGAGTCTTGTCCAGAGCATAACTTTAAAACTGATTCTTGGAATTTATTAAAACTTCATAGGATGATACCACACATTGAGAGGAAGTGCAGTGTACAGGAACCATAACTCTATTTAATCTAAATACCGAGTTATTGCCCTTTGTTACTTTTTCTTGTCCGTAGAATTACTTAATAACTAATAGATGGAATCTAATAAAACTACATATAATGGTAGAGCATAATCAGAGGAAGTGCAGTGTACAAGAAACATAACTCTACTTTACATAATGACAGAGTTATTGCCCTTTGTTTCTTTTTCATATTCGTAGAGTCATGTCCGGAGCATAACTTTAAAACTAATTGTTGGAATTTAATAAAACTTCATAGGATGATACAACACATTGAGAGAAAGTGCAGTGTACAGAAACCATAACTCTATTTAATCTAAATACAGAGTTATTGCCCTTTGTTACTTTTTCTTGTTTACAGAGTTATGGCCCTTTTGTTGGTCGGTCGTAAACCATATTTTGAGTCAAGGTGCTGTTTTGGGGGTATTTATCATCTTCAGTGATATTTCTAGTTGTGATCGCCTTTTGTCCGTCGTTCGTCGTCCGTCATCAACATTTGCTTGTTAACACTCTAGAGGCAACAACTTGCATCCAATCTTTATGAAAGTTTATCAGAACATATATCTCCATCAACTCTCGGCCAAGTTCGAAACTGGATCATGTCCGGTCAAAAACTAGGTCACTAGGTCAAATTTAAAGAAAATCTTGTTAACACTCTGGAAGCCACATTTATGGCTTGAGCATGTTGAAACTGTGTCAGAAAGTTTGTCTCAGTGATATCTAGGCCAAGTTTGAAACTGGGTCTTGTCCGGTCAAAATCTAGGTCACAAGGTCAAATTTATGAAAAATATTTTTAACACTGGAAGCCACATTTTTGGCTCGAGCATGTTGAAACTTTGTCAGAATGTTTGTCTTAGTGATATCTAGGCCAAGTTCGAAACTTGTCTGGTTAAAAACTAGGTCACTAGGTCAGATTTAAGGAAAATCTTGTTAACACTCTAGAAGCTACATTTTTGGCTAGAGTATGTTGAAACTTTGTCAGAATGTTTGTTTTAGTAATTTCTAGGCCAAGTTCGAAACTGTGTCATGTCCGGTCAAAAACTAGGTCAATAGGTCAAATTTAAGAAAAAATCTTGTAAACACTCTGGAAGCCACATTTTTGGCTTGAGCATGTTGAAACTTTGTCAGAATGTTTGTCTTAGTGATTTCTAGGCCAAGATCGAATAGGTCATGTTTGGTCAAAAACTAGGTTACTAGGTTTAATTTAAGATAAATCTTGTTAACCCTCTAAAAGCCGCATTTTAAACTTGAGCATGTTGAAACTTTGTTAGAAAGTTTGTCTTGATGATATCTAGGCCAAGTTCAATTATGGGTCATTTTGAATCTTTGTCAGAATATTTGCCTTGAAGATATCTAGGCCAAATGTCAGAAAGTTTGTCTTGATGATATTGCCATTGGCGCTGAAAGAGTTAAGTCTTAAAAAGCCCATTCTCAGGTGAGCGATCCAGGGCCTCATGGCCCTCTTGTTTATTAGATCGACTCAAAAATTTTGCAGGCACATTTCTTTAACATATTAAACGGGCTTTGGGGTCAAACATTTAGATTTTCATTTTTTGTGTGTGTTTTTAGATCACCTAGAGCCAAGGTGAGCTATTTTGATCACTTTTTGTTCGTCGTCTGTTGTTAATTTTTAGCTTTAAACATCATCTCCTCCTGAACCACAGGACCAATTCCATCCAAACTTCACAGGAATGTTCCTTTGGTGGCCCTCTTTCAAAATTGTTCAAAGATCTCAATTCAATTGAGAACTTTGGTTGCTGCGGCATCAGAAAGGGGGCAAAATTTACGAACTTCTCCTCTGAATCTGCATGTCAGATTCCAAAATAGTGTAGTAGAAATGTTCCTTGGGTGAACCTCTACAAAGATTGTTCAAGGCATACTGTTTGGTTGAAAAACATGGCAGTTAGGAGGCATCAGAAAAGGGGCAACATCGTCTCGTTAACTTTTAGCTTTAAACATCATCTCCTCCTAAACCACATGACCAATTTCATCCAAACTTCACAGGAATGTTCCTTTGGTGGCCCTCTTTCAAAATTGTTCTAAGATTTAGATTCCATTGAGAACTTTGGTTGCTGCGGCATCAGATGGGGGCAAAATGTCCAAACTTTAAAAATCTTCTCCTCTGAATCTGCATGTCAGATTCCAATATAGTTTAGTAGAAATGTTCCTTGGGTGACCCTCTACAAAGATTGTTCAATACATACTGTTTGGTTGAAAAACATGGCAGTCAGGAGGCATCAGAAAAGGGGCAAAACTTCGGAAATTCCATTTTTTAGCTCTACTGGCCAAAGGCCAGAAGAGCTTATGCCGTGGTGTGGTGTCCATCTTCTGTGCGTCCGTCCGTAAACAATTGCTTGTGAACGCGATACAGTCTTTAGTTTTGATTGTATCTCAATCAAACTTATACAGTAGTTAGATATCCATGAGAGCTCGGTTCCGTTCGCAAACCAGCCAGATCAACCCATGCAAGACTGGATTATGGCCCTTGGAATTGTCAAAATTGCTATAATAGAGCTTGTGAACACAATAGAGGCTCCATTTACTATCTGATCTTCACCAAACTTACACAGTAGTTAAGTATCTATGAGAGCTCGGTTCCTTTTGCAAACCAGCCAGATCCGCCCATGCAAGACTGGATTATGGCCCTTGAAATTGTCAAAATTGCTATAATTGAGCTTGTGAACACAATAGAGGCTTCATTTACTAATCTTCACCAAACTCAGATAGTAGTTAAATATTGATGAGAGCTCGGTTCCTTTCGAAAACCAGCCAGATGTGCCCTTGCATGACTGGATTATGGCCCTTGAAATTGTCAAAATTGCTATAATACAGATTGTGAACACAATAGAGCCTCCATTTACTATCTGATCTTCATCAAACTTAGGTAGTAGTTAAATATTGATGAGAGCTTGGTTCCTTTTGAAAACCAGCCAGATGTGCCCTTGCATGACTGGATATGTGGCCCTTGAAATTGTCAAAATTGCTATAATACAGCTTGTGAACACAATAGAGCCTCGATTTACTATCCGATCTTCACCAAACTTAGATAGTAGTTGAATATTGATGAGAGCTCGGTTCCTTTCGCAAACCAGCCGGATCCGCCAATGCAAGACTGGATTATGGCCCTTGAAATTGTCAAAATTGCTATAATACAGCTTGTGAACACAAAAGAGCCTCCATTTACTATCCGATCTTCACCATACATACATGCTCTGGATTGAAAATGAGCAAAGAACCATACCAGTAGAGCAAAGGCCCTCATGGGCCTCTTGTTTTTAAGTCCTTGTCTATTATTAAGAAAATTTAATAGGAATCTTACTTCAGACTTACTTAATTTTTTCAAGTCGTATTAATTGGTTACAAAATCATAGCAACCTCGCGTCATCACAAAAGGGATAAATTGAACTTTTAGCTACAAATGACAACTCCTACCATTCCACTCGACCAATTTCAACGTTACTTCACAGGAATGTTCCTTTGATGGTCCTCTTTCAAAATTGTTCAAAGACTTACATTCTGTGTAGAACTTTTGTTGCTGCGGCATCAGTAATTGAGAAAAATACCCAAACTTTAAAAACCTCCATCTCCATAATCCATTTGTCAGATTCTAAGATAATTTGGCAGAAATGTTCTTTGAGTGACTCTCTACAAAAACTGTTCAAGCCATAGTGATTTCGTTGACAAACAGGGCAGCAAAGCCGCATCAGGAAAGGTGCAAAATGACAAAACTTTATAGTTCCATTCTTATTCAAGTTCTTTTTAGATTTCAAGATACAAATGGCTTTTACTGATAAACTATTTCTTTAACTGAGTGTCCACTCCTTACAGTTTCATTTGAACTCCTGATTAAATTTTCACAGATATTTGCAGTTAAATATTTACTTCTAATTTACTATCATTCAGGTAATCGATCCCTTGTTGGTATATGTTTTTTACCTTTCCCCAGGAAGTCAGTAAGCTTGTTTTGTCTCATCTGAGCACGAAGTGTGGGATGAGCTTTTGGGATCACTCACTCAGTCAATCTCCAATGCTGTTGTCTGTCTGTCATTCCCATTTTTCTACAAACGACTTCTCCTCTTAAACCAATAGACCAATTTTTACAGTAAAAATGGACTTGAGGCGCAGGGCAGGTAGTAATTTGTAGTAAATGTCTTGTCCAAAAGTACTGGCCGGATTTGAAAATAATTTGGTACAAAGTTTACTTGTGTGACCCTCTACCAAGATTGGTCAAATTATCCAAAAATGTTCAAAACCTGATCACGGTGAGATGGGGCATATTTTCCTGATACATGTATGTATAAAGTAGAAACTTTAATAACAAATTGTCCATAAGTACTGTATGAATTGAAAATAATTTGGTATGGTTGTTCATTCTGTGACCCTCTACCAAGATTGTTCAAATTATTCCAATTCATTGAAAAACATATCAAAAATCAACTTTTCTGAAAGTATCAGCTTGATTTAAAAAATGATTTGGCACACATTATCAATTATTAATTATTTTCAAGAGTTTTCAAATTGGTTTAATTTGTCATGGTGGCTTGTTACTCCATTATGTAATCAGTGAATCTATTTATCAAAAACTGCAACTGTTTTCAAGCTTTGTTACTTGGTACATAGCATCAAGAAGTGGTACTCTATCACTATTGTTGACATTATGACCCTGGGATACAACACAATACCCCACCCCAGCTACACATGTTTTACATAGGAAATACATTTTACATGTACATAGTTAATGTAGCTCTACAAGTTATCTGGACAAACATTGGTCACACCATTACTCTATAACTTTACTGCATCAGTTAAATATGAGACTTAACAAGTACAGTAGAGTACATGTACTTCATAATATTTTGACATAGAAGTAGGTTCTGTTAAATCATGTGAGGGAAATAGGAGCATCATGGTCCTCTTGTTTATTCTTTTCATTCAATATTTGTGTTTTACAGGAAGTGTAAATATGCCATTTAAAACAGTGTATGCCATGTTACAAAACAACATCATTTTAGACTTTGCAACCAGCGCCACTGAGCAGTTTGATCCTGATTTTTAGCTCACCTATGCACGAAGTGCAAGGTGAGCTATTGTGATCACATTTTGTCCGGCGTCCGTCGTCAACATTTGAGCTTGTTAAAACACTACTGGCTACATTTTGCATCCAATCTTCATGAAAGTTTATCAGAACGTTCATCTCCATAAAATCTTGGACAAGTTCGAAACTGGGCCATATGAGGTCAAAAACTAGGTCACTAGGTCGAATTGAAGGGAAATCTTGTTAACAGTCTGGAGGCCACATTTTCAACTTGATCATGTTGAAACTTTATCAGAATGTTTGTCTTGATGATATGTAGGTCAAGTTCGAACATGTGTCACGTCGGGTCAAAAACTAGGTCACTAGGGCAATTTTTGCTTAAACAGTTTGAAATTTTGTCAGAATGTTTGTCTTAAAAATATCTAGGCCAAGTTCAAATATGGGTCATGCCGGGTCAAAAACTAGGTCACTAGGCCAAATTGAAGGAAAATTTTGTTAACACTTTGGATGCCGCATTTTTTGCTTCAGCAGCTTGAAATTTTGTCAGAATGTTTTTCTTAAAGATATCTAGGTCAAGTTTAAATATGGGTCATATTGGATCAGAAACTAGGTCACTAGGTCAAATTGAGGGAAAATCTTGTTAACTCTGTAGAAGCCGCATGTTATGATATTTAGGCCAAGTTCGAATATGGGTCATGCCGGGTCAAAAACTAGGTCACTTGTTCAAATTGAAGGAAAATCTTGTTAACACTTTGGATGCCGCATTTTTTGCTTCAGCAGCTGGAAATTTGGTCAGAATGTTTGTCTAAATGATATATAGGCCAAGTTTGGATATGGGTCATGCCGGGTTAAAAACTAGGTCACTAGGCCAAATTGAAGGGTAATCTTGTTAACTCTCTGGATACTGCATTTTTAATTTCAGCATGATGAAACTTTATCAGAATGTTTTTCTTGATGATATGAAGGCAAAGTTCGAATATGGGTCATGCTGGGTAAAAAAACTAGGTCACTAGATCAAATTGAAGGAAATTCTTGTGAACACTTTGGATGCCACATTTTTTGCTTCAGCAGCTTGAAATTTGGTCAGAATGTTTGTCGGAATTATATGTAGGTCAAGTTCGAATATGGGTCATATTGGATCAGAAACTAGGTCAATAAAGGAAAATATTGTTCAAACTCCGGAGGCCGCATTTTTACTTTGAGCAAGTTGAAACTTTGTTAGAATGTTGTTCTTGATGATATCTAGTCCATGTTGGAATATGGGTCATATCGGGTAAAAAAATATAGATCACTAGGCCAAATGAAGGAAAATATTGTTAACACTGTGGAGGTTGCATTCAGAATAATTGTCTTGATGTGTTTTGCATTGCAGTATATTGTATAATTAAGGTGAGCGATCCAGGGCCATCATGGCCCTCTTGTTCCTGTTACTTATTCCTACAAGCAACTTGAAAGTCCCTTGAGGACATGAATCTATGTAATTTGATGGTGATTGCTTTAATGTTTATTTTTGTTGTATATATTGCAGGCAGCAGATTTTTTCCATATGAAGATAACGCACATTCCAGTTGATCCTGTGACTTGTAAAGTGGATGTCGGAAAAATGAAGAGGGCTATCAATAAAAATTCATGTTTGGTTTGTATCTTGTTTCATTGAAAGATACTTGAGGAATCTAAAGTTAAATTGGTCATTATCAGACTATAATGGTGTATTTTGTCAATGCACAAATAAAATATTTGCAAGATGTTGAGGGTTATGCCCAGATATTTACCTCATTTATCGGACGGTGTTTTTTAGCTCACCTGAGCTTTGCTCAAGGTGAGTTATTGTGATCGCCTTTTGTCCGTCGTGCGTCAACTTCTTCTCCTCAGTAACCAGTGGGTCGATTGGGATGAAACCTCACAGAAAGCATCCTCTCAATGACCTCACCAGATTTCCTTCAAATTTTTGGGATCCATGCAGAATTCTGGTTTCCATGGCAACGAAATGAAAAAAACTTCAAAATTCTTCTTCTCCCAAACTGGTTGGCAGATTTTCAAATAATGTTGTAGAAATGTTCCTTGGATGACCCTCTATCAGATTCCTTCAAGCCATGTTGATTGGTCAAAAAACATGGCCGCAAGAGGGCGGGGCTATTTTGCCTTATATGGCTATAGTGAAAACTTTAAAAACCTCTCCTCCGAAAGTGTCAGGCCGATTTTCAAATAATTTTGTAGAAATGTCCCTTGGATGACCCTCTATCAGATTCCTTCAAGTCATGTTGATTGGTTGAAAAACATGGCCGCCAGGGGGGCAGGGCTATTTTGCCTTATATGGCTATAGTGAAAACTTAAAATTCTTCTTCTCCCAAACTGGTTGGCAGATTTTCAAATCATTTTGTAGAAATGTTCCTTGGATGACCCTCTATCAGATTCCTTCAAGCCATGTTGATTGGTCAAAAAACATGGCCGCAAGAGGGCGGGGCTATTTTGCCTTATATGGCTATAGTGAAAACTTAAAAAATCTTCTCCTCCGAAAGTGTCAGGCCGATTTTCAAATAATTTTGTAGAAATGTTCCTTGGATGACCCTCTATCAGATTCCTTCAAGTCATGTTGATTGGTCGAAAAACATGGCCGCCAGGGGGGCAGGTTTATTTTGCCTTATATGGCTATAGTGAAAACTTAAAAATCTTCTTCTCAAAAACTGGTTGGCAGATTTTCAAATCATTTTGTAGAAATGTTCCTTGGATGACCCTCTATCAGATTCCTTCAAGCCATGTTGATTGGTCAAAAAACATGGCCGCAAGAGGGCGGGGCTATTTTGCCTTATATGGCTATAGTGAAAACTTAAAAAATCTTCTCCTCCGAAAGTGTCAGGCCGATTTTCAAATAATTTTGTAGAAATGTTCCTTGGATGACCCTCTCAGATTCCTTCAAGCCATGTTGATTGGTCGAAAAACATGACCGCCAGGGGGGCGGGGCTATTTTGCCTTATATGGCTATAGTGAAAACTTAAAGAATCTTCTTCTCCCAAAGTGTCAGGCCAATTTTCAAATAATTTTGTAGAAATGTTCCTTAAGTGACCCACTTTCAGATTCCTTCAAGCCAAGTTGATAGGGATTTTATAACTAAAGTGAACAAAATAAAAAATCAGGTGAGCGATCCAGGGCCATCATGGCCCTCTTATTTAACCAAAGAAGCAATGTAGGAACATCATCGTCCCATTGTTTGTAATGATATTCAATGCCAATACAGGTATGCTGAGCCGGGATAGTACTGTCGCTAACAACAAGGGTTATCATTGTAGGATTCATGAGTTCAAATCCTTGCTCGGCCTGTCATTCTTTCTTATGATTGAACAAAGTCATTCTCTTCCACTAATGACAGTCTATGTGGGAAGGTAGCCAGTTGCCTGGGATCAATCATCATTGTTGATTGGAATACTGGTGTGGGAGCCAGTAAACACACAGTCAGTTGAACTAGCTGCTGTGATATACTGTCAAACACTCTAAATTGGCAAGCTCAAAATGTCACCAAAAGCAGCCTTTTTAGCTAACCTGAGCACAAAGTGCTCAAGGTGAGCTATTGTGATCACATTTTGTCCATTGTCCGTCTGTCGTCTGATTTGGGTCGTCAACAATTTCCTTGTTTACCCTCTGCAGGCTACATTTTGCATCTGATCTTCATTAAAGTTTATCAGAACTTTTATCTCAATCAAATCTTGGAAAAGATTAAAACTGGGTCATATCGGGTCAAGAACTAAGGCACTAGGTCAAATTGAAGGAAAATCTTGTTAACACTCGGGAGGCCGCATTTTTAAGTTGAGCATGTTGAAACTTTATCAGAGTGTTTGTCTTGATGCTATGTAGGCCAAGTTTGAATATGGGTCATGTCAGGTCAAAAGGTCACTAGGCCAAATTGAAGGAAAATCTTGTTAACACTGGCGGCTGCATTTTTATCTTAAAAATAATTAAACTTCATCAGAATGTTTGTCTTGATGATCTGTAGGCCAAGGTTGAATAGTGGTCATGTACGGTCAAAAACTAGGTCACAAGGCCAAATTTAAGGGAAATAAGGCCGCAATTTCTGCTTCAGCAGCTTGAAATGATGTCAGATTGTTTGTCTAAATTTTATCTAGGCCAAGTTTGAATATGGGTCACATAGGGTCAAAAACTAAGTCACAAGATCAAATTGAAGGAAAATCTTGTTGACACTGGCGGCTGCATTTTTATCTTAAAAATAATTAAACTTCATCAGAATGTTTGTCTTGATGATCTGTAGGCCAAGGTTGAATAGTGGTCATGGACGGTCAAAAACTAGGTCACAAGGCCAAATTTAAGGGAAATAAGGCCGCAATTTCTGCTTCAGCAGCTTGAAATGATGTCAGATTGTTTGTCTAAATTTTATCTAGGCCAAGTTTGAATATGGGTCACATAGGGTCAAAAACTAAGTCACAAGATCAAATTGAAGAAAATCTTATTAACACTGGAGGCTGCATTTTAAACTTAAAAATAATTAAACTTCATTAGAATGTTTGTCTTGATGATCTGTAGGCCAAGGTTGAATAGTGGTCATGTACTGTCAAAAACTAGGTCACAAAGCCAAATTTAAGGGAAATATTGTTAATACTCTAGATGCTGCATTTTTTGCTTCAGCAGTTTGAAATGTAGTCCGAATGTTTGTCTTAATGATATCTAGGTAAAGTTCAAAGATGGTTCAAATTGATTTAACACTCTGGAGACTGGATTTTTTTCCCCAGCAGTTTAAGACTTAGTCATGTGTTTTGCATTAGAAATCTCATTGTACAACTCGGGTGAGCGATCTAGGGCCATCATGGCCCTCTTGTTTAGACTTGTATTCATGAATTTGCGACATTGTCAGTGGAAAGGTTCTTCGTAATAATACTTACCTTATATCACTTGACGGGTTTAGGTGTGAAAAAGAGACAATGTTAACTAAAGAATTACCAAGTTAAATGTTTCAAACAGCCTTATTAACAAGAAAAACTATGACCATCTGTTTGAAAATCTATAATGTGTAACTCGTCTGTACCAAGTGTCAACACGAATTAAAATATAAAATGCAGTCTACCTGTTACAAATCAGATAAGGCCATTAATGCATAGGAATAAAAAAGGAATACATTGTCAAACAAAGTACAATATTATGAGCAACGTCATTTTCTCCTTTTTGGAAAATGTTTATAAATATAACAATTATTTTAAATTTATTTATACTTGTAATCATCAAATCGGCATAAGTAGCATATTCCGGACATTCCGGACATTTATTCGGGAAAATGACAATTCACAAATATTAGCAAAAATTAATCTTACATGATTAAAACCTGTTTTACAGGAAGTGAAATACTGTTAAATACTCCAATCAATCAAAAGTCAATTCAGGCAGTTGGAAAATTTATTCACTCAATTTGATTTTTTCCTCAAAGAATAATCAGAAAATAATATATGCATTTTGAATTTACAGTTGGTAGGATCTGCCCCCCAGTTTCCTCATGGAGCCATTGATGATATTGAAGCTATTGCAGCTGTGAGTGTTCTCTTATCTTATAAAATGTGTCTTTCAACAGAAAGCAATGGTATTTCATTTGGCGATGACAAGGCTCTCCATCTTCAGATTGGTAGTTTAAATACAGGCATAAATTCTGTTCAATTGGAAAAATGAAACATTACACAAAATAAACACAATGCATTCAATTTTGTGTGTATATTTCAACATTTTCTCAAATATTTTAAAAGTAGAAAGCTCTAAAAATAGTTTATGAAGTCAACTGATAACTGTATTATTTTCAAGAATTTGTTATGAGTTTTCATATGTTTCAAATGCAGGTGGAAAAGGAGAAACAGCTCTTTTTATCCCCAAAGACAGATGGGATATTGGTTAGACGTTGTGCGTCCATCCATCCAAATATCCAGATCCATATTTAATGACTGGTTAGATAGATTTGATTAAAGCGACTGAAATCCAGATGGCACGATAAAAACAACTAATAAAAAACAACCTCGAATTCGCCCTAAATGTTATTCTTTATGTTATCCAAGTAAAACCAGGGTAGATCATGTATCGTTTTTTATCAATAAAGTGGACTTGAGTCGTTTTCAATTGTCCCGATGAAGGGGTTTCCTATTTAAAAATACCACGGAATCCTTCAGACGGGCACCTTGCAACGATCACGTGATATAACTATATAAAGGTTCACTCTGACAGGCGTGTACACAATTTACACGTTTGGCGGAGTCGAACGACAGTAATCATAGAGATTTGTTTGTAATTGCATGAGCTCCTCGTGATTTTGCATAAAACCTTCATGGTATAAAAATGTTTCATTTAATGCGCATGCGTCCTTTCGGTCATGTGACGACTCTTCAATTCACGTGACGACTTTTCAAGTCACGTGATGAATGAGATTAAAAGCATCGAAAGCTATTTATAAACTTACCCCGTTACTGACAGGGTAGAATTTGCGATGAAAAAAGTATCGAAAACAAGAAAATCTCACCGATTATAGGGGAATGTAATATGTCAGTTATCACATTTTAATACCCCAAATACAAAAATAACACTTATTTTCTGAAAATTGGAAATTTTATTTTTTTTCGACAGTTGGGTATCTGGAGTTCAGTCGCTTTAAAACTATATAGAAATGTTAACCACAACAGGAAAATGTCAGACAGCAGGTTTGACCAAGATTGCCTCAAAGTAACCAGAGTTATGCAACATTGAACTTATATCAATAATTATTATTGTCCTTCCCTCCATCCAGATCCATATTAAAGGACTGTTTGGATGGATTTGATTCAAACTACATGTATATGGAAATTTAACCACTATAGGTTAATGTCAGACAGCAGGTTTCACTTAGGTTGCCTAAAAAACAGTCACATTGAACTTAAATTGTATTTGTACTGTGTATCATGGTTTATATCACAGTTACATTGTGAACACTCTACAGGCCACATCATACATCCAATCTTCATGTAAAATCATCTAACCTTTCATCTCCATCAAATCTGAGTCAAACTTTAAATTCAGTTGAATGGGATAAAAAACAAGGTCACTATGTCAAGTTATAGAAAAACCTTGTGAGGTCACATTTTTCATTCAATCTTCATGAAAAGTCATCAGTACATGCACCTCCATTCATTCCCAATCAAGTTTGAAACGGGGCCATATGTTGGGTCCAAAACTAGGTCACTAGGTCAACACAATGGAAGCCATATTTCCATCTAATCTTTAAGAATTATCTTCAGCTTTATTCATCTCAATCAAATCCATGTCAGGTTCAAAATTGGGTCATGTGAGGTCATAAACTAGGTCATTAGGTTGGAAAAACCTTGTGAACATACTAGCTTAGGAACTGGTATACTAAGGTGGTAAAGGCATTCTTTTACAATGTTTTTATTTTGATGGGGATCTTAATTAAACGAATTAACTTGTTTAGCAATGTTTTCAATAGTTGGCTTCTGCAGAGGCATTAGAATAATTGCTCATATTCAAATATATAACCTGTATGATGAGTGTACTTTTTTTTCTATGTTCAGCTGGGAAGAAAGTACAAGATACCAGTACACACGGATTGTTGTTTAGGTGGATTTTTGGTACCGTTTATGGAAAAGGCTGGTTTTGAAGTACCTGTTGTGGATTTCAGAATACCAGGGGTTACTAGTATATCCGCAGACACACATAAGGTAGGATTGCTAAATGTTTAATATATTGTGAAGAATTTATGATGTCAATAATTTATCATTTGCAAGTATAATTTTCAATTTTAGCTCAACTTGGCACAAAGCATTCAGGATGAACTTTTATTATCACCGTCTTCTTTCGTCAACAATTTCCTTAATCAACATCTCCTCTTAAACGACTTGGCCAATTTCAATCAAACTTCAAAGGTACATTCCTTTGGTAGTCTTCTATAATAATTCTTCATATACATAAATTTTATAAATAGAACTCTGGTTGCTGTGACATCAGAAAGGGGGTTAAATACCAAACTTTATCAGACTATGCGAAAGTCGTCAGTCCTTCAGTCCTGACTGACAAAAAATCATTCGGACTGACACATTTTCAGGCAATAATTGATTGAACAAAGAGGAAAATATATGCATAATTAGCTTTCGGACTGACAGGTTTCAAAAGATTTCGTGTAGTCTGCTTTATAATTCTCTTCTCCAAAATCTGATTGTCCAATTTCAAGTTGAATTTGCAGAAATTTTCTTTAAGTGACCTTCTACAAAAGTATATGCAAGTCAAACCATATTGATGGTGGAAAATCATGGTCAACAGGCCACATCAGAAATGATGTAAAATTACAAAACTTTAAAATTCTTCTCCTGAAAATGTTTGTCTGATTTCAAGATAATGGAGCAGAAATGTGACCATCTTTGAAAGGCTTGTAATTGGTTGAAAAACATAGCCAGCCAGGCAGCATTAGAAATGCAGTTAACCCTTTCCCTCATACGACAATTCTGCAGCAGAAGACTTTGAACGTATTTTGTAAAAACCTCCATAATTGAATGGATAACCTATGACTAAAAGTGGAAAACATTGTGGCAAAAGGAGAAATTGCAGGTTTTGTGCAATTTCTTCTTTTTGTCACTATGTTTTCAAAAAGCTGTCTGCTGCAGAGGTGTCCGAAAGCGTTTATATGAGGGAAAGGGTTAAATGACAAAACTTTAAAATTCTTCGTCTCTGAATGTGCTTATCTGATTTCAAGATTGCATATTTGAAATGTTTATTGGGTGACACTCTATATAAATTGTTTGGTTGAAAAATATGGTTGACAGGCAGCATAAGAAAGGGGGATAAACGAAAACAATCTGTTAGGAAGTATAACACCTAACTTAAGAATTCTTTACTGAATTCAAAAAAACTTGTTTTATGTGACCATCTACAAATTGTCAATTGGCTGCAAAATATAGCTGCCATGCATCATCAGAAGGCGAGTTAAATGAAACCTACAACCTTTTCCCTGATACAGTGATGTCTTATGCCTTTGAAGCAGACTATATTTGGAAATATTGTAGGGAAATTGTTTGGCTGTAGAATAAAGCATCATCAGAAAGGGGGATAAATGAAAATTATAACCCATTAACTTCTCTGATACACGGCTGTCTGATGCCTTTGTGGCAGACAACATTTTGTTGGACAATTATTTGTTATAAGATTACGAATATAGGAAGAATTACTTTTAAAGAAGTTAAACTGAAAACATAAACTATTTATTCACTTAAACTATGTTTGATCATTTGGTCTTCATCAAGTTGAACGTATATATATCATTATAAATTTAAGTTACTAATTTGCATATTATTTTTTTCTGAATATTTATTTAAAAGCTGCCATCTCCAAAAAATGTCAAAGTAAATGTATTGTATCTATGAAGTATTTCAGTATGTTCTGCTGGAATTGTTAAGGGAATTATGTCTCCCCCATTACATGGGGGTGACATATTGTTTTTGCCCGTTCCGTCCGTCCTTCCGTCCGTCCTTCCGTCCTTCCGTCCGTCCTTCCGTCTGTCACACTTGTTTCCGCTCAATAACTGAAGAACGCTTGATCGTAGGAACTTCATACTTGGTATGCAGGTTGGTCATGACCAGTAGCTGACCTCTATTGATTTTGATAACAGAAGGTCAAAGGTCAAGGTCATGGTGACCTTGTGAGGTAAAAAATGGTTTCCGCTCAATAACTGAAGAACGCTTTGGCTGAGGAACTCCATACTTGGTATGCAGGTTGGCCATGCCTAGTAGAAGACCCCTATTGATTTTGAGGTCAGTATGTCTAAAGTCAAGGTCACAGTGACCATGAGCTTGAAAGGTCACAGTGAGAATGAGCTGATAAATAGTTTTTGCTTGGGCCCAGGAACTTCATACTTGATGTGCAGGTTGGTCACCACCAGCAAATGACCCCTATTAATTTTAAGGTCACTAGGTCAAAGGTCAAGGTCACAGTGGTCAAGGTCACATCCCTCACACTTGTTTCCGCTCAATAACTGAAGAACGCTTGGGCATAGGATCTTCATACTTGGTATGCAGGTTGGTCATGACCAGTAGATGACTCCTATTGATTTTGATGTCAGAAGGTCAAAGGTCAAGGTCATGGTGACCTTGTGAGGTAAAAAATGGTTTCCGCTCAATAACTGAAGAACGCTTGGGCCGAGGAACTCCATACATGGTATGCAGGTTGGCCAATCCAAGTAGAAGACCCTATTAATTTTGAGGTCAAAGTCAAGGTCACAGTGACCTTGAGCTGAAAGGTCACAGTGACAATGAGCTGAAACATTGTTTTTGCTTAATAACTGGAGAATGCTTTGGCCATGGAAGTTTATACTTGGTGTGCAGGTTGGTCACCACCAGTAGATGACCCCTATTGATTTTGAGGTCACTAGCTTAAAGGTCAAGGTCATGGTAACCTTCAGCTGAAAAATGGTTTCCTCTCAATAACTAAAGAAAGCTTATGTTGAGGAACTTCATACCTGGTGTGCAGGTTGGTCCTAACCAGTAAATGACCTTTATTGAATTTGTTTGATTTTGAGGTCACAAGGTCAAATGTCGAAGGTCACGGTAACCTTCAGCTGAAAAATGTGTTTTACTCAATAACTCAAGACTGCTTATACCCAGGAACTTCATACTTGGTGTGCAGCTTGGTCCTAACCTGTAGATGACCCCTATTGATGTCAGTAGGTCAAAGGTCAAGGTCGCGGTGACCTTTGGCTGAAAAATGGTTTCCGCTCATTAACTGAAGATTGCTTGGGGCCAGGAACTTCATACTTGGTGTGCAGGTTGGTCACCAGCAGCAAATGACCCCTATTGATTTTGAGGTCATTAGGTCAAAGACCAAGGTCATGGTAACCCTCAGCTGAAAAATGGTTTCCGCTCAATAACTGAGGATTGTCACTGTTGCTTCATCTCCAGTCCAAAACTAAAAAATTCATCTCCATCATTTCTTTTCCTCCCCTACGACCACACAAATGGGGAGACAAGCGCTTTTTCAAAAAAGCAATCTCTAGTTGTAATTGTATTGTATCTACGATGTATTTCAGTATAATCTCATGAAACACTTTAGGGAATTTATAATTGTATTATATCTATAATATATTTCAGTATGTTCAGGTGGAACACTTTAGGGTATTGTATTGTATTGTATCTATGATACATTTCAGTATGTTTTAATGGAATACTTTAGGGTATTGTATTGTATTGTATATACAATGTATTTCAGTATGGATTTGCTCCAAAAGGCTCATCAGTGGTGTTATATAGTGACAAAGAGTACAGAACACATCAGTTCTTTGTACAACCAGATTGGCCTGGTGGCATTTATGCTTCACCTACAATGGCAGGTAAGTCAACATCATCTTAACTGGTTCCCTGATACAAACTACTGCTGGGTCACATGAAGTTCAAAACAGGTCACTATGTCAATTTTTAGAAATAAATTGTTACCACACTAGAAGTGACATTTTTCATCCAATCTTCATCAGTATGTTTATCACCATCACATTTTGGTCTAGGTTGAAACTTGATCATGTAGGGTCAAAATCTTTTGAACACTCTTAAAGGCCACATTTTTCATCCATTCTTTAGAAAAGTCTCCATCAAATCTAGTTTATCTTTGAAACTGGATCATGGGTAAAAATCAAGGCAATTCGTTCAAACTTTGGAAATGTCTTGTGAACACTAACACTTATTTTAGAATATATATGTTTTAGTAACCAAGCTTACTTTTACATGGGCTCTGTTGAAAGCTTAACATTTAAGTAGTTTTTCATATATTTAGATCTTTACCTCCAAAGACTATCTTGTTGGTACTAAAAGAATCATCACAGAGATAGGATTGGTTTGAGTGGCACAACATACTGTTTAAACTGATTATAACAGATATTTTATTTAATAGCAAAGACTTCGTCTTATCTTTATTTTGATTGTATTGTGCAGGTAGTAGATCTGGTGCTGTAATAGCCTCATGCTGGGCTGCCATGATGCTTTTTGGAGAAGATGGTTATGTTGAATCAACCAGGAAAATCATCAACACAACACGATACATTGAAAAAAAGTATGTATATTTTGTCTTGTAACATAATTACAAGTCCTGCATTAGGAAAATCAGTCATAGGGCATTTGCATCCAATGTCAGTACAGGTCCACCAGAGAATCTGCAAGTAGATCAGCACTATGTCTCAAAAAGTTACAGGTTTCTAGAAATTCTGTAAAACTTTGTAGATTTAGATCAGATGGCAAAGCACTTTTATGACTGATATGCTAATGTCTGTTTTACTTGAGCAGAGGTTATTTTCACATGTTAGAATCTTATAAGTATATTATAAAGGAATTCTGAAAAATATCGTTATTATCATTAAAGGGACATCTTTCCCTTCAAATAAGGATCCAATCCATTTTTCTCATGTTCCAAAAGTATTCCATAACTTCCAATCACTCTGATTGCTCTGTTTGTTTCATTTTGAACGGATTTATTTATTTTCCATTCAACAACACATATTGGCTGAATTGAGTTCTGTTAAATAAGTATTCTATAAACATGATCTATAGATTCTTCTAAATAACTATCAAGGATCAAGACTTGCAATATTTCATCCTGATCAAGTGGATGGTCTTTATTTTTATCAACCAATCTGGTGGAGCATTGTTGGCACCATTTTTGCTGGTAGGTTTATCTCGCATATACCAGTAAACAATGTTTTGAATGCAGATGCATTCTGTAGTAACCGAGTTGGAATCTCTTCACCACAATGTTAAGTTAATGTTTTTCTGTCCTTCACAAACTTTGTGTCACTTAAATCTCAGAAAGAATTTGAGTTACGGTCATGTTATAGCTATATTTGTGAAGTTGTGAACCTTGGGCAACACATGATCTTAAACCTAAAACACAGAAGGTTTGGATGGTATATATGAGCTGGTTTGATCACCACTTTTTTGTCTGTTCAATTTATCAGCAACCCGCTTGATGGAACTCAACAAAATTGCATAAAATGTTACCGAGAGAAAACGTGCATATTGTTAACCCTTTCCCACATACAACAAATTAGCAGTAGCTATTTCAAAAGTCATCTCCAGCAGATGCACCAAAAGTCAATATAGGCAATTTCAAAGAATGCAAAAACAATTTTTAAAAAGAGCAAATTATTGGAAAAGAAGAAATGATATAGAAACCATTTTCTCCGAAGAATATAATTCATCTACTGCAGATGCATCAGAAGTAATTGTTTATTTAGAACATCACAACAATTCATTTTCATTTCAAAAGATTTTACTTTCTGTCCTTCAGATGTTCTCAAGATTACTAGAATACACCTTAGCACTTAATTCCATAATGTTCAATGAGAATTGTACCTAGTTTGTTTGAAATTCTTGTGCTCGCTTCCACCAGGATGACCCCTTTGCATTTGAACGGTTCTGATTATTTATTTATTTGGACATGTGTATGTCAACCCATTCCAAATCCATGAAACTTATCCTCATTATCGGTAATTGGATTTTGATGATACATGTGTTTACAAGGAATTACCTTCATAATAAGACTGTGTTACATGTAAGAAACATGTCACTATCTTCAAGGACAGAATAGCTCAGACAGACTTTAAAAACTTAGTTATATACTGCAAAAAGTGGCAATCATCTCGTTTTGACACATTTTTAGTGTCTATTATAAATTGATTTATTCTTTTGTTTAGACTACGTAAGGAAATTCCAGATATATATGTAATGTGCAAACCTGACGTCTCTGTGATTGCTTTTGGCTCTAAGAAGTTCAACATTTTCCGTTTATCAGACGCTATGGCAGAAATTGGCTGGTCGTTGAATCCCCTACAGTTTCCATCAAGGTATGGACCTCCGTGTAATCTTTATCCATTTACCATTTACATGTATACTCATTGGAAAATTAGAAACATCGCTGTGATAAGGAGTTTAAAACATTGTAGTGCATTTGATTAAATTTGAGGCATAGAGCAGAGTTGTAACGAAAAATGTCTCCGTTTCAGCAAGGTCTTCATAGTCATCTGTCAGAGAATTATCAAATAATGACTGAATCAGGCAAATTTATATTTTCTCCTTTAGCTTCCTACTCTGTCCCAAAACAAATCTGCAGCAGACAACTTTGAACGCATTTAGAGATAATTATGGAAAAATCTCCATTATAAATGAAAGTATAATTATTGAATAGAGTAAAAACATTGTGGCAAAGGGGAAATTACTTATTATGAGTAATTTCTTCTTTTGCCAGAAAATTACTTCCCTTTCCTACCTATAGACGTATTTTGACGCATCCACAGCAGACGACTTTTAAAAACATCGTGACAAAAGTAGAAATTGCTCAAAATGAGCAATATTTCCTTTGGCCACTATGTTTTCAACTTTTTTCAGTAATTATACCTACAATTATAGAGATTTTCCATACTTTTGATTAGACATTTTCATAGTCATCTATGCAACAAATGTTCTTCTACAAGTGAAACCCTCTTTGACACAAGTTTACTTACAGTTTTTATAATGTAGGTCATTATGGCCGATCTTCCTGTGATGCCACTCATGTTATAATGTGATGTATTTCCTCTATCCTTCCAGCTTACATTTGTGTGTTACTTTGCTCCATACTAATCCGGGAGTGGCAGACAAGTTTGTGTCGGATGTTAAATCCAATGTTAACACCATTATGAAGGATCCCAATGCTAATTGTGGTGGAATGGTATGTATCCTCATAGATTGTCTATCAAGTGGATTTTGTTATCTCTTCACAAATGGTTATGTGCAAGCTCTTTGACCCTTTCCCACATATGACGAATATGCAGCAGACGACTTTGAAAACATCTAGGCAAAATGATGGAAAACCTCTATAAATAAGAGTATTAATACTGAGAAGCATTGAAAACATTGTGGCAAAGAAATTGCTCATTATGTGCAATTTTCTTTTTCTCACAAGTGTTTTGAAAAGTTGTCTGCTGCAAATGTAGGAAAGGGTTAAATCATAGGGTGTCCATATGCTGTCTAGTTGTTTTATTTAAAACTGCATCTTCCCTAAAACGGTCAATATTAATAGATATCAATGTTCAATTGGTGGTCATCAACTGTTCAAAGAATTTCCTTTCTTTTACCAGCAATTTTCCTTTTTTGTTTCCCCTGTCCTGTAGTAATAGTAATACTATTATTGTCCCCCGCTTTAGCGAAAGCTGGGGACTATTATTTCTCATTCGTCAGTCAGTCCGTCCGTCAGTCCGTCAGTCCGTCAGTCCGTCAGTCCGTCCGTCAGTCCGTCAGTCACGCTGTCACACTTTCGTTTCCGGGCTATTTCTCTGCAACCGCTTTTTCGAATTTGATGAAATTTCATAGGAAGGATCACCACCAAGTGTAGATGCGCATATCGTGTTTGCGTTCCGGTTGGATTATTTTTCACGGAGTTATGGCCCTTTACCCCTATGTATGACTAAATTCATTTCCGGGCTATTTCTCTGCAACCGCTTTTTGGAATTTGATGAAACTTCATAGGAAGGATCACCACCAAGTGTAGATGCGCATATCGTGTTTGCGTTCCGGTTGGATTATTTTGCACGGAGTTATGGCCCTTTACCCCACCATCAGGCTATGTATGACTAAATTCATTTCCGGGCTATTTCTCTGCAACCGCTTTTTGGAATTTTATGAAACTTCATAGGAAGGATCACCACCAAGTGTAGATGCGCATATCGTGTTTGCGTTCCGGTTGGATTATTTTTCACGGAGTTATGGCCCTTTACTCCACCATCAGGCTATGTATGACTAAATTCATTTCCAGGCTATTTCTCTGCAACCGCTTTTTGGAATTTTATGAAACTTCATAGGAAGGATCACAACCAAGTGTAGATGCGCATATCGTGTTTGCGTTCCGGTTGGATGATTTTTCACGGAGTTATGGCCCTTTATCCCACCATCCGGCTATGTATGACTAAATTCATTTTTCCGGGCTATTTCTCTGCAACCGCTTTTTGGAATTTGATGAAACTTCATAGGAAGGATCACCACCAAGTGTAGATGCGCATATCGTGTTTGCGTTCCGGTTGGATGATTTTTCACGGAGTTATGGCCCTTACTTCTGAACCGTAATAGGTACTGCTTTCATATTTCACATGTGTATTCCTTGTGACAACCCCTTTCCATCAATACCAATTTTTGTGACCTTGACCCTGGCGGGGGACCATGATTCTCTGAATTTGCTTGTTTGACTCTATTTTTAGCTCACCTATGCACGAAGTGCAAGGTGAGCTATTGTGATAATATTTTGTCCGGTGTCTGTCCGTCGTGCGTCGTGCATCATCAACATTTGAGCTTGTTAACACTCTACGGGCTACATTTTGCATCCAATCTTCATGAAAGTTTATCAGAACGTTCATCTCCATAAAATCTTGGTCAAGTTCGAAACTGGGCCATATGAGGTCAAAAACTAGGTCACTAGGTCGAATTTAAGGGAAATCTTGTTAACACTCTGTAGGCCACATTTTCAACTTGAGCATGTTGAAACTTTATCAGAATGTTTGTCTTGATGATATGTAGATCAAGTTCGAATATGGGTTATGCCGGGTCAAAAACTAGGTCACTTGGTCAAATTGAAGGAAAATCTTGTTAACACTTTGGATGCCACATTTTTTGCTTCAGCAGCTTGAAATTTGGTCAGAATGTTTGTCTTAAAGATATCTAGGTCAAGTTCAAATATGGGTCATATTGGGTTAGAAACTAGGTCACTAGGCCAAATTGATGGAAAATCTTTTTAACTCTGTAGAAGCCGCATGTTTTGCTTCTGCGGCTTGATCAGATATGGGTCATGCAGGGTTAAAAACTAGGTCACTAGGCCAAATTGAAGGGTAATCTTGTTAACACTCTGGATACTCCATTTTTAATTTCAGCATGATACAACTTTATCAGAATGGTTTTTTTGATGATATGTAGGCCAAGTTCGAATATGGGTCATGCTGGGTCAAAAACTAGGTCACTAGATCAAATTGAAGGAAAATCTTGTGAACACTTTGGATGCCACATTTTTTGCTTCAGCAGCTTGAAATTTGGTCAGAATGTTTGTCTGAATTATATCTAGGTCAAGTTCGAATATGGGTCATATTGGATCAGAAACAAGGTTAATAAAGGAAAATATTGTTCAAAATCCGGAGGCCGCATTTTTACTTTGAGCAAGTTGAAACTTTGTCAGAATGTTGTCTTGATGATATCTAGTCCATGTTGGAATATGGGTCATATCAGGTAAAAAAATATAGATCACTAGGCCAAATGAAGGAAAATATTGTTAACACTGTGGAGGTTGCATTCAGAATAATTGTCTTGATGTGTTTTGCATTGCAGTACATTGTATAATTAAGGTGAGCGATCCAGGGCCATCATGGCCCTCTTGTTTTAGCTCAAGTGCTCAAGGTGAGTTTTTGTGATCGCCTTTTGTCCGTCGTTCGTCGTCCACCGTCTGTCGTCAACATTTGCTTGTTAACACTTTAGTGGCAACATTTTGCATCCAATCTTCATGAAAGTTTATCAGAACATATATCTCCATCAAATCTAGGCCAAGTTCGAAACTGGGTTATGTTGGGTCCAAAAGTAGGTCACTAGGCCAAATTTAAGGAAAATCTTGTTAACACACTTGAAGCCGTATTTTTGGCTTGAGCATGTTGAAACTTTGTCAGAATGTTTGTCTTAGTGATATCTAGGCCAAGTTCGAATATAGGTCATGTCGGGTCAAAAACTAAATTGAAGAAAAATCTTGTTAACACTCTGGAAGCCACATTTTAAACTTGAGCATGTTCAAACTTTGTCAGAAAGTTTTTCTTGATGTTATATAGGCCAAGTTCGAATATGGGTCACATCCAGTCAAAAACTAGGTCACTAGGCCAAATTTAAGAAAAATATTGTTAACACTCTGGAAGCTACATTTTTGGCTTGAGCATGTTGAAACTTTGTCAGAAAGTTTGTCTTGATGATATCTAGGCTAAGTTTGAATATGGGTTATGTCCAGTCAAAAACTAGGTCACTAGGCCAAATTTAAGAAAAAATATTGTTAACACTCTGGAAGCCACATTTTTGGCTTGAGCATGTTGAAACTTTGTCAGAAAGTTTTTCTTGATGTTATATAGGCCAAGTTCGAATATGGGTCACATCCAGTCAAAAACTAGGTCACTAGGCCAAATTTAAGAAAAATCTTGTTAACACTCTGGAAGCTACATTTTTGGCTTGAGCATGTTGAAACTTTGTAAGAATGTTTTTCTTAGTGATATCTAGGCCAAGTTCGAATATAGGTTATGTTTGGTAAAAAATTATGTCACAAGGCCAAATGGAAGGAAAATCTTGTTAACACTCTGAAAGCCACATTTTAAACTTGAGCATGTTGAAACTTTGTCAGAAAGTTTGTCTTGATGATATCTAGGCTAAGTTTGAATATGGGTTATGTCCAGTCAAAAACTAGGTCACTAGGCCAAATTTAAGAAAAAATATTGTTAACACTCTGGAAGCCACATTTTTGGCTTGAGCATGTTGAAACTTTGTAAGAATGTTTTTCTTAGTGATATCTAGGCCAAGTTCGAATATAGGTCATGTTGGGTCAAAAACTAGGCACAAGGCCAAATGGAAGGAAAATCTTGTTAACACTCTTGAAGCCGCATTTTAAACTTGAGCATGTTGAAACTTTATCAGTAAGTTTGTCCTGGTGATATCTAGGCCAAGTTTGAATATGGGTTATGTCCAGTCATAAACTAGGTCACTAGGCCAAATTTAAGGGAAATCTTGTTAACACTTTGGAAGCCACATGTTTGGCTTGAGCATTTTAAAACTTTGTCAGAATATGTGTCTTGATGATATCTAGGGTAAGTTCGAATATGGGTCCGGTCAGGGCAACAACTAAGTCACTAGGCCAAATTGTAGAACAATCTAGTTAGCACTATAGAGATCGCATTTTTAACTTGAGCAGCTTGAAATTTTGTCAGAAAGTTTGTCTTGATGATATTGTCATTGGCGCTAAAAGAGCTATGTCTTAAATAGCCCATTCTCAGGTGAGATATTCCAGGGCCTCATGGCCCTCTTGTTTATACAGAGGTTTACACTTCTGAAGATTCTAAAAAATATATAATACTATACCGTTGAGTATACCGTTGAGTTAATCTGTCTGTTTATTAACAATATAACTGTCTTTGGGGTCTAGTCATTCTATAGAACATCCACCTCAAGGACTTTGCAGATATGTGTTTGGGTGTAATCATAAGAAAGAGTTTACGGAGGGTCATGGATATAAAAGTGAAAATTGCCCCCAAAATGCCATGATATAACAGAATAACTATTGAAAGCAGCTTTAAGCACCAATAAAAAACAGAGTATCATTAAGACTTTAACCCTTTCCAACATATAACACATCTGAAGTGAACAAATTTGAAAAAATGTAGGTGGAAAATCTCTATAATTCTTGAAAGGAGTTGAAAACATTGTTGTGAAAGGAGAAATTGCATCTCTTCTTTTGCCAAAATGTTTTAAAGTCATTTTCTTAAGATGCTTAAAATTGTGTCCATTTTGGCAAAAGAAGAAATTTATCATAATGAGCAATTTCTCCTTTAGCCACAGTGTTTTCAACCCTAATAATTAAGTCACGGATACTTCAATGGACAAAGTGGAAAGAGGTAAAATGAGTATTAACCCTTTCCCTCATACGACAATTCTGCAGCAGACGACTTTGATCATATTTTGTCAAAACATACAAAATCTCTATAATTGAATGGATAACCTACGACTAAAAGTAGAAAACATTGTGGCAAAAGAAGAAATTGCTTGTTTTGAGCAATTTCTTCTTTTGTCACTATGTTTTCAAAAAGCCGTCTGCTGCAGAGGCGTCAGAAAGCGTCTATATGAGGGAAAGGGTTAAGATATGAAACAAGCTTGCTCCAGGGGAACCAACCAAAGGACATTGGTGGTCACTCTAGATTCAGATCACCTTACATTTCAGCAGTCAGATCTGAATCTGCACTAGAAACCATTTAGTTCCAGAACTCTTCAAGAATCTTCTCAATGGCTTTAGTACACTTGGGTTGGTTAACATATGCAGATCTAAATTTGAGCTCATCACATATACTCTTCAGTAAATTTACCTAGAGCAAGGTTCATAAATGGAACATGTTATGATTTAATAATTGTTGTGTATTTACAGGGGGCTATATATGGCATGTCTCAGTCCATCCCGGATCGGTCAATGGTGTGCGAGATTGTTGAACTATTTCTTGAGGCTTGTTACAGTACAAAAGATCCAGAGCATGTGGAAAAGAAAAATGGAGTTACAAAAAACGGGTTTCATTAATGTCTATGATTTCATAAATGGCTTACAATTTTATTGTCAAATGAACTTTTCACTGAAACAGGTGACATTTACACCTTTACAAGTGATAACTTTCGAAGAAGTGTGTAGACAAACTAGACATTGCTCTTAATGAGCTATTTCACTTTTTCTCATAACGTTTTCAAATCTGTATAAATGAAATACTTATATTTTACCAGAAGTTAGATTTTTCCTCAGGTGTTTTAATAATAATCATTCAATATTTAAACTTAATATTTGTAGCAATAGTGATCTTGGGCAGAAAAATAAGTGCAGTTTGAATACTAGCATCACATACATGTAATAATTATAAAACATACTGTACATATGTTACAGACTTTATAAAATTGCATATATTTATAGAATGTATTGGTTTGAAATTATAAACCATATAAAGTAATTAATTTCCTCACAGTTTTGCACAGTTAACAGAAGCGTTTTGCGTAGTGGTTATGAAATCAACCAGGTTTCACTATAGGGTGAAAGTTTCATACCTGTGAGTTCCATTTACCTGTCCTATCCCTGTTGCAGATGCTAACAGACATCTGTCCTTACAAATCGGGCATCAATAGATAGAAACATTGAGATTCAGTAATTACGCTATCTCTTTCACAATATTTCTTGTATGTAAATTATGTGATTGAACGTCTGTACATGTGCTGAAGGCTAATATTTCTAACTGTATTTTGTCTGAAAATGACCTTTTATAGAGGTAACTTTTAACTTTTTTCCACTACTGCAGACCTTAAATATGGCTTTTGTGCAAACCTCCGACAAAAAAATAAAGATGATTTTCAAACATGTTTGTAGAAATGATCTTTGGTTGAACCTCTACTAGATTTTATCAAGTCATGTTTTGCATTATACAGCCATAGTGATGAATCTTTTGCCTTATGGCTGTGGAGCGGTACTGGCCCTTTTGGGTCTATTGTTTTTCGTATGCTTCCCAAAGGTGTATTGGGTATACATTTAGTTGCCACATCGTCTATAAGTCTGTCCTAGTCCCTCTGTACTTACCTTATTCTTGTCCTGGTGATTTATTAGCAACAAATTACTGGAATTGAGATGAGATATTTTTATAAGATATATCAGATTCAACACTTGTGCTGGGGTTATTGCCCTTATTTTTAACAAGACCTTGTATTGGGGAGCATCTATTGTTGTAATATTTCCTTGCTTTTAAAACATTATCAATGCAATATAAGGGATCAAATATGTTTGATTGATGTTTATATGTATAATTTATATAGTAAAGTGTTTTTGTGTTTTCTATGTATTTTGTTTTCTCAGTCTGTTTTTAGCTGCACTGGCTGAAGGTGTCGTGGTGGTCATGCAAGTGTCTGTGTTTCAACCTATGTTTCCAATTACTTCTCCTCTGTAACCACTAAGCCAGTTGTGATAAAACTATTTGGTCAAAGTAATTTTGTACAAATGTCCCTTGGTTGACCCTTTACCAGATTCCTTCAAGTCATGTTGTTTGTAAAATAATTTTTTACTCCATGTGGTAGGGCTTTTTTACCCTATGTGGATAAAAAATTTGAAAAAAAACCCAACCACTTCTTGAAACACACTAGCCCAATTTCGAAATCATTTTATTGTTAAGCCCTGGCCCCAAAAGGGAAGGGCAGTTTATGCCTAAAGTAAAACCTTTAAAAAAAACTTCTTCTATATAAACATAATTTTCCAACTATTTCATAGAAATGTTCCTAGGTAGTCGAGATTCTCTACCAGATTCCTTTTAGCCATGCTGATTGGTCAAAAGTGTATTCAGGATATTTTGCCTTTCACAAGTGGAGTGATACTGGCTCTCTTCTTTTAACCCTTTCTCACTTTCTCACTTACAACAAATCTGCGGACAAATAAAGTAAATATCTTGTAATGAAACTATAATCATTAACTCTTTCAGCACCAAAGGCAATATTGAGCTTTTTGCAAACAATGCAGATTCAGGTGAGTCAGCCCGTTACGAGCTTTCTCACCTGACATCTGCATTGTTTGGTTATAAAAATATTCCCAAAAATTCTTTACCATGAAAATAGAGTCATCCGAGTTTAAACATGGAAGAGTCTACTTTAAACAATTTGGCGCTGAAAGGGTTAAAAAGAATACATTGTGGCAGAAGGATAACTATTTATAAGCAATATCTTATTTTACCATGATGTTTCCAAATTTGTACTGCAAATGGTTAATTTATAATCCTGTCTCTTACATAAACAAATGGCTTTTATTTACACAGTGAGAAAAACCCCAGACAAGTGTGAGA
Organism: Serripes groenlandicus; assembly: GCA_031761405.1. NCBI lineage: Eukaryota > Metazoa > Mollusca > Bivalvia > Cardiida > Cardiidae > Serripes > Serripes groenlandicus. The sequence goes on from JASEVX010000004.1 coordinate 39,255,812, forward strand.
AGATAAAATGCTAATATGTTCATTATTTATGATACCTCTATTTGATTTTGTACATGTAGACAAGTTTTTGAAAAGTAAAATGTTTCGGTTTTGAGTATTGGAGTGTTTATATAACAAAGATAGCTATTGGCTTCTGTATCAAACCACTTTGGACTCAATTTAACCAAATTTTAGTTGTTTTAAATATCCAATATTTATCTATGGTTTTTAGCTCTACTGGCCAAAGGCCAGAAGGGCTTATGTCGTGGCGATTTGTCCGTCGTCCGTGCGTGCGTGCGTCCGTCCGTAAACAATTTCTTGTTAACACGATACAGTCTTCACTTTTGATTGTATCTCAACCAAACTTATACAGTAGTTAGATATCCATGAGAGCTCGGTTCCTTTCGAAAACCAGCCAGATCCGCCCATGCATGACTGGATTATGGCCCTTGAAATGGTCAAAATTGCTATAAAAGAGCTTGTTAACACGATACAGTCTTCACTTTTGATTGTATCTCAACCAAACTTATACAGTAGTTAGATATCCATGATAGCTCAGTTCCTTTCGTAAACCAGCCAGATCCGCCCATGCAAGACTGGATTATGGCCCTTGAAATTGTTCAAATTGCTATAATTGAGCATGTGAACACAATAGAGGCTCTATTTACTATCTGATCTTCACCAAACTTAGATAGTAGTTAAATATTGATGAGAGCTTGGTTCCTTTTGAAAACCAGCCAGATCCGGCAAGACTGGATTATGGCCCATGAAATTGTAAAAATTGCTATAATACATCTTGTGAACACAAAAGAGCCTCCATTTACTATCCGATCTTCACCATACATACATGCTCTGGATTGAAAATGAGCAAAGAACCATACCAGTAGAGCATAGGCCCTCATGGGCCTCTTGTTTAAAATTTTCTTAGGAAATCACCATGGAAATTAGTATTGCTTAAACTTAACTATTTTAGATTTCATCCATGTTTTTAATACGTTTTTAGCTCGACTTTTCAAAGAAAAGGCTAGCTATACTATTCGCCCCGGCGTCGGCGTTGGTGTCACACCTTGGTTAAGGTTTTTGTGCCAATTCCCTTTTTAGCTCGCCTGAGCTTTGCTCAAGGTGAGTTATTGTGATCGCCTTTTGTCCGGCGTCCGTCGTGCGTCAACTTCTTCTCCTCAGTAACCAGTGGGTCAATTGGGATGAAACTTCACAGAAAGCATCCTCTCAATGACCTCACCAGATTTCCTTCAAATTTTTGGGATCCATGCAGAATTCTGGTTTCCATGGCAACGAAATGAAAAAAACTTCAAAATTCTTCTTCTCCCAAACTGGTTGGCAGATTTTCAAATAATTTTGTAGAAATGTTCCTTGGATGACCCTCTATAAGATTCCTTCAAGCCATGTTGATTGGTCAAAAAACATGGCCGCCAGGGGGGGCGGGGCTATTTTGCCTTATATGGCTATAGTGAAAACTTAAAAAATCTTCTCCTCTGAAAGTGTCAGACCGATTTTCAAATAATTTTGTAGAAATGTTCCTTGGATGACCCTCTATCAGATTCCTTCAAGCCATGTTGATTGGTCAAAAAACATGGCCGTCAGGGGGGCGGGGCTATTTTGCCTTATATGGCTATAGTGAAAACTTAAAAAATCTTCTCCTCCGAAAGTGTCAGACCAATTTTCAAATAATTTTGTAGAAATGTTCCATGGATGACCCTCTATCAGATTCCTTCAAGCCATGTTGATTGGTTGAAAAACATGGCCGCCAGTGGCTATTTTGCCTTATATGGCTATAGTGAAAACTTAAAAAATCTTCTTCTCCAAATGTCAGGCCGATTTTCAAATAATTTTGTAGAAATGTTCCTTAAGTGACCCATTTTCAGATTCCTTCAAGCCATGTTGATTGGTCAAAAAACATGGCCGCCAGTGGACAGGGCTATTTTGCCTTATATGGCTATAGTGAAAACTTAAAAAATCTTCTCCTCCAAAAGTGTCAGGCTGATTTTCAAATAATTTTGTGGAAATGTTCCTAGGGTGACCCTCTATCAGATTCCTTCAAGCCAAGTTGATTGGTCGGAAACTATGGCCGCCAGGGGGCAGGGCTTATATAGTTAAATTGAAAAAAAATAAAAATCAGGTGAGCGATCCAGGGCCATCATGGCCCTCTTGTTTGTCAAAACTATTACAGATATTGCTTTGAAACTTACAACACTTATTCACCATCATAACCTCCATCAACAGACAAGAGTACATAACTCTGACAAGATTTTTGGTCCTTTTTATACTTAGAATATTGGTAAAATATTTTGTACCAATTTACTTTTTTTCAGAACCATTACAGATATGGCTTCGAAACTTACAACACTTGTTCACTATCATTAACTCCATCAACAGACAAGAGTACATAACTCTGTCAATATTTTTGTAAGAATTATGGCCCTTTTTCGACTTAGAATTTCGGTTAAGTTTTTTGTACCAATTTTTTATTTTTCAAAACCATTCCAGAAGTTGCTTTGAAACTTACAACACTTTTTCACCATCATTAATTCCAGCAACAGACAAGAGTTCATAACTTGGTCAATGTTTTTGTAAGAATTATGGCCATTTTTTCGCCTTAGATTTTTGGTTAATTTTTAATACCACCCCACTTTTTTTCAAAACCATTAGTGATTTAGCTTATAAACTTACACTACTTATTTATCATCATTACCTCCATCAACAGACAAGGGTACATAACTCTGTCAAGTTTTGTTTAAGAATTATGGCCCTTTTTCGATTTATAATTTTGGTTAAGTTATTCATACCAAATAAAAAAAAAATAAAAAAAAATCGAGATATAGCTTTAACACTTAAAAAAATCTTTTTAATTTAAATTTAAACTTATTTATTTTACATCGATTGCGAAACAAGCTTTAAGCTTATATTAATCACAGCTTATATTAATCACGCTCAATGTCTGCTTCCTGGAGACTTAACCAGTACTCGCGCCGTTTGTGTGGAAAATCCCAAAGTCAGGACCCGCTCTTTACGGGACTCGAACCAGGGACCTTTGATACGAGAGGCCGACGCTCTACCTATGCAATCTTTTTACCATCATTACCCCCACCAACAGCCAAGAGTGCTTAATTCAGTAAAGGTTTTTGTAAGAATTATGACTCTTTTTTCGACTATCACCCAAAAAGGTTTTGTTTTATTGGCAAGCACGAAAAAGTCGAGCATGCTGTCCTCTGACAGCTCTTGTTTAATTATTGATATATATGTATCATCAACACCATGTTAGGAATTACTTTGATTAAATAGTTTAAGGTCTAGTCTGGGCTTTACTTTGTTATTTAAATGCTAAGTTTGAATAACAAGTATATACTTGAAAGTAAGGCATTATAGAGTTGAGCTTTGTTTTTATGTTTTATTAGCTCACCTGTGCACGTAGTGCTCAAGGTGAGCTATTGTGATCACATTTTGTCCGTCATTTGTGCGTCGTCAACAATTGCCTTGTTAACACTCTACAGGCTACATTTTGCATCCTATCTTCATGAAAGTTTATCAGAACATTCATCTCCACCTGATCTTGGACAAGTTCGAAACTTGGCTATAATGAGGTCAAAAACTAGGTCACTACGTCAAATTGAAGGAAAATCTTTGTTAACATTGGAGGCCCCATTTTTAACCTGAGCATGTTGAAACTATCAGAATGTTTGTCTTGATGATATGTAGTTCAAGTTCGAATATGGGTCATGTCGGGTCAAAAAGTAGGTCACTAGGCCAAATTGAAGGAAAATTTTGTCAACACTCCAGAGGCCTCAAATTTTGCTTCAGTAGCTTGATTTTTGTCAGTGTTTGTCTTAATGATATCTAGGTCAGATTTGAATATGGGTCATATTGACTCTATAACTAGGTCACTAGACGAAATTGAATATAAGAATATTTTCAACACTCTTGAGACTGCAATTTTTATTTCAGCAGTTTGAGACTTTGTCATGTGTTTTGCATTAGAAATTGCATTGCAAAACACAGGTGAGTGATCTAGGGCCATCACGACCCTCTTGTTGTGTAATCATGACTTACAGGGATTATTTAAAATTGATATTAGTTCTGTCTCATATGTTAACACTGACCTGGCAGTTTTGAACTCTTCACATCAAATATTTGATTATTTTATTACACAAATACTACTTATTTTGTGTAACTAATCTGCACAATTAACCCTTTCCTATCTCAGACACAACACATCTGCAGCTTAAGACTTTTAAGGTTTGCAACACAAAAAGAGGTTTTATTATGTCTCTGTCAGGCTTTGACATATTCGCATCATCATTATAATGATGTCAATTATTTTAACCTTCCCCTTTTGGCATAAAACCATTTGGTGATCTGCCAGTTTGCATATCTCTTGGCAGGTGACAGGTTTTTCCCTCTAACACACTTGTTTTAATTGTAAAATGTGCTTTATTTCGAAAGAATGTTTAAAACATATGTTATGCATTTGAAAAGAATTCACTGTTATCAAAATAATAATGACTGAATGTGTTTTTGTTGTATGACAATTTAACTGCCAACAAAATGGCAGCTTTTGTCAAAATTCAATTAACACTACAGGTCATTGTTTGTGTTTATTTGTTTCATTATTTATTTGCAAACATCATGATATACTACTTGAAATAACGGTGATCATAAAATGGAAAAAGGAGCTGTTATTTGTTCGGTCTACCATCTAAGCTCACCGGACTAAAAAAATGTTGAAAAACTGCATTAACACCTTATCAATCAATCCAAAGATCTGATGACTGCCTATCACAGGTTGTCTCAGATTGACCTTTACTTCACTTATCAGACAATCAATTTGTTGACTACAAAAGTGTAAGGTATCAACAGGGGAGATAACTTATATAAATTAACACAAATTACAAAAAAGCGGTGATGGCAGAGCATTGGTTGTATTGTGCTATTTCAGTGGACAAAAAGGGAGAACCTGCTCATGAAAATTTAAATGTATAGGGTCATTTAGCATTTTAGTCTATTTTTAAAGGAGATATCTCCACTAGATGTCCTCAATATCATGAATAAGTACATTAAAAAACTAATATGGACAGCAAGAACTACTTCTTGTCTTAAAATTGTAATACTTATTTCACAATATTTAATAAGCTGCACTCTGGGAAAACCAAACTGAGGTCACATGCAACCAGGATAAACATTCCCTCGCTCTCTGCACTGTTTGCTAATTAGTCGCAGAAATTCTCAGATATCTTCCCCTAGATATTTTCCTATTCGATTCCTTGCATGGATGTGCAGGCAGATCTTTTTGTAATTGCTTGCATAGGTTGGTTTTCCTAGTAAACCACTCATACATGTGTGCAAGGTGATCTGGACTGTTGATTAAAAAGAAAACATAGTAAATTATTCTGAATGATTATTTGTCAACAATTTACTCTGTACCACATATGTAAATGTACCCATGATTAAAAACTGTAATTCACATCCTTTGTTTGTTAATATTCCGGGCCTCTTTGTCTTAAGCTGTTACTGTTCAGCCCTTACCCCAATATCTTGACCCGTCAACTCTAAGTCTCAATATGCTTATGTCAAATCTCAAAAGCTCAAAATTAAGCTATTTATTTTTAATTTGCAGTTGTGTTCACCTTTAGTCCATCGTCGTTAACAATTTCTTTAAACAAAATCGCCTCTTAAACCACTAGGTCCATTGCAGTCAAACCTCACAGGAATGTTCATTTGATGGTCCTCTCTATAAATTGTTCAATGAATTCAATTCATAAATTTGGTTGCGGTGTTATCAAAAAGGAGGGAAAATGACAAAAACAAATCTTCTCCTCTTAAACTGTTTGTCTGATGTCAAGATGATTTGGCAAAATTCTTACTTTTCTGACCTTCTACAAAAAATATTCAAGCTGTATTGATTGGTTAAAAATTTGGCTACCAGGTGGCATGAAAAGAGGGTAAAATTACAAAACTTCAACAAGAAGATCAAGACGGCCGGCCCTAAATCGCTCACCAATGTTTTATACAGTTCATTTTGCTAGAGAATAAATTAGTTTGATTTTACCCTGCAACACAAAGAGGTCATTTAGGAATGGAGGTAAGCAAAAATTGATAATATTGAAGATTGGAGAGGAATATTATATTCTCACATCCTCCTCAAGTCAAAACCAGATTAGTGAGTTTTTAGCCGACATTGGAGGACCAAATGTGCTGCTGGGAGTGCGTAGATGGCTAGTTTTTGGGCTCTGTCAAATAGCCAATTTTGTTCTAGAAGATTTTACAAATTTCCACTATATACCAGGGGACCATAATGTTCCTAAATCACTTAGATTTCAATGATCTCATACTCTATGCCGACAAGGAAAACAAGAGGGCCCTGGAATCGCTCGCCTGAGAATGGGCTATTTAAGACATAACTCTCTCATGCTCAAGCCAAACATGTGGCTTCCAGAGTGTTAACAATATTTCCCTTACATTTGGTCTAGTGACCTAGTTTTTGACCTGACATGACTCATATTCGAACTTGGCCTAGCTGTTACTTAGACAAATATTCTGACAAAGTTTCAACATGCTCAAGCCAAACATGTGGCTTCCAGAGTGTTAACAAGATTTCCCTTACATTTGGCATAGTGACCTAGTTTTTGACCCCACATGACCCAGTTTCGAACTTGGCCTAGAGTTGATGGAGATATATGTTCTGATTAACTTTCATAAAGATTGGATGCAAAATGTTGCCTCTAGAGTAACGAGCAAATGTTGACGACGAACGACGGACAAAAGGCGATCACAATAACTCACCTTGAGCACTAAGTGCTCTGGTGAGCTAAAAAGCAATGCCCCCTTGTGTTCATGTTTATTAACAGATCGTTATGATTTCAACAATCTTGGTAGAGGGTCACCCAAGGAACATTTGTGCCAAATCATCATAAAATCACACCTATATGTTTGGACAAGTAGATTTGTAAAGTTTTCACTACATATAAGGAAAACAAGCCCCACCCCCTGATGGTCATCTTTTTCAAAGGATTGGAATAATTTCAACAATGTTGGATGAGGGTCACTAAAGGAGCCTTTGTGTCAAATTATTTTCAAATCTTGCCTATACTTTGGTCAAAAAGTATTTTATAGTTTTCAAAATATATACAATACATATAAGAAATAAAAGCCCTGTCAACTGGCTGACTTGTTTTTAACGGATCGTAATAATTTGAACAGTCTTGGTAGATTAAGAGGGTCACCCAAGGTTCATTTGTGCCAAATAATTTTCAAATCTGGCCAGTACTTCTGGACAAGAAGTTTTGGTAATTTTCCCTCTCTCATTCCGAGAACCACCTAAGGAAAATTCATGTGAATTTATTTGGAATTTGGTTCATTGGTTTAGAAGATGTTTGTAGGAAAATGTGGACAGAAGGACAGACAACGACGACAAGTGATCGCATATCTTAATTCAGGTGAGCTAAAAATTAGCCCTACCCCTGGCGACCATGTGTTTTCACAAATCCAGATCCAAATAATTTGAACAATCTTGGTAGGGGGTCATCAAAGGAACAATTAAATTTATTCTTTTTTCCTTTTTGTTGCAATAGCAACCTGAGTTCCGCATGGAATTTAATTCTTTTAACAACTTTAAAAGGGGACCACCCAAAGGAACATTCCTGTAAAACTTGGCCAAGCGGTTCAGGAAGAGATGATGTTTGAACCAAAGTGTTGACGGACAAAAATGTTCACAATAGCTCTCACCAGGGGCCTTAAGCTCAGGTGAGCAAATAAAAGTGAATTCTAATCCTCCCCTGTATTGTAACCAACTGACACAGTTTGAATCTTTCCCTTTATATATCTTTGTAATATAGGTGACCTCAAGGGCAGCCCAATTTTGACCCCAGGAACAGAATTTGAACAATATTGGTAGAGGACGATAAGACAATGTTAAACACTAAATATCAAAACTCTAGACCTCTGTTTCAGACAAGAAGAATTTCTAAGTTTTTCCTTTTGGTTGCCAATGCAACCATAATTATGCAGGGAATTATTTTCTTGAATACCAAAGGATCATTCCAAGTTTAGTCAAAATCCAAACAGCTGTGAAGAAGGAGATGTTATTTAAAGAAAAAGTTGACAATGGACTTCCGGCACAAAGCTCCGGTGATCTCAAATCTCTTCTGCTCAAAAAGTCCTTAACTTTTTTTTTTTTTTTAAAATCACCCGAGCCAAAAACTCAGAGAGATATATTAGGATCAGTGTCTGTCGGCCATTATCTTTCCCCAATACAGATGCATTTTAATGCCATGTAAGCAGACAACTTTTGAAACTACCTGAAAAGGTATTTTCTTCTTTTCCAACATTGTTTTCAACCCTTTATCCATATTACACTTCCAATTTTCCACATGTACACATTATTTTTCTTATATTTATAAACTGCAATATGATGTTAAAATGAAGATGTTTGAAAACAATGGTTTTTGGCGAGAAAAGATAAATATTTTCCAAAACAAATTCTACCAAATAGGAGTGAACACTTTAGGACAGCAAGCCATTCTCACTGGTAGTTTCCGTATCATAAATAGATGATATATGCAGACACTGATGGTGGGTGAAAAGGGCTTAAGATATATACTAGAATACATACATATTTAATGATTGAATAGTTCATTGCTCGGAACTTATCTTTTATAACAGTAAAATAATAACATAACAATGTGAACTACAGAAGGGTTATTCATAATGCATATTTATTAGGGATGGCAACGAATATTAGAATATTTGATTGTATGGTCGACTATTCGAATACAATATCATGAAAATCATGGAAATCAGGAGTTATCTAAAGTATACATATATAAATCAAATTGTCGATACTTGAAATATTTACCCACGGTTTTTTGTTAAAATGTGCAAGTAAAAGGTTACAGATGGTCCATATAACGTGTATTGTATAAGGTGTTGATACTGTAGATAACATGTCAAACTAATAATCCTTGCTTCGGGCTATTAAAGTTATCGTAAAAAAATACATTAATCAAGTGATCAATTGATTAAAATCTGAGATCTTTACTGACATTCTTTTCTTTCGAAATTCACGGGTTAAACGGAAATCTGAGTTTGAGTACTGGGATTTGAACAAAATAAAACATCATAAGATAACTTTATAGCAAATAACGGATTTATAAACTCTTTGTTGGCGAAGCGTGCACAAATGGTTCGAATATTCGAATATTCAAATACTTTGTGATAGAATATTCGAATACTAATTTTGGTATTCATTGCCATCCCTAATATATTTATCCACAAAATCATATTCATCAACATGTTTATGAAAACCCCGTCCAGTAAAATATCATGAGAGTTTTGTTAATTAAATGCTTTTGAATGGATTATTGAATTATTGGATTATATCAAGTTTTAACGAATGATAATTTTCACTGTTAACCCTTTCCCACATACAAAATATCTAAAAGTTGTAAACATTGTGGCAAAAGGAGAAATTGCTTGTTTTCTTCTTTTGTCACCATGTTTTCAAAAAGCTGTCTGCTGCAGAGGCGTCAGAAAGCGTCTATATGAGGGAAAGAGTTAACTCCCCTTTTTATCCAATCTTTACAAATCATCAGTGAGTAAAAGCATGAAATAAACAACAATTGTTTGTTAAGATCAAGCATGAAATAAACAACAATTGTTTGTTAACATGTAACATCAAGCATGAAATAAATTACAATTGTTTGTTAACATGAAATAAACAACGATTGTTTGTTAACATGAAATAAACAGCGATTGTTTGTTAAACTTGAAATAAACAACGATTGTTTGTTAACATGAAATAAACAACGATTGTTTGTTAACATGAAATAAACAACAATTGTTTAACATGAAATAAACAACGATTGTTTGTTAACATGAAATAAACAACGATTGTTTGTTAACATGTAAGGTCAAGACTGATGCCATTGGTCACCACCAAAAGAGCTTTTTTTTAGCTCACTCTGGGACAATATATCTTGATCTTACACGAGAATGAACAATTCTATTCATTATGAATCTCCAGATCTACATGCAGTACCAATGACCCATTTAAAATATACCTATTGGTTAAACATAGGAAATAACAGATGTACATTCATAAATAGTATTCTTGCTAAATTGGGACAGTTTCTTAAAACGGAGCAATTGCTCATTTTTGAATTTAGATGCATTTCATTATACAGTGGAACCTGTGTATAAAGACCACCAATGGGAACACAACAATATGGTCTTTGTTCACAGGTGGTCTATAATTGCAGGGTGATTCATACATTAAATGAGTATTTGGGAAACTAAAAGTATGGTCGCTATAGACAGGGATTTGCCAAACAAAGGTGGTCGTTAGTACAGGTTTGACTGTATATATGTATTTTCAAAGCAAATGACAACAAATTTGATGTAGTTTCCTTGTTATCACCTGGTAGTAAATCACATCAGTCAAAGTCAACAAATTAATTGTTTACCTTAAATGATATTTTAGTCTGAAATTGCAACTTGTTTAACCCTTTCCCACATACAGACACTTTCTGACACCTCTGCAGTAGACGACTAATGAAAACATTGTGCCGAAAGGAGAAATTACTTATAATGAGCAATTTCTCCTTATGCCACAATATTTTCAACTCTTAATGAAAAATTAAACTCTACTTAATGAATATTTTTTACGTATTTGGCAATACTTTATCTAAGTTGTCTGCAGCAAATCTTTTGAATGTGGGAAAGGGTTAATTTGACACAGAGTTGAAACGTGGAAGCACTTTCTTATTTTCAACACAATTAATCAAAAGTTGACTTCTGTATAGACATAGAGTTTTCCAGGAAATGGTCCTGTGCATAAATTATGTCCTAGCTATTTACCTAAACAACAATGGAGGATTGGTAAATTGGAAGTACAATCTGTATATAGTTACAAAAGAGTGGCAAAATGAGAATTGGCTCATTTTTAGTAATTTCTTCCTTGTCTATCTATAGTGTTTACTGCTTTCTAACAAAAAGCTCATTGTACATGAAGGTCATAATGATCCTATATTTCTCATCTGATTTAACCCTTTCCCTCATACGACAATTCTGCAGCAGACGACTTTGAACAGATTTTGTCAAAGAATAGAATCTCTATAATTGAATAGATAACCTATGACTAAAAGTGGAAAACATTATGGCAAAAGGAGAAATTGCTTGTTTTGAGCAATCTCTTCTTTTGTCACTATGTTTTCAAAAAGCCATCTGCTGCAGAGGCTTCAGAAAGCTTCTTTCTATATGAGGGAAAGGGTTAATAGAACTTGAATAGCTTTCATTATATAAACATATAAGGAAATCAGACCTTGAGCCCTGGTGGCCATGTTTTTCAACAGATCTGAATAACTTGGAAAGTGGTCACTTAAGGATATTTGAGCCAAATTGTTCCTTTCTGTTTCTATGGCAATCAAAGTTTTCCATTGAATTAAATTATTTTAGCAATTCTGAAAAATAATCACCTATGATGAAATATTCCTCTGAAGTTTGTTAAAAACTGGCCCAATGGTTTAGGAGGGGATGTCATTTTGAAGCTGGAAAAGTTAAGCATGGAATTCAATTATTTTAGCAATTCTGAAACGGTATCTTTGGAACATGCATGTGAAGGTAAGTTGAAATTGACCCAGTGGTTTAGGTGGTCGGTAGAAGATGTCATTTAAAGAAATTGTTGATTGAAGACGTCCCAAGGACATCCAACAATCCAAAAAGCTATCTACTGTTACACAGTGTAAAGATGTATGTATCATGAAAACAATTGATGATAAAATGTATTTTGTTAATATGGTGTTAACGCCGCTTTCAACAGTACAAGACATCATGTTGTTTCCAGGATAAATTACTAGTACTGCTTGTAAGCTTATCCTGATACTAGTGCCTTAGTCATAATGCTTTTCCCGTAACCCTAAGCACCAAGGAGGGAAGCCACTAATACCACTCTTAGACCCGATCTTATAAATATGCTTTCCATGCATTCCCCCTTTCTCACAAATCTGCAGCAGACAACTTCGAAATGATCTTTGCATAAATATAGAAAATCTTTAATAACTAGAATTGTTTTGACAAAAACATATGTCTCCCCCTCAAATATCTGTCAAAATCTCTCAAAACATTCCAACCTATAAAGCAGACAAACAAAAATTTGACCAAGTTGGACAGTACTCAATTTTTAATTACTAATGTTTTGTCTTGACCTGGTACAAAGTGGACATGATTTCAAATGGTTTACAGAAACACATATTTTTACTGCAGCTGTAACATTCAAGACTGAAGTATTCTTCAAAACAGTTAACAACTGTTGATGAGGTGAACATGTGACCCAAGTTTCATGAAAATTCTTTAAGCTGTTTTGGAGATATGGAGCGGCACAAAATAAAGCCTCAAACCTTTGACCTTCAAGCGTGACCTTTTGACCTTGACCCAGTATGTTCGAGACGCGGGTTCTGCACGTCGCCTTGATGAGGTGAACATGTGACCAAATTTTCATGAAAATCCTTCAAGCCGTCTTTGAGATATTGACTGGACACGAAATAAAGCCTAAAACCTTTGACCTTCAAGCGTGACCTTGACCTTTAACCGGTATGGTGGAGACGCGGGTTCTGCACGTCGCCTTGATGAGGTGAACATGTGACCCAAGTTTCATGAAAATCCTTTAAGGAGATATGGAGCGGACACAAAATAAAGCCTCAAACATTTGACCTTCAAGCGTGACCTTGACCTTGACCCAGTATGTTCGAGACGCGGGTTCTGCACGTCGCCTTGATGAGGTGAACATGTGACCAAATTTTCATGAAAATCCTTCAAGCCGTCTTTGAGATATTGACTGGACACTAAATAAAGCCTAAAACCTTTGACCTTCAAGCGTGACCTTGACCTTTAACCGGTATGGTGGAGACGCGGGTTCTGCACGTCGCCTTGATGAGGTGAACATGTGACCCAAGTTTCATGAAAATCCTTTAAGGAGATATGGAGCGGACACAAAATAAAGCCTCAAACATTTGACCTTCAAGCGTGACCTTGACCTTGACCCAGTATGGTCGAGACGCGGGTTCTGCACGTCGCCTTGACGAGGTGAACATCTGACCCAAGTTTCATGAAAATCCTTCAAGCCGTCTTGGAGATATTGAGTGGACACGAAATAAAGCCTAAAACCTTTGACCTTCAAGCGTGACCTTGACCTTGAACCGGTATGGTCGTGACGCGGGTTCTGCACGTCGCCTTGATTAGGTGAACATGTGACCCACGTATCATGAAAATCCTTTAAGGAGATATGGAGTGGACACAAAATAAAGCCTCAAACCTTTGACCTTCAAGCGTGACCTTGACCAAGTATGGTCGAGACGCAGGTTCTGCACGTCGCCTTGATGAGGTGAACATCTGACCCAAGTTTCATGAAAATACTTCAAACCGTCTTGGAGATATGGAGTTGACACAAAATAAAGCCTCAAACCTTTGACCTTCAAACGTGACCTTGACCTTGACCCGGTATGGTCGAGACGCGGGTTATGCACGTCGCCTTGATGAGGTGAACATGTGACCCAAGTTTCATGAAAATCTTTCAAGCCGTCTTGGAGATATGGAGCGGACACGAAATAAAGCCTCAAACCTTTGACCTTCAAGCGTGACCTTGACCTTGACCCTATATTGTCGAGACACGGGTTCTGCACGTCGCCTTGATGAGGTGAACATGTGACCAAAGTTTCATTAAAATCCTTCAAGCCGTCTGGGAGATATGGAGCGGACACAAAATAAAGCCTCAAACCTTTGACCTTCAAGTGTGACCTTGACATTGACCCTATATTGTCGAGACGCAAGTTCTGCACGTCACCTTGATGAGGTGAACATGTGACCCAAGTTTCATGAAAATCCTTCAAGCCGTCTGGGAGATATGGAGCGGACACAAAATAAAGCCTCAAACCTTTGACCTTCAAGCGTGACCTTGACATTGACCCTATATTGTCGAGACGCGGGTTCTGCACGTCGCCTTGATGAGGTGAACATGTGACCCAAGTTTCATGAAAATCCTTCAAGCTGTCTCGGAGATATGGAGCGGACACGAAATAAAGCCTCAAACCTTTGACCTTCAAGCGTGACCTTGACCTTGACCCTATATTGTCGAGACGCAGGTTCTGCACGTCGCCTTGATGAGGTGAACATGTGACCCAAGTTTCATGAAAATCCTTCAAGCCGTCTCGGAGATATGGAGCGGACACGAAATAAAGCCTCAAACCTTTGACCTTCAAGCGTGACCTTGAACTTGACCCTATATTGTCGAGACGCGGGTTCTGCACGTCGCCTTGATGAGGTGAACATGTGACCCAAGTTTCATGAAAATCCTTCAAGCCGTCTGGGAGATATGGAGCGGACACGAAATAAAGCCTCAAACCTTTGACCTTCAAGCGTGACCTTGACCCTATATTGTCGAGACGCGGGTCCTGCACGTCGCCTTGATGAGGTGAACATGTGACCCAAGTTTCATGAAAATCCTTCAAGCCGTCTGGGAGATATGGATCGGACAAGATTTTGGGGACGAACAGACAGACAGACAGACAGACATCAAGGACAAAAACAATATATCTCCCCTGTATACAGGGGGAGACATAATGATAGTATAATGATTGAATTGAGTTGAAAACATTAAGGCAAAAGGAGAAAATGTTGTTCATTATGAGCAATTTCTCCTTTTGCAAAATGTTGTCAAAAGGTTTGCTGCAGAGGCGTCAGAAAGTGTCTGTATGTGGGAAATGGTTAACATATTGCCTGATGTGATATGATTTACTGTTTCAAATTGAAAAATATAAAGACTCGAGTATTTGAAGTAACATATGTGTCATCTGCCAAAAATTCAAAGCATGTCAGACAGATAGATGCATGGGTGGATTATTGAATTTTAATCTAATTTATTATCAGAGTGAGTAAGACAACAGAGAAATGATACTATGAACTTCCCTGCAAAGGCAAGCTATAAGAAATGGATAGAAACATGTTTTGAATTAATTCTTTATTCTGAGAAAAGAAAAGAAAACATTAAGGAACAAGATGTGTTTGTGAAACACTGAATGGCAACATCTAGGTCAAAGGTCAAGGTCGCAAAAGTAGTGGTCAAGGTTAAAGTTTTTTTCGAGAATGGCAACATCTAGGTCAAAGGTCAAAATTTTGGTACTGACAGAAAGGTCATGTCACAAGGAATATACATGTGAAATATGGTAGCCGTACCTGTTATGGTTCAAAAGTAGTGGTCAAGGTTAAAGTTTTTTTCGACAGACAGACAGGCAGGCCAAAAACTAGATGCCCAACGAATCGGTGATTCCGGGGGCATAAAAAGGGAGTGATAGCTCACTCATTATGACCTAATTCTCCATTGCCCAAAATATTTTCAAGTTCTATGCTACACATGTGTGGGAAAGCGTCCCTATCATGATCATAGATGACATTTGACACTTTTGCAGTAAACAATTTGAATAAACAAAAATATGTTTTTCCCCCAATTGTTTTCAACTTTTGTTTCAGAATTGAAATTTAATTTTACAGATTTTACAATTTTATCATTAAAGTATTGCCAGTAAAAATTCAACCGTCGCAGGATGCATACATTTCAAGGTCAGTTCAGTATATATATTTCTGTGGTTGTAAACTGACCTTGTTATCACCATGAAACTGTTTAATTTACACAGACAATAAATGACACTAAAAACATGTATATCTCATCGAGAAAACTGTAAACAATCCAAATGTAACAACTAGCACCTAGTTTAACAATATCATAGCAGAATACAATAATTATAGGATAGTGATAATGAGTATTATCTGAATCGAGAAGTCTTCATACATTTTATATCATTCCTTAACAAGTTTACAAAGAAAGAAATCAAGTCACACATTACATGTCAGCCACGTCTCACAAAAACCAACATTCGAAGGTATGAATTCAATGGTAACTATCATCAAATTGTATACTTGTAGAAGGCTTGTGTGGCTTAACCATTTCCCTCATACAACAATTCTGCAGCAGACAACTTTGAACGTATTTTGTCAAAACATAGAAAATCTCCATAATTGAATGGCTAACCTATGACAAAGGGTGGAAAACATTGTGAAAAAAAGGAGAAATTGCACGTTTTGTGCAATTTCTTCTTTTGTCACTATGTTTTCAAAAAGCCGTCTGCTGCAGAGGCGTCAGAAAGCATCTATATGAGGGAAAGGGTTAATAGCAATCAGTTTTAGATACTCATCCAGATGTTTAGTGTTCTTGTGACATGGTCTAAGTCATACTGTGAAGAGTGTATTAGAATATTATCTAATCATTTGATCTATCACTAAGAACAGTCAAATAATACAAACTTAACCCTCTAAAAAGAATACATTTGCTGTTGTACAGCAGTTGGTTTTTAGAATATTTTAGGAAAAGTATCTAAGAACTTATTAATAATGAGTATTACATACTCTTTCAGTTCCCTTGGACTAAAGAAAGAGATAAAATGAAAAATAAGCTATGAGGTATTGAGCAATGCCTTTACTATTATGATAAATGCTTTATTCCTAGTTTATCGAACGTCTGCTTTGAACTCATCCCAGACTAAAAATGTAATTTTGCACATTGAAAGAATAATTTCCCCAAACTGTTTTCAAAAGTTGTCTGCTGCAGAGGCATTTAAAGATGTCTGTATAAAAAAAAGGTTAACCATATAAGGGAGGTAATTTGTTCTGTACACTACCATAATGCAATTCATAATCTTTGACTGTTGTCTGGAGTTCTACAACCTTTTTCAAAGCCTGATCCAGCCTTGTTCTCTCCTCATCCACTTTCAGACAAAGCCCCTGGACGTGACCTTTATGTCTATCCTCTATGCTCCTTATATGCTCATCATACTGAGTCTGTATCTTACTCATCTGGCTACTCAAACTTTTAACTCTCTCATCACTTTTAGCTTTAGAAGCATTAAGGTGATCAAACCTTACTTGCAAGGACCCATATTCAGCGTTAACAGTCTCCAGCTTTTGTTGTAGTTCTAATATCACAGTATTGGGTCCATCTGTATCACCAACACACTTTGTGTTGAAGTTTCCCGAATCAAATCTACCGTCTGTTGAATCATCTAGAGAATTCAAACTCTTTTCAGAGCCACTATACTCTGAAGAAACATTAGAGTCTAGACTGGTTTTACCAGTTAATTTTTTCCTGGTATATTTTCTACGTAAAGGCGGAATGGGTTTATCATCACCAGTAAAATTAGATTGATACAAGGCTACTGGGGAAGTTTCAGAAGATTTGGGTGATGTTGGACCTGACCCATGTAACTTCAGCTCTAACTCTGAGCGATCCCCAGGCTGTATTTGAAGACTTTGTTTATGGAAGAGCGCATCACTTTGAAATGATCTAGCCCTTCTGTCCCCTCTCTGCTCAAACACGATATTTGAAAGATCACTCATACCACTACCCTTAATAGAACGAGGGGCTGGAACTGGGGCATTATGATTGATAGGCTGTAGCACACTCCCTGTTTGGATGTCATCACTGTTCAATCTCAACAAATCATCCACTGGTACTGAACTATTCGAGCCATCATAGGATATTGTAAATATCTGTTCACTATAATTAATTAACATGAAGGCAAGTTGTTGTGAAATGTCTGCTGTCGTCAACATGAACACTTCCGGATTATCGTCCATTTGTGGGTGACGAACTATGTTAGGTCCGAACACTGTTGCTAAATTCAAACTTGTCATCTTGTTTATGTAAGTATATGAAGCTACTTTACTTAAAAACTGACAGAGGTATTTCAAGAGGTTATAGTTCACTTGGGGTAAATCTACCATGAGCCCCTGTAAGGCCTGAACTCTCCCTTGTTTATCTTCATTATTCTTAGAGCTCTGAAACTTCATGGCAATGTTCATGAATTCTTGGTAGAATCTGTACGGGATGAGACATTCAGGTAGTTCCCGGAGGTATTGCTTCAGTAAGGAAGCTACTGAGTGTACATCTACTTCCTCTATATCTAGCACCACAGACTCTCCTTCATCAAATCTGTCCTTCATATCCCGTACCAACAACATTCTACCTGGCAATCTGAAACAAGCAATATCAACATTTAACATAAACTGGAATTATTGGACCAGTTAATGGTTCCAGAAAAATCCAGAAACAGGAGAGCCATGTTTGCCCTGAATTGCTCACCGGAGTGACCTAGTTTTTGAAAACTACGTTTAAACCAAAGGGGCTAGTTACACAATTGTTGAAAGCTAGACTGGAATCAGCATTGAATTTCTTCACTCCCTTTTTCTTTGACCAGCTACATATAACTATACACCATTTTGGGCTCAGGGAACTGTCTTGATTGTATAAAATGTTAATAAAAGTATATGTCACTGTTAAAAGCCCTTGCCTAAGTAACAAAAGTGGTAAGCTGTTCCAATGTCAACTAAAAAACAAGAGGGCCATGAGGCCCTGGAATCGCTCACCTGAGAATGGGCTATTTAAGACATAACTCTTTCAGCGCCAATGGCAATATCATCAAGACAAACTTTCTGACAATGTTTCAACATGCTCAAGTTTAAAATGTTGCTTCGAGAGTGTTAACTAAATTTTCCTTCAATTTGGCCTAGTGACCAATTTTTTGACCCAACATGATCCTGTTTCGAACTTGGCCTAGATTTGATGGAGATATGTTCTGATAAACTTTCATGAAGATATAACTAAGACAAACATTCTGACAAAGTTTCAACATGCTCAAGCCAAAAATGCGGCTTCCAGAGTGTTAACAAGAGTTTTCTTCAATTTGGCCTAGTGACCTAGTTTTTGACCCGACATGACCTATATTCGAACTTGGCCTAGATATCACTAAGACAAACATTCTGACAAAGTTTCAACATGCTCAAGTTTAAAATGTGATTTCCAGAGTGTTAACAAGATTTTCCTTCAATTTGGTCTAGTGACCTAGTTTTTGACCCAACATGACCTAGATATCACTAAGAGAAACATTCTGACAAAGTTTCAACATGCTCAAGCCAAGAATGCGGCTTCAAGAGTGTTAACAAGATTTTCCTTAATTTGGCCTAGTGACCTAGTTTTTGACCCAACATGACCCAGTTTCGAACTTGGCCTAGATTTGATGGAGATATATGTTCTGATAAACTTTCATGAAGATTGGATGCAAAATGTTGCCACTAGAGTGTTAACAAGCAAATGTTGACGACGAACGACGGACAAAAGGCGATCACAAAAACTCACCTTGAGCACTTTGTGCTCTGGTGAGCTAATAAGTGTTTAGGTGACATCACTTATGCAAAAGAAAGAACTTCGCTTTTGAATTATAGTAATGAGTTTACAAAATTAAAATTATTGAATTTGTATACCGGATTTCTAAAAGGAACTTTAACAGTCAAATTTCCAAATAATACTTATTAACTTTGGTGACTACGAAATTGAAGTTTTAAGCTTGAAAACATTAATCACTCTACAGATTGGGATGATCAAGAGATAAGACAAAAAATTACAAGTTTGATACATGTCGAGGGCTTGGCGTGAAACGGTTGTAACTAAAATTGATATTTTTTTACCAAGGTTAATCACCTCGCCATGAAGTCTTTATAAGCGTTAAATCATTTTTCTTGGTTAACAATGAAAATTTAGGTGTCATTACTCGTTTTCAAAATAGGTTTTCAGTTATAACCGTTTAACGCCAAGCACTCAATGTAATGTATTTGTTTTAATAACAACAAACAGATTGGGATGATCAAGAGATAAGGGATGTTATCACAAGTTTGAAACATGTTATGTATTTGTTTTAATAACAACAAGTAGAAGCATCTGATATGTTTTATAACTTGGAGATAAACTTGAGGACCTATTTATGGGTATGCATTATGGGTAGCAATGTCACATCCATTGTATGGAACATGCTGAAAATTGCCAAATTGTTTAAAAGGTGCAAGTCTGTATAAACGTGGGCATCAAAGTAAGTAGCAGGATGGTGCAATGGTACAGATGCAGGACTTTCTCTGGGTGAATCAGGTTTCCATTACTCGTCGTATTTCTTATAATTATATTTTATAATTATCTTTTCATTTTTGTCACAAAATTTGATCATATCAGTAATACAACGCCTTTGCAACCTATTCCTTCAACCATTTTGAGAATAGACCAAAAAAACAACAAGAGAGCCATATTGGCCCTGGATTGCTCACCTGAGTTAAGCAATGCGATTTGTCATGCAAATAACTCATTTTGCGGTCAGGTAAGCCAATACAAAAGAGGCCTTAGAGGACCAGTAGAACTCCACTGCCAAAACGCGAAATAACCCAATCCTTCATTGTCTGCCTTTTGTCAAATTAATATGACTTGATGAAACTGACATTAGAGAAGGTTTATGAAGTGTTCACCATAGCCATAAAAGGCAAAACAGCCCCCCGCCCACGAGTTATGTGACTTGGTACAGACATGCGTTCTGCTCCCAGGAACATGTGTTCCAAGGTTCATTTGAAAATAAATGTTAAAACATTTTTGAGTTATGAGGTAAGGTTTAAGTTTTGTGATGACATAATCGCAGATGACGCGAAGGGTATTACAATAGCCGACTTCGACATAGCTTTTGACAAAACATATTTGAAGACACCCTAAATAACAACGAAACAAACATTCTGACAAAGGTTTCAATATGTTCCAAGGAAAAAAAAAATGCAGCCTCAAGAGTGTCTCCAGGATTTGACTTAAATTTGAACTAGTTAATAACTGAACATGACTCAATTTTATACTATGCCTAGGCAACATCCGGGCAAATATTCTTTCAAAGTTCCAACATGCTATAGGCAAAAAGGTGGACTGTAGAGTGTTTACGAGATATTTTAAAAGTTTGTCTTAGTCAGCTAATTCTTAACACGATATGACCCATATTTACACTTGACCAAGATATCATCAAGACAAACATTATGACAAATGTTTCATTATGCTTTATCAAAATATGTGGTTTCTAGAGTGTTTTCAAAAGTTTTATTAAATTTGGCCTGATGACCTTGTTATTGACCAAGGATGACCCATATTCAAACTTACCCTAGATTTCAAAAAGTGTTCTTTAGAGTGTCTACCAAATTTTCTCAAATTCGGTCTAATGACCAACTTTATTTCACTTTATTACCCATATTTGTACCCATTAAGACAAACATTCTGACAAGCTTTCAACTACACAAGTTCAAAATGCAGCATCCAGAATGTTAGCAAGAATTTTCATCAATTTGGCCTGATGACCTAGCTTTTGACCAAGGATAACCCAATATTTTCGATACTGACCTAGATGTCATTAAGATCAACAAACTGAAAAATTTCCAAAAAGATCAGATGCAAAGTGTTGCCTGTAAAGTGTTTACAATGTAATTGTGCTCTGATGAATGAATATCGCATTGTCTCTTTCACGCAAATATCGGCATTGTAATTCTCAATTTTGAATACATAATCTAGGACTCCACTAACCTGAAGATTCCCTCTACTTCTAAACTATGCAGTGTCAGAAAATTTACACTTGCTTCGACAATATAAGGAACCATTCTCTCACTTCTGGTTCTCTCGAACTCCATCACTTCTTCAAGTCTAGTTCCAAATATGGCTGGAAAAAACAGCATTTTTCAACAGTGTATTTGAGACAGTACACTCAATATAATCAAAAGTACATGTGGAATATCATGCAATGTATTAGCTTTTATTTCTTCAACAATCTCCATATAGGAATCTTTACAGAAAGTAAACAGTACAGAACAAAATGTTAAAAGAGGCAATGGCGGATACCTCTGAAAATATTAAGCTCAAAATATGGTTCTAGTGCACTAGAACAAAGGTCACAAGCTACAAAGTTTTGAAGTTGACACATTGGAAAATAAGTTTCAAAATTGCCAAACAAGAACAATTGAAAAAGGGAGATAACTCCAAAACTAAGATAAACTAGAGTTATACATCATTGATTTTGACATTCTCCTGATCACTAGGTATCTGTGTTGCAAGTTTGCAGTGATCCGACCAATTAATGTGGAATGTGATGGATAGACAGAGAGACTGACAGATGCAGGAGAAGTAATCCCTAGGTGTCTCCCTGCCTAAACACTGACTGAGTAACTAATTGTCACAATATTATGATCCAATCAATTCATAAATAGAATAACTACAGTTTATGCTCTAGGCAATGGGTGAGTTGAATGATGTGCTATTAGAAATGAACTGCTATATGCATGCAAATCTCATTCAAGATGTAACATATTCTTTAATGAGAAAGAACTATCATTTAAACAGTTAATTGTGCAGTCACATCCATATTTTATGTTTTGTTTGTTGATACAACAGAATCAAGAGTATGTTGCTTTCGGGTATCACTAAACAGAGTCTGGTAGAGTCTGGAGGTCATATGTCCCATTATATCAACATTGTGTTGTTTTTTTGTATTGAAATGAATAAAATAAAATGTTATTGTATCATATAAAACAAGAGATGTTTGTCAAACATTATGCCCCCCTGAGTGCCATGTTGTCAGGAATATTAGGACAATTGAGTAAAATTTGCATGGACCGAAATGCCAGTTGATTTGTCATTTCACATTGGATGTCTATGAGTCAGTTTTAAGATTATGAACAATGTTCATTCAAAGTTTGAGGATAGTAGGTACAGTTCTTAATCCCATTGTGATGATGACTGATATTTGCAGATATTATGTATCCTCCAGGTAAGGCACTGTTGAGTTATCACTCAGACAAGCTTAAAAAAGGTTTCTGTGTTCAATGTCACTGTGACCTTGACCTTTGACCAAATGACCTCAAAATAAATAGGGTTCATCTACTGGCAAGGCCCAACCTCCAAGTCAACTTTAAGGACCATAGGTCCAGGAATTATTGAGTTATCACTCGGACAAGCTTAAAAAAGGTTTTTGTGTTCAAGGTCGCTGTGACCTTGACCTTTGACCAAATGACCTCAAAATAAATAGGGTTCATCTACTGGTCAGGCCCAACGTCCAAGTCAACTTTGAGTACCATAGGTCAAGGCATTGTTGAGTTATCACTCGGACAAGCTTAAAAGAGGTTTTTGTGTTCAAGGTCACTGTGACCTTGACCTTTGACCCAATGACCTCAAAATAAATAGGGTTCGTCTACTGGTCAGGCCCAACCTCCAAGTCAAGTTTGAGGACCATAGGTCCAGGCATTGTTGAGTTATCACTCGGACAAGCTTAAAAAGGTTTTTTTTGTGTTCAAGGTCACTGTGACCTTGACCTTTGACCCAATGACCTCAACATAAATAGGGTTCATCTACTGGTCAGGCCCAACCTCCAAGTCAACTTTGAGGACCATAGGTCCAGGCATTGTTGAGTTATCACTCGGACAAGCTTAAAAAGGGTTTTTGTGTTCAAGGTCACTGTGACCTTGACCTTTGACCCAATGACCTCAAAATAAATAGGGTTCATCTACTGGTCAGGCCCAACCTTCAAGTCAAGTTTGAGGACCATAGGTCTAGGCAATGTTGAGTTATCACTCGGACAAGCTTAAAAAGGGTTTTTGTGTTCAAGGTCACTGTGACCTTGACCTTTGACCCAATGACCTCAAAATAAATAGGGTTCATCTCCTGGTCAGGCCCAAACCCCAAGTCAAGTTTGAGGACCATAGGTCCAGGCGTTGTTGAGTTATCACTCGGACATGTGCAAAGCAATATACCCCTCTTCTTCGAAGGTGGCATACAAATAATAATAATGTATTTGCCTATTTTAGTTCATTTTCGTATATTGATATAATGGGTTAATGGACCACCAGACTCTGTTTAGTGACACCGGTTGCTTTCTCATATGTCAGTCAGGCAGTCACAGTGTAATGGACAAGCAACACTGAAGTGATCCCTTTGTGTCTTCCGGCTGTGGCAGGTAACACAACAATAAACACTTACCTCCACCTATGGATGCAAACATGACCTTTCTAATAATCTTGACCCAGTCTTGTCTCTCATCGTCAGAGGCAGCACACAGCAAGAAGGTCTCATGGTTGGGAGCCATTTTCTGGGGGACTCTACCTGCAAACAAAAAATGACAACTCTGATTTACAAATATCACCCTTTAGGGCTTATAACTCTTACAGGTTTTCTAAGTTGTATGTTGCATTTGTTTTAAGTTGGAAAGGGTTAAAGCAATTTCTCTTTCCAACCACACAATGTTTTAAGAGAAGACCATCCAGAGAACATTACAGTGTGAAGGTCAGTTGACATTGACCTAGTGATTTAGTAGAAAAGAAAAAAATAGACAATGACAAGATATTACAGAAGACAGACACAGGATGGTAACAAACTTTACAATATGATATTGACAGACTTAAGTGCAGCTAAATGGTCTTTCCTGTTCATATCATGAACTACAGTACTGCTGCAAAAGCTGAAGCTGACCTGTGAACAAGTCACTTCTATAAGCCCTTGATAGCTTAGGATAAACAAAATCTTAATCAAATATTGACTTACAGGTAAGTCTTTTTTCATTTTTTCTGTTATATATTCACATACATGCATCTGTGTACAAACATACAAGATGGATATCAAACTGTTCTATATTTGGAGGTGTAATTAGTAGAAACTTAAATCACATAACACTCATCATAAACTAACAATAAGTAATTAACATGCAAATCAACAGTTAAATAATGCAAGTTAACAAAAATAACACATTAAAAAAAGCGTTATTTTAATATACCCAAATTCTTCTAATGTATATTATATGGATGCAAATTAACTAGTTGTAAGGAGTTACATCCCCACTTTAACTAACAGGACATTAATATGTATAAACTATATGCAAGGAGTTACATCTCTACTCGAATTAACAGGACATTGATATGTATAAACTACATGTAAGGAGTTACATCCACACTTTAACCCTTTCCCTCATACGACAATTCTGCAGCAGACGACTTTGAACGTATTTTGTCAAAACATAGAAAATCTCCATAATTGAATGGATAACCTATGACAAAAAGTGGATTTGTGCAATTTCTCCTTTTGCCACGATGTTTTCAAAAAGCCGTCTGCTGCAGAGGCGTCAGAAAGCGTCTATATGAGGGAAAGGGTTAACTAAAAGGACATTGATATGTATTAACTATATGCAAGGAGTTACATCTCTACTTTAACTAACAGGACATTGATATGTATTAACTATATGCAAGGAGTTACATCTCTACTTTAACTAAAAGGACATTGATATGTATTAACTATATGTAAGGAGTTACATCTCCACTTTAACTAAAAGGACATTGATATGTATTAACTATATGCAAGGATTTACATCCCCACTCGAATTAACAGAACATTATTAACTATATGCAAGGAGTTACATCTCTACTTTAACTAAAAGGACATTGATATGTATAAACTATATGCAAGGATTTACATCCCCACTTGAATTAACAGGACATTGATGTGTATTAACTATATGTAAGGAGTTACATCCCCACTTAAATTAACAGGACATTGATGTGTATTAACTATATGTAAGGAGTTACATCCCCACTTAAATTAACAGGACATTGATATGTATTAACTATATGTAAGGAGTTACATCTCTACTTGAATTAACAGGACATTACTATGTATAAACTATATGTAAGGAGTTACATCTCTACTTGAATTAACAGGACATTGATATGTATAAACTATATGTAAGGAGTTACATCTCTACTTGAATTAACAGGACTTTGATGTGTATTAACTATATGTAAGGAGTTACATCTCTACTTGAACAAGCAAATTCAGAGAATTATGGTCCCCCGCTTTGGGGGTTTTATTGGTTGGGTTGCAACGCTTCCTGGCATATTGTAACTGTCTTTTCTGTCTAGAGAAGGCTTTATTGTTTATAGTAATATGTCAGTTGTATTTGTGAAGTCTAAACAGATTGACCTCATTAAATTATATGGAAAATTAAATCATCCAAAAAGCGGTTGCAGAGAGATAGCCCGGAAATGAATTAAGTCATACATAGCCGGATGGTGGGGTAAAACTCCGTGAAAAATCATCCAACCGGAACGCAAACACGATATGCGCATCTACACTTGGTGGTGATCCTTCCTATAAAGTTTCATCAAATTCCAAAAAGCGGTTGCAGAGAAATAGCCCGGAAAAATGAATTTAGTCATACATAGCCGGATGGTGGGGTAAAGGGCCATAACTCCGTGAAAAATCATCCAACCGGAACGCAAACACGATATGCGCATCTACACTTGGTGGTGATCCTTCCTATGAAGTTTCATAAAATTCCAAAAAGCGGTTGCAGAGAAATAGCCCGGAAATGAATTTAGTCATACATAGCCTGATGGTGGAGTAAAGGGCCATAACTCCGTGAAAAATAATCCAACCGGAACGCAAACACGATATGCGCATCTACACTTGGTGGTGATCCTTCCTATGAAGTTTCATAAAATTCCAAAAAGCGGTTGCAGAGAAATAGCCCGGAAATGAATTTAGTCATACATAGCCTGATGGTGGGGTAAAGGGCCAGAACTCCGTGCAAAATAATCCAACCGGAACGCAAACACGATATGCGCATCTACACTTGGTGGTGATCCTTCCTATGAAGTTTCATCAAATTCCAAAAAGCGGTTGCAGAGAAATAACCCGGAAATGAATTTAGTCATACATAGGGGTAAAGGGCCATAACTCCGTGAAAAATAATCCAACCGGAACGCAAACACGATATGCGCATCTACACTTGGTGGTGATCCTTCCTATGAAGTTTCATCAAATTCGAAAAAGCGGTTGCAGAGAAATAGCCCGGAAACGAAAGTGTGACAGCGTGACGGACTGACGGACTGACGAATGAGAAATAATAGTCCCCGCGCTTTCGCGAAAGCGGGGGACAATTAACAGGACATTGATATGTATAAACTATATGTAAGGAGTTACATCTCTACTTGAATTAACAGGACATTGATATGTATAAACTATATGTAAGGAGTTACATCCCCACTTGAATTAACAGGACATTGATGTGTATTAACTATATGTAAGGAGTTACATCCCCACTTAAATTAACAGGACATTGATATGTATTAACTATATGTAAGGAGTTACATCTCTACTTGAATTAACAGGACATTGATATGTATTAACTATATGTAAGGAGTTACATCTCTACTTGAATTAACAGGACATTGATGTGTATTAACTATATGTAAGGAGTTACATCTCTACTTGAATTAACAGGACATTGATATGTATAAACTATATGTAAGGAGTTACATCTCTACTTGAATTAACAGGACATTGATGTGTATTAACTATATGTAAGGAGTTACATCCCCACTTGAATTAACAGGACATTGATGTGTATTAACTATATGTAAGGAGTTACATCCCCACTTGAATTAACAGGACATTGATGTGTATTATTTATATGTAAGGAGTTACATCCCCACTTAAACTAACAGGACATTGATACCTGTAAGGAGTTGCATCAACATTTGAAAGGTCTTTCTTGATACTTTACCTTGAATTATCCAATTTGACTTTTCTGACCTTTAAGAAAACAGTATAATTCCCTGCTGTGACACTGGTAGTGAACTTATAAATACTAAATAATGTCTGTAAGACATGTATACCTCTCCCCTAAGTCCAAGTTATTTATAGTAACTATGACATTGATAATAGGTAAGTGAAACATATACTGGCCCAAGGACCCTTGACACGGAGCTTCTGTATGAATTATATTAAGAAATTCAGGATAAAAGTTCTTGAGTGGGGTCATGGTTTTGTACAACCTGTAGGCTATTCATAGCAGTTGTGACCTTTACCTTAAGTCTGTAAAATGTGAACTTGTTCGCACATAACTTCTGTATGTAGTACAAATTCCATTAACAAATGAATGTAAAGATTCAGCATGATGACTTGGTTTTGTACACACGGTATGTTATTCCTAGCAACAGCATGATGACTTGGTTTTGTACACACAGTATGTTATACCTAGCAACAGCATGATGACTTGGTTTTGTACACATAGTATGTTATTCCTAGCAACAGCATGATGACTTGGTTTCCACAGTATGTTATTCCTAGCAACAGCATGATGACTTGGTTTTGTATACACGGTATGTTATTCCTAGCAACAGCATGATGACTTGGTTTTGTACACACGGTATGTTATTCCTAGCAACATCATGATGACTTGGTTTTGTACACACAGTATGTTATTCCTAACCACTGTGACATTCTCCTTTTATCTGCTTTCTTGAAATGCAATTTACTTTTAACTTCTCGACACTTAACTTCTGTATGAAGCATGAAAGGATCCCCAAACTATATATCACCATGACTTTATATTGCTAGAGCAATGTCAATTCATACACACAAAAGACTATTTATAACAACTGTGACCTTGACCTTAGATCTAGGTTGGTGAAATATGAACTCTTCCTGAACCTTTTTATGAAGCATGAAGGAATTTTGCACACAAACAAAAGTGCTAGATTACTGACATCATTTTATAAGGACATAATGTATTGATAATGATTTTGACCTATGTTTGTGAAACACAAACAAGTCCACTTACCTCCCTTGACACGGAGCCTTTGCATGAAAGTATGAAAGTTCTAGAGTGATGGTGATGACGTCATTTCGCAAAGACGTTTCTTTGAATCTCTAGCATGGGTTGATGAAACACTTACTCATTCCACACTTCCTTCACACTGAATATTTGTACATGTATCAAGTATGAGGAAATTACGCCCATAATCTTAAGAGCAATGATATGGTTAAGGACAATAATCATGACGGACAGGGAATTATCATAATAGCTCATCCTGCATTTTGTGCTCAAGTGAGGCTAAATATTGACGAGGATGTGAACTCCAATCGAGACTGCTGACAGATTAGTGGAAAGTGGCATTGTTTTTCATCAACTTATGCGCTAAGAGAACCTCAATCAATGTTGGTTCTAATATCTCTATGCATAAACAAAATTGGGCTAATGATTCATTATTTACTTCCTTTGCCATATGATAGTGATAGAGAAATGTACTTCAAATTGTATCAATCTTGTTTTGAAACACTGTTGTGCCAGAAGAAATTACTCGATGAGCTGCTGCTTCCCTTTTCCACAATGTTTTGACCTTATCAATAACATGCAATTTTCCAGAAGTTTTCAAAGCAAATATTTCTTAGCCCATTTCCTCATACAGACACTGCTTTCTGACGCAGCAGACAACATTTTGAAAACATTGTGACAAAAGGAGAAATTGTTCATAAAGTGCAATTTCTCCTTTTGCCATTTTGTTTTCAACTCTATCAAAAGATAATACTTTTATCCATAACATTTTCCATATTATTGAATGCTGTGGATTTCTTGTATGGGGGAAATGGTTAGGACAGCAAATCAGGGAAGAGGGATGATCTTTTATTTCCTGAAACTAATTATGTAGTTTTGAGGCTCTTCTAAATTGAAAGCATCTCCAGGAAATGTTTAATGTTTACCCAATACAGGTTACATTTGACAGTTATATTCCAAGAAAAACCTATTGAATCCATTGAAGGTAAATATTTCTTAAACTGTTTTTAACTTTTTAACTCTTGTCACA
This sequence comes from Serripes groenlandicus, assembly GCA_031761405.1. Classification (NCBI taxonomy): domain Eukaryota; kingdom Metazoa; phylum Mollusca; class Bivalvia; order Cardiida; family Cardiidae; genus Serripes; species Serripes groenlandicus. The sequence goes on from JASEVX010000004.1 coordinate 39,285,371, forward strand.
AATTTTGACGCATCTGCAGCAGACAACTATTAAAACATTGTGTCAAAAGAAGAAATTGCTCATAATAAGCAATTTCTACTTTTGCCACAATGTTTTTAACTCTATATTAATAGTTAAACCCTAATTAATGAAAAACTTTCACGTTTTTACCAATATAATTTCAAAGTTGTCCGATGTAGATTTGTTGTATGTGGGAAAGGGTTAAACTGTTTTTAACTCTGTCACAAAATTAAACTTAAATTTCTTTCCTATATAAAGCATGCTTGCCCCTGTGGTGGGGCCCTTTTTAACCCCATCAGGGACACAATTAGTTGTGATAGATAACCAAGTTTTTCCTTTCTGTTGCCACAGCTTTTTTTTTATTGAATTCAATTCTCTCAATCTTTTTGAAAAAGGACCACCCAAGAAACATAAATTTTGTGTAAATTTGTTTTGAAATTGGTTTATTGGCTTATATATTCAGTTGTTTGAATGTAAATGTAAATGGACAGTCAGACGATGAAAAAGACTGAAGGTGAATGATCACAAATAATCATTTTGAAACAAAGTAAAACATATTGGTCAAGGAGAAAATATTGATCAATAATTATGTTTCCATTGCCAATATTTCCAAAGGTTGTCTACTGTAAATGTGTCAAATAATATCTTTACTTAAAGAGTAATAACTAGCTTCGATACTTGTGTCTGCTTATTATGATTTCACAAGCTATGTTACATGGGAGCTTTTGGTTAACTACAAGATGTAATATGAACTAAGAAATACCAAGCAAAAACAGGTTGTTATAATAATTTGCAAAACAAATATTAACAAGCAAATTCATGAAATTTATATCCCCCGCTTGCAGGAAATATTGTAGGAAAATGTTGAGGTTAGGTTTAAACATGTCAGTAGACTTTTTATTGAACATGTATTACAGGGTAAATTAAACGAACTTGGCCTAGGTTGTTACCAAGTTTGTGGCAGTTATTGCACGGAAACAGCAAGAAACGACTTAATTAAGGGACCAAAACTCCACCGAAAAAAGTCCACCGAAAGTGACGATCGAACTAAGCCTAGCCCTTAAGGCATTTAACCTTGTTACCAAGTTTGAAAAAAACCGGTTCACATTTGTGACAGTTATTGCACAGAAACAACAAGAAAAAACATTTTTTGTTAAATAAGGGGGCATAACTCCACCGAATAAAGTCCGCCGAAAGTGACGATCGAACTTGGCCTAGCCCTTAAGGCATTTAACCTTGTTACCAAGTTTGAAAAAAAAAAAAAATCACATTTGTGGCAGTTATTGCACGGAAACAACAAGAAACAACATTTTTTGTAAAATAAGGGTCCATAACTCCACCGAATAAAGTCCCCCGAAAGTGACGATCAAACTTGGCCTAGCCCTTAAGGCATTTAACCTTGTTACCAAGTTTGAAAAAAAACAGTTCACATTTGTGGCAGTTATTGCACGGAAACAGCAAGAAACGACTTTTTTTGTTAAATAAAGGGCCATAACTCCACCGAAAGTGACGATCAAACTTGGCCTAGCCCTTAAGGCATTTAAACTTGTTACTAAGTTTGAAAGAAAACGGTTCACAATTGTGGCAGTTATTGCATGGAAACAGCAAGAAAATACATTTTTCGTAAATAAGGGGCCATAACTCCACCAAATAAAGTCCGCTGAAAGTGACGATCGAACTTGGCCTAGCCCTTAAGGCATTTAACCTTGTTACTAAGTTTGAAAGAAAACGGTTCACATTTGTGGCAGTTATTGCACGGAAACAGCAAGAAACGACTTTTTTTGTTAAATAAAGGGCCATAACTCCACCAAATAAAGTCCGCCGAAAGTGACGATCAAACTTGGCCTAGCCCTTAAGGCATTTAACCTTGTTACTAAGTTTGAAAGAAAACGGTTCACATTTGTGGCAGTTATTGCACGGAAACAGCAAGAAACAACATTTTTTGTTAAATAAGGGGCCATTACTCCACCAAATATAGTCCCCCGAAAGTGACGATCGAACTTGGCCTAGCCCTTAAGGCATTTAACCTTGTTACCAAGTTTGAAAAACAAAATTTCACAATTGTGGCAGTTATTGCACGGAAACAGCATGAAACGACATTTTGTGTTAAATAAGGGGCCATAACTCCACTAAATAAAGTCCGCCGATAGTGACGATCGAACTTGGCCTAGCCCTTAAGGCATTTAACCTTGTTACCAAGTTTGAAAAACAAAAATTCACATTTGTGGCAGTTATTGCACGGAAACAGCATGAAACGACATATTGTGTTAAATAAGGGGCCGTAACTCCACTAAATAAAGTCCGCTGAAAGTGACGATCGAACTTGGCCTAGCCCTTAAGGCATTTAACCTTGTTACCAAGTTTGAAAAAAAACGGTTCACATTTGTGGCAGTTATTGCACGGAAATGAAGTGTGACAGACAGACAGACACACAGACAGACGGACAGACGGACAAATAGTTTTTAAATCAGACCAAGGCTTTTGGACAAGAAGTTGTTTTCACTTTTTTGAAATTTTGAAAGAGGACGACCCAAAGAACTTGGCCTAGCCCTTAAGGCATTTAACCTTGTTACCAAGTTTGAAAAAAAACGGTTCACATTTGTGGCAGTTATTGCACGGAAACAGCAAGAAACAACTTTTTTTGTTAAATAAAGGGCCATAACTCTACCAAATAAAGTCCGCCGAAAGTGACGATCAAACTTGGCCTAGCCCTTAAGGCATTTAACCTTGTTACTAAGTTTGAAAGAAAACGGTTCACATTTGTGGCAGTTATTGCACGGAAACAGCAAGAAACAACATTTTTTGTTAAATAAGGGGCCATAACTCCACCAAATATAGTCCGCCGAAAGTGACGATCGAACTTGGCCTAGCCCTTAAGGCATTTAACCTTGTTACCAAGTTTGAAAAACAAAAATTCACATTTGTGGCAGTTATTGCACGGAAACAGCATGAAACGACATATTGTGTTAAATAAGGGGCCGTAACTCCACTAAATAAAGTCCGCTGAAAGTGACGATCGAACTTGGCCTAGCCCTTAAGGCATTTAACCTTGTTACCAAGTTTGAAAAAAAACGGTTCACATTTGTGGCAGTTATTGCACGGAAACGAAGTGTGACAGACAGACAGACAGACAGACAGACAGACAGACGGACAAATAGTTTTTAAATCAGACCAAGGCTTTTGGACAAGAAGTTGTTTTCACTTTTTGGAAATTTTGAAAGAGGACGACCCAAAGATCATCTACCAAGACAGTGTTGTCAAAATCCAAACAGCCATTTAAAGTAAAAAGTCGACGATCGGACGGACGACTGGTATCATGCCATCACAACAGCACAATCACTTTGTGTTCTGGTGAGCTAAGAAGGGTGGACATCACTCAGAAAATAATACAGCTAGAGTATCAGTCTTGGACTCTGCACTTCCTTTTAATTCTCTCTATAGAACCTTCTGAAAAATGTCATGGCATCCCATGATAGCTATATTCATCTGAGGCTCTCATGCTATGGATTGTTTCAATCTTTCACATAAAATGGAGAGATGGGCCTTGCGATTAAAATGGAGACTTAATTTGATGATTACATACAATGAACAATCCAAATCACATAGTTGAGCTTATAATAAATAGTTGGATAAATAAACAAAACATGCAGTTATAACTATATTTATATCTGACTAAAAGAAAGACATCCTCAAACTTTCAACATGCGACCTAAAACTGATTCCCAACTTTGTTTAGCAAAAGTGAGCTTTTCCATAATCTAGCACTTATACTTTGAGTACAACAAAACTAAACCAACATTTCTGAACAAAGCCTGGACCATAAACAAATTTATTAACCAAATTCTCAAGAAGAAAATAAAGGACACAAACAGCATCTGAAGCAAGAAAAAACTACCCTAGATACATCACTGGTTGCGGTCAATGTATTATTTATTAACACTTTGAGTACAAAAGACCATAACCAAGACTGGACCTTAACTTAACTGACTGTCATTTCAGGAAAAAATGCCACACAAAATGTGCAGCAAGAATGAAAAGATTCACCTATTGTACACAAATTTTGGTCTATGTAATACTCATACTTTGACCAAACTTCTTAACAACCACCTACACAGGGGTCCTAAACGTTGCTGAGCTGAGCTTAAAATATGATCACATAAGATATCAAATTGCATTTAAGTGTAGATCTACATTGTATTTGCTGTAATTTACTCTAGTCAAACAGTCCTAAGTTCATCTCGATAGTAGATAATTTAATACATGTATAACCATTTCCTCTTTAAAACAATGCCATTATATTTAAATATACCTGTATATATGGTTATTCGAAAGCATTCCAGATCCCGTTTTAACTTTTACAACCCAGGATCTGAGGATGCACTTAAATGCAATATAACCTTGGTATAGATTGTAATCACTTCTTACCTTTATATAGCAAGCATTATTGCTGCATATAAAAGCATTAAGAACTTTCCAAATATCAAGGATGATGTATTTCTTATTTAAGTAATCAGCAGGATACGGAAATGAAATGTAGATATTATTATGTACATATTATAGTATGGAAACTATGGCCTGGACAGTTGTTTAAAGGACAGACAGACAAAAGGTGAGTGAAATCCTATAGCTTTCCCCCATCTGTACCTGGTGGAGAGTGGTTTGGGGGTGGAGTTGTGGGGGGCTAGGCTATTGAGGGTTTGCAAAAATGTGTAAATATAAAAGGAAACTTGAAGGGAAATCTGAGGTAAGTGCATATTTGTGCAATGGAAATGTCTATTTTGGGTTTATGAGAAAAGGGTTGTTTTAGTCTATAAAACTACTATAATTCCTGCGCTAATATAACAAAAGGGTACATAGCATACATGATAGATGCTCACTCACACTCACAATTGATCTCAGAATTATAAATCTGTATATAAACAAGAGCTGTCGGAGGACAGCGCGCTCGACTATATGCCGCTTATTCACATAAAGCACTATTTCATTATATGGCACTTAAGTACTATTAACCCTTTCCCTCATACGGCAATTCTGCAGCAGACGACTTTGAACTTATTTTGTCAAAACATAGGAAATCTCCATAATTGAATGGATAACCTATGACAAAAAGTGGAAAACATTGTGGCAAAATTTTCTAAGTAATTCAAGGGCCATTACTCCATATTTAGGATGCAATGGAGTTATCTAACCTAATTGTACGATTGTCCTTAACAAATGTGTGAAGTATGAAGTGATTTGAATTATGAAACTTTAACGTTGAGCTAAACGCAAATGTTAAAACTGACCGAGTCCAAAAATAGCAAAACCTTAAAAAAAGGTTTACCAAATGTTTGACATCATGCAAAACCTGTTGGATATGTTGAAGAATTATATTTGATAAATGAATGATCACAATTAGAAAGGAATGTAACCAAAAATTATGAATTTATCTAAAATTCTCAAAATCAAACAAAAATCATGTTATTTATTCGCAAAAAGTCACACTCAGCATCTTCAACATACAATGTGAAGAAAGGTATTATAGTAATTATATTCCAAATATGAAAGCCCTAACACAAGTACTTATTGAGAAAAATTTAAAACTTAAATGAAAATGCCAACTTGCCCTAAAACTTTAACCACCCAAAATCATGTCTTTTGCCGCAAAAAGAAGGTCACACTCAGCATCTTCAGCATACAATATGAAGAAATGTATTAGATGTAATTATATTCCAAATATGAAAGCCCTAGCATAAGTACTTATTGAGAAAAAAGAATTAAAAAAAAATTCCAACTTGCCCTAAAACTTTAACCACCCAAAATCATGTTTTTTACCCCAAAAAGAAGGTCACACTCAGCATCTACAGCATTCAATGTGAAGAAAGGTATAAGATGTAACTACGTTCCAAATATTAAAGCCGTAACACAAATACTTATTGAGAAAAATTAAAAAATTAAATGAAAATGCCAACTTGCCCTAAAACTTTAACCACCCAAAATCACGTCTTTTACCCCAAAAAGAAGGTCACACTCAGAATCTTCAGCATACAATATGAAGACAGGTATTAGATGTAATTATATTCCAAATATAAAAGCCCTAGCATAAGTAACTATTGAGAAAAAAAAACCATTTAATGTGAAGAAAGGTATAAGATGTAACTATATTCCAAATATTAAAGCCCTAGCACAAATACTCATGAATGAAAATGCCAACTTGCCCTAAAACTTTAACCGGCGGGCGGGGTTGTTTGGAGATTTAATGTTTGCCTTGTGGCAGTGGAGCGATACTGGCCCTCTGGGGCCTCTTGTTATTTAGATCTTATTGAGAAGTTTACAAAACAAATAATTGTAGCCGACACAGCATCCAACTAAAATCACTTTTTGATCTGTTAGTTTTGCTCCCCTGGGATTTGCCCTTGATCTGACCCCAAGCCTGATCGGTTACTTTCCTCATTTGATCTGTTATAACAAACCATTTTGACAACCCTGTACAGTAACTAAGGTATGTACTAATATGACATTTTCTACAATAACTACATACATGTACAATGTAAAACATGTGCAGCTGAAATGGGTTCATTTTGTGTCACCAGAGATATAAGTTGAATAATAGAAATAGAGTACCAATTCATGATGTTTTATACCAAATAACAAGAGGCTCATGATGGTATAGGAAATAGAGTACCAATTATTGATGCTAAATACCAAATAACAAGAGGGTCATGATGGTAGAGGGTCACCCAAGGAACATTTGTGACAAATTACTTTCCAACCCGGCTAATACTTTTTGACAATTTTTTTTTCTTCAAGTTTTTCAAGTTTTAACTATATACATTTAAGGAAACAAGCTCGCCCCCTGACGGCCATGTTCTTCAACAGATCAGAATAATATGAACAATCTTGGTGGAGTGTCACACAAGGAACACTGCCATATTACTTTCAAATCCATCCAATATTTTGGACAATAATTGTTTCAAGTTTGTACCACATGTGTATATACATATAAGGAAAAGGAGCCACAGCCCATAGGGGCCATGTTTTACATTGCATCCGAATGATTTGAACACTCTTGGTAGACGATCAACAAATGAACATTTGTCCCAAATTATTGTTTAACTGGCCCGATACTTTGGGAAAAGATTATTTTGTTTTCCATGAATTCAATTCTTTGAACAATTTTGGAAGCAGACCAGCTAAGAAACATTCCCGAAAAATGATTTGGAAATCGATGCATTTGTTAAGGCGAAGTTGTTTGAAGGCAAATGTGAATGGCTGAACAGATGGACAAAGACAACGAACAAATGAGTGATCATAATAACTCGCCTTGAACAATAGTTTAAATATTGAATATAGTTTATAACATTTAGGCAAAAGGAGAAATTGCTCATTATGAGCAATTTTTTCTTATGCACAATATTTTCAAAAGTTGTCAGTTGAAGATGCGTCAAAATATGTCTGCAAGCGGTAAAGGGTTTATAAATGTAATTTTAATGAAATAAGACCTAATACCTGTATAATAAGTATCCTATTGTTCCTGGTTGTTGAAAATAAAACCGTAACCCTCCTTTTAATATTATAAAACACACTGCAATTTGTATAAATACAAAATAAATATGCAAGGATATACATGCCAAATGCTGAGAATATGTTTCAAGATTTCCCTATCAATTCTTTTCCTTTACCACATCACTTTAAACAATATGTGCATACATATATACTATAGACCAAGATGAGCTTACCCATATGTGCAGGATAATGTTGGTCTACACTATTTAGATGATATGATTGTTGAAGTGTCATCTGCTTTGAAGTCTTCTGACAAAAATACAATTTTAACAGTTGAAAGAAATTTTGAAAAAGAAGATACTACTGATCATTATGAACAAATTATACTTTTTCCATAATAATTTCAAAAGTTGTCTTTATCAGGTGAAGAATTAGGCACAGTAAGCAGATGGTATATGAGATAAAAACTCTTTTAAATTCAAGAATTGAAAAGGAATTAACATAAAATTTAGCGGCACAATGTGTGAAAGTAGATACAATTTGACAATACAGACAAGGATATCAATTCTGAGAACAAATGCTTTGTGTAAAATCCTACTTTGCTTATAGCTGAGTGATTTACTGCGAGTCATGGCAATACTTTCTGAAATACATAAAGCAGAAAAACAAGCTATAGACCCATCTTAACCCTTTATTTTCATACATACAAAATTCGAAGGAAATAAATGTTTATATCTTGAAAATTGGAAGCATACAAAGATCAATTGAGATAGAATTGTAAACAATGTGGTCACTGCATACATGAATAACTCTTTAAAATGCATCTTTGTAACTTACAGAAAGTTTCAGACATACAACAAGTCAGCAGCAGACGACTTTTAAAATATCTCAGGATAAGTATGGAAACATTCTATAAATGAAAATAAATCAGTATTTGAGTGTGCTGCAGATGTGTTGAAATGTGTCTGCATGTGGGAAAGGGTTAAAATACATCTTTGCAAGAAAATGTAGAAAGCATAATTGATCTTTTGTGTTTTTCTCTTCAATGACCAGTAGTTGTTTTGCACAATTATAGTCTAACACCTTTAGATCAACCATACAATATAGTACAACACAGATTATGTCATTTTACCTTCATCAAACATGCCTTACTCCTGTTGGAATGTTATACAATGTATGATATCATTCAGTTTATGGAGTTACTTCTGCATAAGCTTTTATAATATAGCATGCTTCCCCACCTACAAAATATCTGAATCAAACATCTGACCAAAAAATATGAAAGTACATACTATGCTGCAGATGTATTTGCAAACAAGAAAGGAAGACTTCATCTCCCACATCATCCTCCAATCCAATATCTGATATGAAATCTTGTCAAATTTCATCCGCTTTGAAAACATCAAAGTAGACAAATACAATATCAAAATCAATTAGAAGTGTATCCATTATACTTTTAAACTATATAATAGCATTAAAAGGAGAGATGTTATCCAAAGATTTGAGCAACTACTGGAAGAGATTCTAATTATTGCACCATACATTATATAGGGTTAAACTTCAATCAATTTGGTTTTAGTTAATATTGAAGACTTAGAAAGATTGATCTATATACATATACTTTACAAGAGGGCCATGGTTACCACATAATATTCACCTCAGCAGGATTGCTGCTCTGTACTATAACGTGTTCATAAACAATCATAAAAGAAGTCATTTAACAACAATAAAAGCAAAGAAACAACATGACCAACATTCAGAAGAGAACAGTTCATTAAGATCTTAAAAATAATGTGGCCCCAAGGGGATTCACAAGATTTTTCTTTAATTTGACCTCAAAATCAGACACGACTTATATTCAAACTTGCCCTAAATAATCATCAAAATATTCATTCTGAGAAATATTCATCAACAAGATCCAGTATTGCTCATCTGATACTTACTAGAATTTAAATATTTTGATGTTCTTACTCTAGGCATAAGGAAAATGAACCCCTGCCTCCTGGTGGCAATATATGTTATTTAATGGATCAGAATGATTAAAACAATCTTGGTAGAGGGTCACCCAAGGAATATTTGTGCTAAATTATTTTCAAATTGAAGCAGCACATTTTGACCTGAAGATTAATAAAGTTTGCTCTATATTTTCATATAAGCAAAACTGTTTTTTCAATGGAGTAAAATAAATAAAACAAACTTGGTAAAGAATCATTCAAGGAACATTTTGTGCCATATATCATTTCCAAATCAGGCCGATTTGACAAGAAGATTCTAAAAGTTTTTACTATTTACCTTACAAGGAAAATTAGCCCTGGCTGTCATGGTTTTTGCAGATCGAAATAATTTGAACAACCTTGGAACATTTGTACCAAATTATTTTCTAATCTAGACAGTACTTTGGAAAAGAAGATTTTTAAAATGTTGGCATTTTTCTCTCTTTCTGATGCCGCAGCAGCCATAGTTCTACATAGAACTAAATTCTTTGAACTTTATTGAACGGGCAACACCCAAGAAAGATTGTGCCAAAAGTGATTTTGTTACATGTTTACCAAAAATAATATTGTTATGAGTTGCTCTGCCAAAAGTGATATTGTTACGAATGGGCTTTGCCAAAAGTGATACTGTTATGAGTGGGCTCTGCCCAAAACTATTGTTACGAGTGGGCTCTGTCAAAAGTGATATTGTTATGAGTGGGCTCTGTCAAAAGTGATATTGTTACAAGTGGGGCTCTGTCGAAAGTGATATTGTTATGAGTGGGCTCTGTCAAAAGTGATATTGTTACGAGTGGGCTCTGTCAAAAGTGATATTGTTATGAGTGGGCTCTGTCAAAAGTGATATTGTTATGTCAGTGGGGCTCTGTCAAAAATGATATTGTTACGAGTGGGCTCTGTCAAAAGTGATATTGTTATGAGTGGGCTCTGTCAAAAGTGATATTGTTATGAGTGGGCTCTGTCAAAAGTGATTTTGTTACGAGTTGGGCTCTGTCAAAAGTGATATTGTTATGAGTGGGCTCTGTCAAAAGTGATATTGTTATGAGTGGGCTCTGTCAAAAGTGATATTGTTACGAGTGGGGCGCTGTCAAGTGATATTGTTATGAGTGGGCTGTCAAAAGTGATATTGTTACGAGTGGGGCTCTGTCAAAAGTGATATTGTTACGAGTGGGCTCTGTCAAAAGTGATATTGTTATGAGTGGGCTCTGTCAAAAGTGATATTGTTACGAGTGGGGCTCTGTCAAAAGTGATATTGTTACGAGTGGGCTCTGTCAAAAGTGATATTGTTACGAGTGGGCTCTGTCAAAAATGATATTGTTACAAGTGGGGCTCTGTCAAAAGTGATATTGTTACGAGTGGGCTCTGTCAAAAGTGATATGGTTGCGAGTGGGCTTTGCCAAAAGTGATATTGTTATGAGTGGGCTCTGTCAAAAGTGATATTGTTATGAGTGGGCTCTGTCAAAAGTGATATTGTTACGAGTGGGCTGTCAAAAGGGATATTGTTGCGAGTGGGCTCTGTCAAAAGTGATATTGTTGCGAGTAGGCTCTGTCAAAAGTGATATTGTTACGAGTGGGCTCTGTCAAAAGGGATATTGTTGTGAGTGGGCTTTGTCAAAAGTGATATTGTTGCGAGTGGGCTCTGTCAAAAGTGATATTGTTACGAGTGGGCTCTGTCAAAAGTGATATTGTTGCGAGTGGGCTCTGTCAAAAATGATATTGTTGCGAGTGGGCTCTGTCAAAAGTGATATTGTTACGAGTGGGCTCTGTCAAAAGTGATATTGTTGCGAGTGGGCTTTGCCAAAAGTGAAAATATATGTTGTAATTGTTCACCGATAGCAACATTTTCTAGGTCTTACATCTAACCAATTGATTTTTTTTCTTTTCTTGAACCCTTTCCCACTTGCAGACACATTTTGACGCATCTGAAGAAGATGACTTGAAAACAATGTTTTCAGCTCTATAATTCAATAATTAAAATGTTATCTATAGAGATTTTCCAAGTAGTCTGTTGCAGATATGGTGTATGTGGGGAAGGGTCAGGTCATCAAAATGGATGACACTTAAAAATTAAAACTTACATTTAACCAATTGATTTTGTTTTTTCTACTTTTAAACCTTTCCCACATGCCACAAGGCATTTTGATGCATCTGTAGCAGACAACTTATGAAAACATTGTGGCAAAAGGAGAAATTGCTCATGAGTAAATTCTCCTTCTGCCACAATACTTTCAACTCTGTTCAATAATTAGATAACTCATCGAAGTAATTTTAAAATCCTCTGCTGCAGATTTGTTGTAAGTGGGAAAGCTTTGCAGGGTATAAAATTGCATGCTTAATGCTATGAATGAGGTTATAGTCTTCCTATCTTTCTTAGAAACAGCCATGATTAAGTCTTTAGGTCCTGCATCATGAATTTAACTTACTGATGATGACATCATAGTCTTGTAGAAGCAAACTTTGCCTCTTTTTATCACTGAATTGACTTTTTGCCTTCCCTTTCCTTCAGAAGACATTTTCTGAAAACATGGTGTGACTTAACCCTTTCCCTCATAAGATAAATCTGCAGTAGACTACTTTGAACATACTTTGTCAAAAAATAGAAAATCTCTATATATATATAGTTGAATGGATAACCTATGACTTAAAGTGGTAAACATTGTGGCAAAAAGAGAAATTGCTCGTTTTGAGCAATTTCTTCTTTTGTCACTATGTTTTCAAAAAGCCGTCTGCTGCAGAGGCGTCAGAAAGCGTCTATATGAGGGAAAGGGTTAAGATATTGCTCTCTGACATTTTTACTTGGTACAAAATTTAATTGTCCATTTCTGGTTAAATTTTTGAATTATCTAAAACTAGCAAATAAAATGAGTTAAAGATTCTTTTAATTAACAGATGACCTGATGGAAAATTTGAGTTGTCTGACCTGAGCACATCTGATGACAAAATGTAATTTCTTGTTGAAGCATTGTGGGAAAAGGAGAAATTCCACATTTGAAACCGTATTTACATCCATTCCCCATTCAGCTACAGGGATGTGATGTGAACACTTGTCTGTATCAGGATTAACTGTGACCAATGATTCTCCTGTTTTCTCAGGTCATCTGTATAAGGGCCTAGCTAAATATAACACCATTCATTACAATAACCCTGTAACGAGTTAAAAGAAAAGAAATACTGGATTAAGATAATATACACACTCTATTTACCTGACAGGTGAGTTAAAGTATACAAATTCCTATTCACTGAAAACATAAAACATTGACAAGTCATCTGTAACCCTCTTTTGACATTGACCTTGGCTTATAGGATCCCCAATTTAACCCTTTCCCATATACGACAATTCTGCAGTAGACGAATTTGCACATATTTGTGAAAAATAAGAAAATCTCTATAATTGAATGGATAACCAACCTATGACTAAAAGTGGAAAATATTGTGGCTAAAGGAGAAATTGCTCGTTTTGAGCAATTTCTTCTTTTGTCACTATGTTTTCAAAAAGCTGTCTGCTGTAAAGGCGTCAGAAAGCGTCTATATGAAGGAAAGGGTTAACCCTTTCCCCAATGTTAAAGCCTTCGCTGAAAAAACCTTTAGAAAGCATTGTTGAAAAAAGAGAAATTGCTAAAAATGTGTTTGTGTGAAGATTGGTTTATATGACATTGTATAAAGGAACAAATCTACTGCCATGCTACTTGTGTAGGGTTGTGGTAGAGTGTATATCCCTCCAAACCTTTTGGTCCAAGGTTCACATCCTGCGGTGGTCCACTCTTTATCAAGTAAAGCATGCCTCAGCTATCTTTATTCATGAACAAGAGGACTTTGAAGGTCATAGATCGCTCAGTTGAGCCAGTATTCACCAATTAATGCACAGGTTAATTGTCACAGCCATATTTCTTTAAAAGAATCTATTTAATTTCAGCATTTTTGGGAAATTATTTTAAAATCCACAGTTGCAATCAAAGATTGCACTACACAGAGTTACACTGGTAACCATGACTTTTGACCAATCAATATCAATTTACTAGCTCTTTTGATAGAGGATCACCCAAGGATCATTCATATGAAATCATTTTAAAATATGGCAGCTTTATTCAGGAGAGTTGAATTTGAAAGAATGTACTTTATACTGCATAGAGTTAAACTGTCAACCCTAGCGCTGTAGCAGTAGTTTTAGAGGAGAATCTTAAAGTTTGGGCACCTTTTATCAAATCTTATGCCGCATCAACCAATGATCAGCATGTAATTAAATCCATTTTAATATTTTGGTAGAGGGTCAGAGATGGATCATACATTTGAATTTATTTCAAGACCAGACTTTTCTTTCAGGAGTATATTTTTACAGATTGTACAATACAATATTTAGAGTTAAACTGACTCAGCCACTGGCAGCCAGGTTTATTGCCAATCAATTTAATTTAGGTAGAGGGTTACTGTAGGAACATTTCTGCTATGTTGTTTCTAAATCAGGCCAATAGTTACAGGAGACAAATTTAACATTCTGTTATTTTACTCCCTTTCTGATCATGCAGCAACCAAAATTCTGCAAGGCATTAACATATATTAACTGTTTTTGCAGCAGACGACATTCTTATAAAGATTGGATGTTATTAGCCACGTTTTTTATGTCATTTATAGAAAGTGTTGACCTTGCATGACATACACTGAGAGATCACAATGGTAGAGTGAATTTAGGAGAGGACATTGAGAGAATGATACCGATTAATGTTTTTCACAATTGGCCCATTGTTACATAGGAGAATTTGTTTGAAGCAAAAACACACAGACTGATGCATCACACCAAAAGCTTGACTGGATTTCAGCCAGTGGAGGTAAACACAATTATGAAAGAAAGATAGAAGTCCCCACTAAATGTTCCAGGCAATTTCTCCATTCTCCACATTGTTGTCTACATAATTCCATTATCAGAATTGTATTTGACAAAAATAAAATTGTTCCTTTTATCCAAATGTGTTATATGTTGAAAAGTCATCAATGTAAAATTAGCTAAACTAAGTTACATGGTAATATAATAATATAAGATACAACTAAATACATATATGTGAAAGTAATCTGATCTTATGATACAGAGGCCAGGTAAAGGAGAAGTGAATTGACCCATCCAAAAAATACTCCACAAAACCCTTTACTTTGGACATTCAAAAGAATGTTTCACTTTGATGATAATTTTGAGTATACACAACACAGGGTTTAGAAGGAAAATAATGTTTTAACTCCTTTCCCACATACAGCAAATCTGCAGCAGAGGACTTTAAAAACATCATATTAAACATATGGTAAACCTCTATAAATGAAATTTTAATCATTGAATAGAGTTGAAAACAGTGTGGCGAAGGGAGAAATTGCTCATTTTAAGTAATTTCACCTTTAGCCACAATGTTTTCAAAAGTCGTCTGCTACAGAGGCATCAGACAGGGTATGTATGTGGGAAAGAGTTAAGAACATGAATTACATCCTTCATCAATTTATTGCCTAGAGATCCAGTACTAGCATTAGAATCTCTCCTTTCCAAGTGTATTATGTAACATGTAATATTATGAAATATCTAAGTATGTACATGATTATTATATATCTCTCTTTCTCCCTGGAAAGCCAGTTTGAAAACAGAATACAAGAGGGCCATGATGGCCCTATATCGCTCACCTGAGTAAGTGTTTTAGGGTCCTAATTTAAATGCTCTACAAAAATAGATAACAATTTTGCCAATGTTAAAGGTTTTCGAAAGGAACTGAGCTCTCATGTATATCTAGCTACTGTATAAGTTTGGTAATCATTGGATAATAAATGATGACTTTATCTTTTTCACAAAGTCAATTATAGCAATTTTGCCAATTTTAAAGGGCCATAATCCCGTCATGCATGTACGGATCTGGCTGGTTTTCGAAAGGAACCGAGCTCTCAGGATATCTAGTTACTGAATAAGTTTGGTAAACATTGGATAATAAATGATGACTTAAAACTTGTTCACAAGGTCAATTATAGCAATTTTGCCAATTTTAAAGGGTCAATATCCCGTCATGCATGGATGGGTCTGGCTGGTTTTCGAAAAGAACTGAGCTCTCATGGATATCTAGCTACTGGATGAGTTTGGTAAACATGGGATAATAAATGAAGACTTGATCGTGTTCACAAGAAATTGTGGACAGACGACGGACAACAGACGACCACAAAAGCTCACCTTGTCACTACGTGACAAGTGAGCTAAAAACAGCCTAAAATTTGACATTTTAATGTGACATGATGTTTGAGATAAACAGTTCCAGGTTTTGCATCTGGCACCTCTGGAGCAGATGACTTTTGAAAACATTGTGGCAAAAAGAGAAATTGCTCATAATGAGTCATTTCCCCTTTTGACACAATGTTTTCAACTCTATTTAATACTTATTCTTTCATTTATATAGATTTTCTCTATATTTCTGCCATGATGTTTAAAGTTGTCTGCTGCAAATGTGTTGCATACAGGAAGGGGTTAATTCCTTTCCTAATACAGATGGCATTCTGCAGCCAATTTCTTTTGCACACTTAGTGAAAACTGGAGAAATTGTCCAATATGAACAATCCACCTTTTCTCACAATGTTTTCATCTCTGTATCAAAATCAACCTTCCAGATTTTAAAGCAGATAACTCATAAACTTTCATAAAAGCAGTAAGTTAAAGTTCCCATACAATTGGTGTAATACATGTATGTTAATTGCATCAGTGTGTCAACTCTGTCTAACTGATCGAAATAGCGTGCACAAATATATGTAACAACCAAACGTTATCAGTTAACCATTTTATCTGATTTCGTTTGCTTTATAAGCAACTGTTGAATGAACAAGGGGCCATCATGGCCCTGGATCGCTCAAAAAGATGTTCAATACCAGTAGACACTACCATTCATCAAAAGCTCCAGGTCTTTCAGTTTCAGACTGAGAAGAAGATTTTCAAAGTTTTTCCCTATATATCTCTATGTAAAACAGGTGACCCTCGGGGCAGGGTCAATTTGGACTAAAGGGGAATAATTTGAACAATCTTTGTAGAGAACCACTGGACAATGCTACACATCACATATCACAGCCTTAGGCCTTTTGGTTTCAGACAAGAATTTTTTAAGTTTTAAAAAAGAAATCCTTTTGGTTGCCATGGCAACAATATTTCTACATGGAACTAATTTCTTTGAACAAATTTGAAAGAGGATCAACCAAGGATCATTCCTATCAAGTTTAGTGAAAATCCATACAGTGGAGATGTTGTTAAAAGAAATTGTTGACGGCGGACAAAAGGCGATCCCAATAGCTCACCTAGAGCACAATCTGAAAATGATTAGTATTTTTATTAGTTGAATGGATTGTAGGTAAATGAGAATTTGATCCTTTTTGAGTTTTTTTATCTACAAAAAAGTTGTCTGCTGCAAAGGTAAAGAGTTTTTCAATGCTTTAATCTAATTTGAGACAAAATTCAAGTTGCTTTGTTGGAAAATTAATTGAAGAATCATCCCTATGGGATGATGCCAATAAGTTCCCACAACATAGGGTTTGGTTAAAAATGAAAGGAAATGCTACAAGAAAACAACCATAATACTCCTGTGGCTCTAGGCCCCTGAAACACAGCACCTAGAAAGAACATGTTTACTCAGGAGTCTAAATAAGAAGATCCTACCTGGCACAATTTCCATCAAAAATTTGTCTGGCTCGTCAGGGTTTGCTGGATGCTGTATGATTTTGTTTCCCGGCAAAAAAATGGTTCCCAGTGCCTTCAGATCATCCTCCTTGGCAAAGTAAAACAGGCAGTCACCGTTTAGAACAAACCATCGCCTGTGCCAGGACTTGACCATACCTCCTTGTTTCCTCAACCATCCTGTCTTGGACTGCCGGTTACTGTTGGCTGGATGATTCATCCTAAAGAAAATATGGATGTAATCCTTCACCTATTACAGATCACTTCTGATACCTTTACAACAGACGATCTTTTGAAAACACTGTGGATAAAGAAGAAATTGTTCTATTTAAGGTAACATTACACTAATTAAATTTCTTCTTTGTTTCCATGTAAATCTACCAGTTTCAACCCTCAAGTGTCACACTTTCTAAACGTTTTACAGGTAGAACACCATATATCATTGAAAGGAGTTAACTCTAGCTTTAAAATAATCCAAAACAATGGGAGATCATGTATTATGCAAGAAAGAATTTACCCCGCAAAGATGGTTACCGTCATTTTGAACATAATCGGGCTAGGCCATAACTGGTTTTTCTCATACTCTACTTTCTCACAAGGTCAAAATACCAAAATGATCAAATTAATCAGTTCCAGTGCATCCTATACATATTTACAATTAATTTAATCTCATTTTCATATATACAAAGCAATTTGTTGAAGGTATACACTCATTTCTACACAAACAAAGGTTTATTAGGGACTATTTGGCTGTAGATCAGCCCTGCCATGTATGTATTTGGTGGCATTTATTCCTTTTCCCACAATATGTTTAACTCTGTATGAAACAAGAGCACCATGATGGCCCTCGATCGCTCACCTGAGATATGCCAACCACATAGTCAATCACAATAGGTCATTTTGCGGTCAGATAAGCTAACACTAGAGCATTAACAAGATTTCCCTTCAATTTGACTCAGTGACCTAGTTTTTTAACTGACATGACCCATATTCAAACTTGGTCTAGCTTTCATTTAGACAATCATTCTCACGAAATTTCAAAATGCTCAAAGATTAACAACGTGGCCAAAATTGCCCTAAATCGGTCACCTGAGTGATAGTATAGTAGGATTGATTGATTGAATGGAGTTTAATGCCGTTTTCAACAATTTCTCAGTTATATCACGGCGGCCAGTTCACCTACTCATGCATTTCCTGGTTTTCTCACACCAGTACTCCACACAACAATCTTTCCAAGCAACTGGCTGCTTTTCCACATAGACTTAGCCCATAGGTGGAAGACGAATGACGCATGTCGCATTGACTTTTGTCAATCGTCGGAAAGAAAGTTGGCCGAGCCGGGATTCAAACTCACAACCCCTGGATTGACAGCCCGCGTGGCTACCGACTGAGCTACCGGGGCTCGGCTATAGTATACTATAGTAGGAAATGCTACTTCTAATAAAGGAGAAAATTTGATCAAGATTGGGAATGAACTGCAAATGAAACAGCTTAACAGTAAAGAACATTTTAAGTAAGGCATTGAATCTTTAATCAATTTGAAAGAGGACCACCACCAGAACATTCCAGTAAAGTTTGGTTGATATCGGTCCATTGGTTTAGGAGGATTTAAAAGTCCATTATACCCCTTTTCGCCTGGCAGCTATATTTTTCAACCAATAAATATGGCCTCGACAAATTATTACAGTGTCACTTAAGGAACATTTCTGCTAAACTATCTTGAAATCAGACAAGAACTTTTATAAGAATAGTTTTGTCATTTTGCCCCTTTTTTGATGCTGTCTGGTGGCCATGTTTTTCAACTAATCAAGATGGCTAGATTGTGTGTAGGTGGTCACTCAAGGACCATTTCTACCAACTTATCTTGGAATCAGACAAGTGGATTCATAGAAGATTTTTATTTCAAATTTGTGGCATTTTCCTCCCTTTTCTGACGCCGCAACAACTTAAGTTCTCTATGGAACTAATATCTTTGAACAATTTTGAAAGTCTCAGAACCCCCAAAGTAACATTTTATTAAGCTTGGTTGAAATTGGTTCAATAGATAAGGAGGAGATGTCATTTGAAGCTAAAAGTTAATTTTACCACTTTTCTGATTCCACCTGTGGTCTTTCAATCAATCATAAATGCACTTAACCCTTTCCCTCATATATACGCTTTCTGACGCCTCTGGAGCAGATGGCTTTTTGAAAACATAGCGACAAAAGAAGAAATTGCACAAAACGTGCAGTTTCTCCTTTTGCCTCAATGTTTTCCACTTTTTGTCATAGGTTATCCATTCAATTATGGAGATTCTCTATGTTTTGACAAAATATGTTCAAAGTCGTCTGCTGCAGAATTGCTGTATGAGGGAAAGGGTTAAGGAAAATTTCTACTCATTTATCTTGTAACCAGACAAGCACTTTCATAAGAAGGAAATTTAAAAAAAAAAGTAATTTTGCCCCTTTTCTGATGCATTCCGGCTGTTATGTTTTTCAACCAATCAATATGGCTTGAACAATTTTTGTAGAGGGTCAAGGATTATTTCTATGAAATCATATTCGAATCTGATAAGTCGATTCAGAGAAAACGAATTTTGAACTGCTCGTCAAATGGCAATATTGCCAAGTGCGAGTGTAAACAACACCAACAAACAACAATAACAAGAATTTTAAAGATTGGTAATTTTCCCCCCTTTCTGATGCCGCAAGCAACCAAAGTTCTTCAAATGATCTAAATCGTTGGACAATTTTGAAAGAGGGCCACCAAAGGATCATTCCTGTGAAGTTTGGTTGAAAATGGTCAAGTGGTTGTTGGAAATGTTGTTTAAAGGTCAAAGTTAACGACGACAGGCTGAGAGTGATCAGAATTGACAAATTTCAAATTTATTTCTTAAGACAATGTTAACTATGTTAAAGTTGAATTAAAAAGCATCCCTCTTGAATAAGATTGTAAGATAATGTGATAAAGTCTGTGAAATATTTAACAATTTTCAGTATATAAGATTTTGCATTGAAAAAATAATGTAGAAATCTGCATTAACCCTTTCCCTCATATAGACGCTTTCTGACGCCTCTGCAGCAGACAGCTTTTTGAAAACATAGTGACAAAAGAAGAAATTGCTCAAAACGAGCAATTTCTCCTTTTGCCACAGTGTTTTCCGCTTTTAGTCATAGGTTATCCATTTAATTAGAGATTTTCTATTTTTTGACAAAAGTCGTCTGCTGCATAATTGTCGTATGAGGGAAAGGGTTAAAGAGGAAATATTAAATACTCCATGTTTTGCCATAATTTACTCTTTCTCTCATATGATACTAATCTGAATGCAGTATTGTTTTATACAGATGTATTATAGTCAATGTGACTTTGACCTTTCACCTAGGTTGGTGAAACCAGAACTTGTCCAAGCTCCCTTTATACTAGATCTTTGAATAAGGTATGAGGGAATTCTGTCCATAAATGAAAGTGCTTGCATGATGAGGTTGTTTTGAACAGACATATAACAGTCACAGTGACCTTGACATTCGACCTAGGTCTGTAAAATGCTCTCTTGACACTGAACCTGTATGAAGTATAAAGAAATTCTGTCCACAATGAAAGTGCTAGAGGCACAACATTGTTTCATACAGACATACATGTACTTTAGTCTCTGTTATCTTGCCCTTTGACCAAGGAAGGTAATAGACAAACCTGTCCAAGCTCTCTTGACAATGAATCTGTGAACGAGTAAATAAAGTCCATCGACAAACGAAACTGCTAGAGCGATTACATTGTTTCGTACAGATATATTATAGTCACTGTGACCATGACCTTTGACCTTGGTTGGTAAATTGCAAAAACTACCACACTCTCATGATACTGAACCTGTGTATGAAGTAAATAGAAAATCTGTTAACAAATGAAAGTGCTAAAGTGAGGACATTGTTTCGTACAGACATATTATAGCCATTGTGACCTAGATTGACCTATGCCAGCGAAACATAAACCGTCTTGACACTAAACCTGTAAATGAAGTATGAAGGAAGTCTGTCAACAAATGAAAGTGCAAATGCGATGACCTAGTTCAGTTTAATGCAAACTCATACAAGAGGTGATGCTTGTGAACATAATGTGTTAAGTTTCATAACAATCGGGAAATGGGAAAAAAATGAAATCGCTAGTGATGATGTCATTGGGACACTAATATAGTCATGGTGACCTTTGACCTAGGTCAGTGAAATGCTAACTCATAGAAGAGGAGATGCTTGTGAATATTTTTTCATTTAAGTTTCATAACAATTGTAAAGGGATAATAAATTCGCCTTAAAGAGGTATTTTGATATACAAGTTAAGCTTACTGCTACTAGAGTATCCACAAGTTTTTACTTAATTTTGGCCTAGTGACCTTGATTTTTACCTGACATAACCAAATTTTAAATTTATTCTACATAAATAGTCCGGTGCCCCTGCGGCTAAAAATGCATATAAACGGAAAAAAAAGCACAGAAATGATGTTTGCATATTTGTGTAGTTTGATATCTGCCGTGTATGGAAAAAAAGTATAGAAAAATCCAACGGTGCGAAATGCTAAATTTGGGGTAAAATTTTGAACAAGAGGGCCATGATGGCCCTATATCGCTCACCTGATTTAATAGAACTTCAATAGTTTTCAAAGTTTTTACACTTTTTAGGCCAATACTTTTTGGACAAGAAGATTTTTAAAGTTTTAACAATGCACATATAAGGAAAACAAGCTCCGCCCCCTGGCGGCCATGTTTTTCAACGGATCAAAAATATTTGAACAATCTTCGTAAAGGGTGCCCCAAGGAACATTAAATTTATTTTTGTGCAAAATAATTTTTAAATCAGGCCAGTACTTTTGGACAAGAAGATTTTTAAACTTTTAACAATGCACATATAAGGAAAACAAGCTCCGCCTCCTGGCGGCCATGTTTTTCAACGGATCAAAAATATTTGAACAATCTTGGTAAAGGGTGCACCATGGAACATTTGTGCAAAATTATTTTCAAATCGGCCCTGTACTTTTGGACAAGAAGATTTTTCAAAGTTTAAACAATGCACATATAAGGAAAACAGGCTCCGCCCCCTGGCGGCCATGTTTTTCAACGGATTGGAAATATTTGAACAATCTTGGTAAAGAGTGTCCCAAGGAACATTTGTGCAAAATAATTTTCAAATCGGGCCAGTACTTTTGGACAAGAAGATTTTTAAACTTTTAACAATGCACATATAAGAAAAATAAGCTCCGCCCCCTGGCGGCCATGTTTTTTAACGGATCGGAAATATTTGAACAACCTTGGTAGAGGGTACCCCAAGGAACATTTGTGCAAAATAATTTTCAAATCGGGCCAGTACTTTTGGACAAGAAGATTTTTCAAAGTTTAAACAATGCACATATAAGGAAAACAGGCTCCGCCCCCTGGCGGCCATGTTTTTCAACGGATTGGAAATATTTGAACAATCTTGGTAAAGAGTGTCCCAAGGAACATTTGTGCAAAATAATTTTCAAATCGGGCCAGTACTTTTGGACAAGAAGATTTTTAAACTTTTAACAATGCACATATAAGAAAAATAAGCTCCGCCCCCTGGCGGCCATGTTTTTTAACGGATCGGAAATATTTGAACAACCTTGGTAGAGGGTACCCCAAGGAACATTTGTGCAAAATAATTTTCAAATCGGGCCAGTACTTTTGGACAAGAAGATTTTTTAAGATTTGGCAATTTTCCCCTTTTCTGATGCCGCAGCAACCAAAGTTCTACTTGGAATTAATTTCTTTGAACAACTTTGAAAGAGGACTACCTAAGGACCATTCCTGTGAAGTTATTTTGAAATCTGTCCATTTGTTTAGTAGGAGAAGTCATTTGTAGGAAATTGTTAACAGACGCTGACGACGACGACGATGACGACGGACGCCGGACAGTGAGTGATCACAAAAGCTCACCTTGCACTTCGTGCTTAGGTGAGCTAAAAATGTAAACAAAAGTATGAATTTCTGGAATATGTCTAAAATCAAGATCAGATTAAGTAATTAAAATACCAGAATATCTGTATTTAATATATATCAAAAAGCTCCACAACATACCTAAAATAAAGACACATCATTATATTGTGATCTGTGATTTTTGGGGTAAAATATCAGTTAATTAAAGTTGAAATTTCTGGAGTTTGCCAATAACTGGACACAATATAGCCATACAATTACCTAAATAACTGTATTTAACAGATATTAAAATGCTCTACAACTTACCTAAAGTTCAGAAATGTTATACAACGAAAATGATTCATCAAAGCGCTGAAAGCACAATTGGTAAGGTGAAAATATATGGCATGGTTTATATGGACAAACATTGTTGAAACTCTACCTTTAAACAAATCAAACCAAATATTTGCAAAAACCCAGGTTGCATGTTAATTAACAATACCTAATTTAACAAAGTTTGACATTTTTCTTGTATAGGGACAAAAAAAAAAATACCGGAGAATAAACACTCATTCCTGATCTGTATAATATAAATTAAATTAATCAGGCCTCGACATTAACATTTGAACCTACTTGCCTAGTCGGACAAGTACTTTGAAAATTTACTTGCCCGGACTCAAATACAACTCACCCGAATATATGTCATTTATATACTGTGAATTACAGTGTCCTGCCTTGTTGATTTGCTGTCTTAAAATGCACAGTCCGATTAAAACCGCAGTCGAATTTACAGGTCGATATTTACCTTTATGTTTACACAAACAAGTAATTTAAAACACATAAAAGTGTCTACGGTTTGACATTAGAATGTACTTTAAACAAAATGAGTTGGAATTTGATAAGATCTCGGAAAAATTATTATTGACATCCGCCATTTTGAATTCAGGGGATTCCGGAAAATACCTCTTCAGAAAAGTGTAAATGACGTATTGTTTAGTTCAATTCTGACCAATCAATAATCGGGGATGAATCTATTTAGAACGAGGCAGCATAAATTAAAATAAAGGGATTTCATCATGTGACATGTGTATTTTAAACAATTGCGATGCGTTGAAAATATGTGACTAGGACTGATTTACGAACGTTTCGGGTTGTCAGCGACACATAAGATTGAGGTCCCTAATGGTTTAATCTGTGACTCTAAATTATGGCCTCTTGATAAATTGTAACCATTCAAATTCCGGTTTTAACTGGTCATATCGGCAGACGGCCAGTTCTCTTTGAGGAATTGTAAAAGGGTCTATTGGACCCTGTCAGAAAATAGTAAAGAGCTGTTTGTAATTGCGAATGGAGCTGTTAATCAGTACCACTGAAATATGGAAATAAATCTCATGTATAAATTTACAACTGATGTGATTTGTCTCCTTTGTCTTTTAAATGCCGCTTATTATTTGATAAATTGAATTGGTGTTATAAATAGCACTATATGGAATAACCCATAAGAGCGCGCGCATCTACTATGTAAACACTTCCGGTTTACAGAATGATTTTGTTTATTTATCTTTATGGCGAATTTTACAGTTTAAAGTTTTAAACTCGACAGGGTTTGATAAAATAATGAAATAAAATATTGACATGTCAACATATTTGTCCAAGAAAGGACTCTAACTGCCACTTGCCCGATCGGACAACTGCTGGGAAAAACAACTTGCCCCGGGCTATCGGACAACCGTTAATGTCGAGCCCCCTTTGTCAACAGGAAGAACAAAATGGCGGCGTCCATACTGTCAGTGGACGGCAGAAAATGTCCGCATTTCGCTATGGGCCATGTTGTCGCAGAAAAGGCTGTAATGATTTCAGACATACAACAATGTTGTTTTTTCTGACTTTCTTGTGAATTATGAAACGCTTAGATATATGATAGTTGATCCGATGCAATAAAACTCAACACTGAATATAGTTGTTTTCTTTACTTATGCCTCTGACATATTATATATGTGCAACATTTGCATGTACGAAAAATTGCCTAAACAAAATAAACCACGAAGGACAAACAATTGACAAACAACCGAGCAGCGACCCTTAAGTATAATATTTCCAGTTCAGTAAACACTAAAAATCCACACTATATATTGAAATCATGCTGATAAATGACAGACACTCGAAAGCATAATAGTTATACTTGTGTACTGCACATCTGCACATCTGTAGGTCATAAGTTTCCTATACACCACGTCTGAAATTGATACATTGAAACTTTAATGACCCAAAATTAGCATGCTAACATTATGGTTATTGTTCACTGCACATCTGTAGGTCTTAAGTTACCTACAAACCAAGTTTAAAATGGATATATTAGAATATTGAGGCAATGGCTGAACTAAACAAGAGATATTTGTCAAACAATGACCTAAAAATAAATAGGGTTCATCTACTGGTCAGACCCAACCTCCAAGTCAAGTTTGAGGACCATAGCTCCAGCCATTGTTGAGTTATCACTTGGACAAGCTTAAACAGGTTTTTGTGTTCAAGGTCACTGTGACCTTGACATTTGATCCAATGACCTCAAAATAAATAGGGTTCATCTACCGGTCAGGCCCAACCTCCAAGTCAAGTTTGAGGTTACTGTGACCTTGACCTTTGATCCAATGACCTCAACATAAATAGGGTTCATCTACTGGTCAGGCCCAAGCTCCAAGTCAAGTTTGAGGACCACGAGTCCAGGCATTGTTGAGTTATCACTCGGACAAGCTTAAAAAATGTTTTGACCCAATGACCTCAAAATAAATAGGGTTCATCTACTGGTCAGGCCCAACCTCCAGTTCAAGTTTGAGGACCCTAGGTCCAGGCATTGTTAAGTTATCATTCGGACAAGCTTAGAAAAGTTTTTGTGTTCAAGGTCATTGTGACCTTGACCTTTGACCAAATGACCTCAAAATAAATAGGGTTCATCTACTGGTCAGGCCCAACCTCCAAGTCAAGTTTGAGGACCATAGGTCCCGGCATTGTTGAGTTATCACTCGGACAAGCTTAAAACAGGTTTTTGTGTTCAAGGTCACTGTGACCTTGACCTTTGATCCAATGACCTCAAAATAAATAGGGTTCATCTACTGGTCAGGCCCAAGCTCCAAGTCAAGTTTGAGGACCAGGAGTCCAGGCATTGTTGAGTTATCACTCAGACAAGCTTAAAAAAGGTTTTTGTGTTCAAGGTCACTGTGACATTGACCTTTGACCCAATGACCTCAAAATAAATAGGGTTCATCTACTGGTCAGGCCCAACCTCCAAGTAAAGTTTGAGGACCATAGGTCTTGGCATTGTTGAGTTATCACTCAGACAAGCTTAAAACAGGTTTTAGTGTTCAAGGTCACTGTGACCATGACCTTTGACCCAATGACCTCAAAATAAATAGGGTTCATCTACTGGTCAGGCCCAACCTCCATGTAAAGTTTGAGGTCCATAGGTCCAGGCATTGTTGAGTAATCACTCGGACAAGCTTTGGGCTACATACGGACAGACGGACCGACAGACATGTGCAAAGCAATATACCCCTCTTCTTCGAAGGGGGCATAATAAGGAAAAATGGAGATAACTAAAATAAGCAGACCAGAGTCATGTGCTAGTAATTTTCCGTTCTCCTTATCACAAGTTATTAGTGTGACCACTTTGAAATGAATCTGCCAAACAGAAACAATGTGTTGACCGATAAATACAAAACATGACGGACGGACAAAGCACATTCAGACAGACAGCCGCCCGGACGCCAGTTAATGCCTCCAAGCTTTACAGACAGACAACACATAAAGTATTAATTACAATGACTGTTTTCTGTGTTTAGGATGGGTTAACATGTTATGGTATTGGTAATGTATTTTTTATAACACATTAGCAGCATCTAGCGATTTGCAGTTTAATTGAATCTCCGAAAAGGGACTGTACAAGGTAAATTGACAAAAAACTACATTTCTAGTTTATTTGTCAACAGATAAATCTAGGACTAGATTACATGTTAATTGACGGGCGTTCAGTCTTAAATTTACGCAAATGCAATTACATTACAATTTGAGTCCAAAAGAAGCGCCTCAAAAACATGTATAAAATAAATCTTGACCTTGCAGTTAAAACTTGTATGTATGCTGAAATAAACTTATCTCTAATTTGAAGATAGACTTTACATTTCCTAGTTGGGTCTACATACTGACAGACAGACAAACGGAATGATGGAAAAATATCTTTACCAGCGACATATGAGAATAATTGCACAATTCTCCCAGTAGCTTTGAGACATTTAGTACCATTCTTTCATGACACGTATAAATAGTGGGACGCTCTCTCTTTGGACGATTACAGTGGTAGTGCTTATGACATTGGAAGCCGCCAGGAGGCGGCTTTCTGTAGGGATGCTTTTAATTTTCGGTCAAGGAGAATATTTAGACCTGCCAGCGTGACCACATATCTTGATTTCTCTTTGTCCTTTCTAAGTACATTAATTTAAGGTAATGACTTTTAAAACATCCCTTTTACACTCTATATACATGTGTGAGTTTTACAATTAAAAACAAAGACAAAGGCCAGTATATTAATTGAATGTTTGTACATTTTTATTTAAGCGAAATTCATACTGTATCTACTCTAGACAGTAAAATAGAAAACCCTTCTATTGAATTTGTAAATGTAGTCTGGTTCCTTAAAATTACATGCTATGATATATTACGCAGTAATTAGACGAAGAAGCCTCGTCCCGTATCCACTAAACTTTTCAATTAAGATATTTGTCTAAATCTAAATCTTAATATTTAGTCCACGTTTTAGATTTAATCCGTATTCACCAACGCGTTTTAAACCGATCTCAATTTAGTCTAATGTGTAAATGTCGTAAGCGGCCACGCAGCGACTCTGGTTCCCGTATCAAGTTAAGAGCTAAAATAAAAGACAGTACCATTCATCTATAGTCTATTTATAGATTTTCATTTTTATCGCAATTTCACATACATTTTTCATTCGCTTTGCTTTTAATAATCTGACTTTCATGTTCAGTACATACTGGATTCAAAGTTAACTTTGAGTACAATTGTCATCGCAAAATGCAGACATGAAAAGATTTAAACCACAGAAATATCTGTTTCAAGATCAATTTCGCCTTTTTTCGCTGTTGAGTTCCACATTTCATGAATATCGCGGTAAACACGATATCGGTGTATTTTGCCTTGCCAACAACATGTTTTATCACGGATGGGATGTGAACATCCAGAATACTTAAATGAAATGAAATCTTCTGGTTCTTACAAACAAAGTGTGATCGGATTAACTGAACTGTATTTAACTTATCACTGTAAATGTAGACAGCATTTCAACTCTTATATCAACTGGTAAATTTACAGTTTGAGAAATAAATTCAAGTAAATTTTCAAGCACTGGTTTAATTTTTTCAAAAAAATTGAAACTAGTTCCTAAGTTAAGCATTTCCCTTATACGTAGCACATTAAGTAAAAATTGAAACATCTTGCTAAATGAAGGTATAATTTATGGACATAAAGTAGAAAACATTGTAGCAAAAGGATAAATTCCTCGTGATCAATTTCTCTTTTTGTCACAATGTTTTCAAAAGTCGCTGCAGCTATTGTCAGTCTTTCGGATTACGTGTACAAAGAAATACGTTTACTTGATTTTCTGAATGCTAATCACGACACGAGTTCACATCAGTTTCGTCAACTCGAGATTGTGCGTTTGTAATCCGACAGCTTTGATTTTCAATTGCTCAATTTGCCACAATAATTTCAACTCTTTTCAATTATCTTACTATCATTTATAGAGATTTTCTATGTTTTGTACTTGATGATTTTAAAGTCTGTCAGAGTAAAAATCATTGAAATCATTGTGGCAAAAGGAGAAATTGCTCATAATGAGCAATATCTGCATTTGCCACAATAATTCAACACTTTTCAATTATCATACGATCATTTATAGAGATTTTTTTTTACTTGATAATTTCAAAGTCGTCTACTGCAGATTTGTTTTATGTGGGAAACTTATCCATTATCATAACTTACCGATACAAACGAAAAATAGATTTTCTGTGTGTCAGCATTATTTGATAAAACATTATCATAACAGGGCGTGTGTTCAATACAAATAGTTGATTGTTTTTGGTACTAATTTAAATTTATCATAACCTCTTGTCCATTTATCTTTAGTATTATATGTCACTTTTTATGATCAGCTTAACTCTAAATTATCTCATTCACTTAAAACACAGACCCTGCCAGGTTAAATATCCTACATAAAACTTATATCTTCAATAATCGATATCAGCATTACTGACTACAGATTAAATTGTTCTAATGTTTGTGGATTTAATGATCTTTTTTCTTATTTCTTCATGAGAAACGAAATATTGCGGCTTCTCTTTGATGCTTTGCATCAAACATCCGTCTTGTAACAAGTTTGCATAGTATGATATGTTTACAGTCTTCATAGCCCTCAACAACATTAAACATGGCTTGGCTAAAATAATGATCTGAATTAATGAAAGTATAATTTTTTAATAGTGATTGAAACATTGTAGAAAAAGACAAATTTGCTGATTATCATTCATCTGTTAAGGTTAGTCAAAATATGTCCAAAAGGGGAAAAGGTTAAAAGAATAACTGTAGGCAAATGTTTTTGTCATGTAGATTATAGGGAAACAAACTTGTTTCGAAGCATTGTTTGAAATGGAGGAATTGCTCCGCTTCCAAAAATGCTTTCAATATTAGTAAGAACAAACATGGGCTCATCAAACTGCTATCTGACCAGATGCAACTACCCGGAATGCAATCATTACATGCAGTTGTTGATATATATATTCTTATTGATTGTCCTAACAGCTGTACGGTGCTCCTTTTCAAGACCAACTGTACTTGTAGGAGATGATACTGACCTTTTAGTTTCGTTGTACAAACACTCATTACCAAACTCCATACCACTCTGCTTTCAGTCCAGACCGAAAATGAACCAAGAACCAGTCTTGTTTCCTTATGCAATTATTGGATGTGACACAACGTCAAAAGTGTATGGTTTTGGCAAAGGGGCCGCACTGAAGATCTTTGAAAAGAACTAGAATTCTCGCAATGCAGTATTAGTCTTTGATCTGAGCCTAGATGTTGTGTCCAAAGAGGCCATAATACAATCAGAGGGAAAAGCATTAGTTTTCATTTATAAAGGGGAACCGTGGCAAATATGAAACATTGTACACCTTTCTACATTTGTTGAAAAGGTTGCAAAGACATCAATTTTTGATGACCCACAACAATTACCACCTACGTCGGATGCTGCTAAGTACCACAACTTACGGGTATTTCTACAAATACAGGACTGAAAAAGACATCATGTTTTGAACCCGCTAGAATGGGGTTGGGAACTAGTGGATGACAAACTGTATCCAGTGACAACTAAAAGAGCTGCCGTACAGTATCATGCAGCTGCAAGAATGCTGGATTTGAATGTAGTTCAGCCTGCTCCACATGCAAAGAAGTAAACTGTGAGAATGCCATTAGCCAAGATTTGGCATTTGACTAAAACAGTGTGTATATCTTAGGCAATAGTAAGGCACTGACAATGCATCTATTATCAACTAAATACACATTTATTGGCAAACTCCAGAAATTCCCATTTTTATTTAATTTTTCAAACATTTTACCCCAAATTTTACCTTTCGCACAATATGATGTTACTATACTTTACTTATCATGTTATACTGTAACATAATATCTATATCAAATACAGTAAATTCCGGTGTTTTATTGCAAAATTTGAAACAGTTATTGGCAAATTCCAGAAATTCACATTTATTATTTATTCAATTTTTCAATCATTTTACCCCAAAAATCACATTTTGCATTAATTGGTGTTTCTCTTCTTTAGGTATGTTAAACTGTATCATGATATCTATTAAAAATAGTAATTCTAGTGTTTAATTGCAACATTTGACACAGTTATGGGCAAATTCCAGAAATTCCCAAATTTATAATTTTTCACACATTTTACCCCAAAAATCATATTTTGCACCGTGTGATTGTTCTATACTTTTAGTATAATAAATGTGGTGCCTGATACAACACAAATACACCAAAATTATTTCTGTGCATTTTTTTCCACTATTATTTTTATATTCACTGGACTAAAAATCTAGACAAACGTTCTGACAAAGCTTCAATATGTTGACACTTTGTTTACAATAGTTTACTGTATTTTGACCTAGCAATATAGTTTTCGACCAGACATGACCAAAATTTGACCCAAGCCTCGACAATATCAGGCCAACATTCGGAAAAAGTTTTACCCTTGCTCAATTCAAAGATGCATTCTCTAGAGTAGCCACAAGATATTTCTTAAATTTGGCCTAGTGAACCAGTTTTTGACCATACATGATCCATATTTGGCCTTGGCCTAGATATTTTCAAGACAAACATGTTGCACAAGTTTGATGAAGATTAGATTATAACTGTGACCTCTAAAATGTCCGAAAGCAAATTGTTGTCCCCAAGCAGACAAACATCAGACACATTTAACCCTTTCCCTCATACAACAATTCTGCAGCAGACGACTTTGAACGTATTTTGTCAAAACATAGAAAATCTCCATAATTGAATGGATAACCTATGACTAAAAGTGGAAAACATCGTTTTGAGCAATTTCTTCTTTTGTCACCATGTTTTCAAAAAGCTGTCTGCTGCAGAGGCGTCAAAAAGCGTCTATATGAGGGAAAGGGTTAAGGGCAATCAATATAGCTCACCTTGAGCACTTAAACTTACTTAATTCTCATCAATGTTGAAACCTGTTAAGTCACAATTTGTTTTAATCTCTCAAGACTTCTGCTCCTGGATACTCAACCAGTGAATCTCACAAAGTGTACGGGATGATCTGAAAGGTTGTGCAAACTCTCATAGGGTCTGAAGCCAGACTCTTTGGAACGCAAGGCTTGCAGACAGAATCACTGGCTACCATCCAGATACAAAGAAATTTGTGGTTATGAAAAATTATGACAAAATTACACAAATTACTGATAAGATACCTGAATCATTGATAATAGTCCCACTAAACTGTATATTAATCTGATATTAAATTTATGTGACAATCGTTCATTACATCTTTCTACATTATACACGATCCTTTATAATATGAGTATATATAGCCCCGATTGTCCTTTACAAACACTGTAAAACCCTTCTCTTATACACTCATAATCAGAGGCCTTTACATAACAGACAAATTTAGAATTCAGTGGTAAATAGAAGAAATGCTTGTCATGAATAAACAAATTTCTAAATCTGAACAACAATTAAACTTCCAATCCTTAAGATGCAAGATTTTTGCATCAGTTTTTACCCTTTCCCACATACAACAAATCTGCATTAGAAGACTTAGAAAACTTCTAAGCAAAAACATGGGAAATCTCTAAAAATGAAGTTATAACAAGAGATGTTTGTCAAACATTATGCCCCCCCTGAGCGCCATGTTGTCAGGAATATTTGGACAATTGAATAAAATTTGCATGCACCGAAATGCCAGCTGATTTGTCATTTCACATTGGATGTCTATGAGTCAGTTTTAAGATTATGAACAATGTTCATTCAAAGTTTGAGGATGGTAGGTACAGTTCTTTATCACATTGTGATGATGACTGATATTTGCAGATAAACATGTATCCTCCAGGTCCAGGCATTGTTGAGTTATCACTCGGACAAGCTTAAAAAAGGTTTTTGTGTTCAAGATCACTATGACCTTGACCTTTGACCTAATGACTTCGAAATAAATAGGGTTCATCTACTGGTCAGGCCCAACCTCCAAGTCAAGTTTGAGGAACCTAGGTCCAGGCATTGTTGAGTTATCACTCGGACAATTTGTTTGTTTGGAGTTTTAACGCCGCTTTCAACAGCTTTGGTCATATCACGGCGGTCAGTGCACCTACCCATGTTTTCCTGGCTTTCCCACACCAGTACTTACACAACATTCTTTCGAAGCCACTGACTACTTTCTCACATAGATCAGAGGTGAGAGGCAATGGAAAAATCGCCCGAAAGAATGTCGCCGCAACCGGGTATCGAACCCGTGACCTCCAGATCACGAGTCAGATACGCTACCAATTGAGCTACCCGGCCGGGTCTCACTCGGACAAGCTTAAACAAGAGGGCCATGAGGCCCTGGACTCGCTCACCTGAGAATGGGCTATTTAAGACATAACTCTTTCAGCGCCAATGGCAATATCATCAAGACAAACCTTCTGACAAAATTTCAAGCTGCTCAAGTGAAAAATGCGATCTCTATAGTGTTAACTAGATTGTTCTATAATTTGGCCTAGTGACTTAGTTGTTGACCTGACCTGACCCATATTCGAACTTACCCTAGATATCATCAAGACAAATATTCTGACAAAGTTTCAACATGCTCAAGCCAAACATGTGGCTTCCGGAGTGTTAACAAGATTTTCCCTTAAATTGGACTAGTGACCTAGTTTTTGACATGACATATATTCGAACTTGGCCTAGATATCATCAGGACAAACTTTCTGATAAAGTTTCAACATGGTCAAGTTTAAAATGCGGCTTCAAGAATGTTAACAACTTTACAAGATTTTCCTTAAATTTGGCCTAGTGACCGGACATGACCCATATTCGAACTGGGCCTAGATATCATCAAGACAAACTTTATGACAAAGTTTCAACATGCTCAAATTTAAAATGTGGCTTCCAGAGTGTTAACAAGATTTTCCTTCAATTTGGCCTAGTGACCTAGTTTTTGACTCAACATAACCTATATTCGAACTTGGCCTAGATATCACTAAGACAAACATTCTGACAAAGTTTCAACATGCTCAAGGTTTTTGTGTTCAAGGTCACTGTGATCTTGACCTTTGACCCAATAACCTCAAAATAAATAGGGTTCATCTACTGGTCAGGCCCAACCTCCAAGTTAAGTTTGAGGACCCTAGGTCCAGGCATTGTTGAGTTATCACTCGGACAAGCTTAAAAAAGGTTTTTGTGTTCAAGATCACTGTGACCTTGACCTTTGACCTAATGACTTCGGAATAAATAGGGTTCATCTACTGGTCAGGCCCAACCTCCAAGTCAAGTTTGAGGACCCTAGGTCCAGGCATTGTTCAGTTATCACTCGGACAAGCTTAAAAAAGGTTTTTGTGTTCAAGGTCACTATGACCTTGACCTTTGACTTAATGACCTCAAAATAAATAGGGTTCATTTACTGGTCAGGCCCAACCTCCAAGTCAAGTTTGAGGACCCTAGGTCCAGGCATTGTTAAGTTATCACTCAGACATGCTTAAAAAAGGTTTTTGTGTTCAAGGTCACTGTGACCTTGACCTTTGACCCAATAACCTCAAAATAAATAGGGTTCATCTTCTGGTCAGGCCTAACCTCCAAATTAAATTTGAGGACCATAGGTCCAGGCATTGTTGAGTTATCACTCAGAAAAGCTTAAAAAAGGTTTTTGTGTTCAAGGTCACTGTGACCTTGACCTCGAAATAAATCGGGTTCATCTACTGGTCAGGCCCAACCTCCAAGTTAAGTTTGAGGACCCTAGGTCCAGCCATTGTTGAGTTATCACTCGGACAAGCTTAAAAAAGGTTTTAATGTTCAAGGTCACTGTGACTTTGACCTTTGACCCAATTACCTCAAAATAGATAGGGTTCATCTACTGGTCAGGCCCAACCTCCAAGTCAAGATTGAGGACCCTAGGTCCAGGCATTGTTGAATTATCACTCGGACAAGCTTTGGTCTACAGACGGACTGACGGACCGACCAACAGACATGTGCAAAGCAATATACCCCTCTTCTTCGAAGGGGGCATAATTACTGGAAAAAGTTGAAAACATTGCAAAAAGTAGAATTAGCTTGTTTTGAGCAATTTCTATTTGTCACAATGTTTTCAAAAGTCTTCTGCTGCAGGTGTCAGATTGCGTGAAATTTTATGATCATTTCATGCAAAAATAAGCTTCTAGAGTGTTCAAAAGGTTTTTCTTAAATCTGACCCCATGTGACCCATGCAGTTTAAAGTTTGACCCAGATTTGATGGAGATGTAAGGTCTTATCAACTTTAATGAAGATTGGAAGTTTGATGTGGCCTGTAGAAAGTTTACAAGGTATTATAAATTGTGATATAAACCTTGATATATGTGATACAAAGACAATATCATTTTTTGAGGCAATCTTAGTGAAACTTGCTTCCTGATATTTCCCTCATATAGACGCTTTCTGACGCCTCTGTAGCAGACTGCTTTTTGAAAACAGTGACAAAAGAAGAAATTGATCAAAACAAGCAATTTCTCCTTTTGCCACAATGTTTTCCACTTTTTTTCATAGGTTATCCATTTTCTACTATTTGACAAAATATGTTGAAAGTCATCTGCTGCAGAATTGTTGTATGAGGGAAAGGGTTAAACATTTCAATATAGTTTATATCACATCCATCCAGTTATATCTTAGACCAGGCCGAACAAACATTCAAATAGCCTTTGGTTGGGGATATAAATTGGCAATAGTCTACTTACAGACATATTTTGATGCCTCAGTAGATGAATTTTCAAGGAGACAAAGGAAGAAATTGATAAATTTGACCAATTTCTTCTTTTGCTAAAATATTTTCAATTATATTCAATATTCATATTTTCATTTAGAGATTTTTTACATTTTGGCCGAGAAGTCAAGATTAATTTTACTTCATCATTAAAATGCAGTTATAATCATTAGACAATTTATATTACACAGTGCATTTTTCTGATGCAATTCTGTTAGTTAAGATTTGCATTAGGCCAAAGCTGAGTTTAACCCCTTCCCACATTTTGGCAAATCCACAGCAGACGTCTTTGAAAACAATCATGCTTAAAGATGGAAAATCTCTATAAATGAAAGTCTAATTGTTTAAAAAGTTGAAAACATTGTGGCAAAAGGTGAAATTGCTCATTTTAAGCAATTTCTTCTCAGTCTCAATGTTTTCAAAAGTCGTCTGCTTCAGATATGTCAGACTGAGTCTACAAGTGGGAAAGGGTTAAATTAATTGTGATTCCATTTTGCTTTTTAACATAATCTGCTGTTTAAACATGTTGATGTAAGTTGTTGTGATAAAGGTTAAGCTAATTGTTAATATACTGTATATTTTTGCGAGATTTCAGCAGCTGCTGCTTGCATCATTAATTTGCATTTTTGTACAGCAGCAACATAGAAAGCATTAGATATAGTCACTTAATAAATTGCATAGAATGACGAAATTCAGTTGATTTAATGGTGAAAGTTAGTAAATTTATTAATATTGAGCCAATTAGTTTAAGTTATTTTTGAAACAGGCATTCCTTCTCCATTATAATCAGAGATCACAGAAATCTTACCATATTGGTGTATCATCATCTTGAGACACTTTATCATAAGCCTTTGGCTTCATCCTTTTAATGCCTGAAGAAATTTTACTGGACAATTCCACAAATGATTGATTCATCGACTCCATATTCAACGTATGACGTATACGATTATTTCTTTAACTGTCAAAACCTTATGTACAAGTACACTTTAACACAAAGAAGATCTTTATATAAAGGTACTTAGAAGATTATAGTTACTCTCTTTTTATTGTTTTTAAGTTGTAAAATATTTGCTCATTCTATGATAACTTTAGAATCCCTATAATTCACACACCATGTCATGTAATATAAATGCATAATTAGGAAAACTACAATAATCTTAATGCAAAAAAGAGGACAATAATGGTACTATATATTGTACAACTGATTTAAAGGACCTTGTCTCGCCGTCCCCCTTTTTAATTATCAATTCAAGTGTAAAAGTCAGACAGAATGTGTGTGCAAAATTAAATGTGTGTGCAAAATTTGAAGTAAATCTAACAAGAAAGAAATGTCTAATTCTTATAATCCAACACAATACATGTGATTCACCAAGAAAACTGGGCACAGTCCTACCACCGATGTTTTATTACTAATCAAAACAACCTAGAAGGGCACCCAAGAAATATTTGTTTGAAATCAAATCAGTAATTTCAGAATAGATGATTTTTCAAAGTAAGCACCTAAGGTATAAGAGACACATAGTTTGATGGCTTAGTTCAATGGCTTTTAAAATCCCTGAAGAGGGTCACCCAAGAAACATCTCCATGAAAATAATTTTTGAAGAGTATAAATTTATTAAAGTTTTGTCTTTCATGCAGTTCCTTAGGTAGCCATTCTTCTGCACGTAATTAAATTTCCCCCTGGAAGCCATGTTTTTAAACATGGCTTGAAGGAATCTGATCGTGGGTCACCCAAGGAACATTTCTACAAAACTATTTGAAAATCTGCCTGACACTTTGTGAGAAGATTTTTTAAGTTTTCACTATAGCCATATAAGGTAAAATAGCCCCACGTCATGTTTTTCGACCAATCAACATGGCTTGAAGGAATCTGATAGAGGGTCACCCAAGGAACATTTCTACAAAATTATTTGAAAATCTATGGGACTCTTTCCGAGGAGAAGAATTTTTAAGTTTTCACTATAGCCATATAAGGCAAAGTACCCGGCTGTAGCTTTTCCGGGGACTCTTAACGAAAATCCCCGGAAAATCCCCGGAGTATTCGGACAACTTTCCAGGGATACTTTGGGATAATCTGACACTTTCCATAAATTCCAAGAACGGTTCCATTTGCACCCCGGAACGGTTCTGTGAACACCCTGGAATGGTTCCGTGAACCTCGGAGTATTCGGACCATTTCCAGTGTTTCCGCATCTTAACATTAAATTCCATGGTTTTTTCCATGGTTTTTCCATGGTTTCCCTGTATTTTCCATGTATTGTTGTATTCTCTGTTAAGAGTCCCCGGAAAAGCTACAGCCGGGTAGCCCTAACCCCTGGCGGCCATGTTTTTCTACCAATAAACATTGCTTGAAGGAATCTGATAGAGGGTCACCCAAGGAACATTTTTTGTTCTTTTTTTTCTTTCAGTTGCCATGGAAACCAGATTTGTCCACGGATCCACAAGAATTGAAGGAATTTAGCCAGTGGAATGAATGTATATTGTTGTTTTATGGCGCATCGACAGCTAAGGTCATTTAGCGCGCAATTAATTTTAATTATTCATGATCCCTGGGTAAACAAACCAGTACTAGGCTAGAAAATGTGCCTTGCCCATGGGCACTCCACCATGGCCGTAGTGACGCGACTTTTAGCCAGTGGAGCTAAACAGCAGTTGCAGAGGAAAATAATCTTAAAATGTTGTAATATTATCACCTTAAAAATGTTTTACCATCTGTTAATTGGTCATATTTTTCAACCAATCAATATGGCTTGAACAATTTGGTATATGATCATAATTCTAAGGAATGTTGCTGCCAAATTTCGTTGAAATCAGACAAATAGTTTCATAGTATAAGAGTGTGATTTTTTTTAATTTTACCCCCTTTAAGATGCTGTAGCTGCTAAAATACTATTAATGTATTAAATGTTTTGAGGTGGTTTGAAAGGGGACCAACAAAGGAGCAGTCCTGGGAAGATTGGTTAAAAAAATTAGGTTGCTTTAAATTGTTGAAGACGATGAAACACAACACAAGTTGATTTTTAAATAAATAGCTCAACTTTATCTTTGTTCTCAGCTGAGCTAAAAATGGGAAAGGACTGACAGACCGATTGAGCTGTAAGTGAGCAAAATAGCTCATCTTGAGTGTATTAAGGACAGGTGAGCTAAAATAAGGGCATTACTTAAAAAAACAAAATAATATTATGCAGCTGGTTAGGGACGAGTTTACAGACCACTCTCAAAACATTGATGCAAATGATTAACACAAACAAATGTTGAAATAGAGAAATTGCTCATGACATGGCGAGTATTTTCTCTCATATTCATGCATGTATTACACCATCCATTCTTTTCTTCCAAGAATCTATAAACACAATGTAGTATATCCTTTATATCCAGATATGGATACCAACTCTCAATATTTTTATCTATCAAACAAATTGTCACCGAAATGATTTTAAATAAGCACAATAAAGTTATTGCTGCTGTTAAAATGATATGACATTAGAAATATTCCCCTCCATTTGTGTATAAACCTATTTAAACTTCCTCTTACACAAACACCATTAATATCCTCTTCACTACGGAGGGTAAATCATATTGAAGTCTTACTTCCTATTGTTGTAACAATAAACCCTTCACATTACCTTCGGCTATATGAATGAATGAATGTATATTGTTTTATGGCGCATCGACAGCTAAGGTCATTTAGCGCGCAATTAAATTTAATTATTCATGATCCCTGGGTAAACAAACCAGTACTAGGCTAGAAAATGTGCCTTGCCCAAGGGCACTCCACCATGACCGTAGTGCCGCGACTGGGGATCGAACCCGGGACACCCGGTTTCGAAATCCCCGACGCTAACCACTCGACCACAGCGGATTCCTCGGCTATATGCATTTCTTTTAGTTTTGTAGACAATTTAGCACCAATAGTTTCTTTACAGTCATTTAATTATAAATATGATCACAATTATAAAGTTACAATATAATCACAATTATAAAGTTACAATATAATCACAATTATAAAGTTACAATATAATCACAATTAAAATGTTACATGATGATCTCAGATAAAATGTCACTTTATCATCACAGTGTGTGACACATCTATGTTAAATACCAGAACCAAAAACTACTATATCTCTGAAATAATGTATTAGAACAAGAGGGCCCTGGATCTCTCACTTGAATATGTGACAAGATATATAATGTATCTATCAGACATTGAATTATTATGTGATCAATGCAAGTTGTCCCTTCTTCATAATTATATACAATGAATCTTCATTATAAGTGTAACCAGTCCTTATGGCCGGTACTCGGTAACTTGACCACAGAAAATTTGACCACACACATTTTGAACACAGTATTTGACCAAAGGAAAGTTGACCACTGTATAATTTGACCACAGTAAATTGACCACAGTAACTTGACCACGGTAAGTTGACCACTGCAACTTGACCACAGAAAGTTGACCACATAAAGTGTACAGGGGTCTAGTTTACAACAAATAAATACACTGAAACATAATGTTATAGTGGTAAAATTGTGGACCAAATGTCAAAGGACTTATTTGAAAACTAATATCGAAAATACATAATTGCATTTGACCATTCGAGTAAATATCGAATGTTCGTGCTGACGTCATATATAATTGTATTTGTTTTCACTGCAGACAACAAAAGTATGTAACTTTCACAGCACATTTGGTCGGACCACAATTTTACCACTATATTATATTATGTCTAATAATAATAATGTTTATTTAACTATTGTAAACTTGTCTGAAGTAGACCCTTGTAAACTTTCTGTGGTCAACTTACTGTGGTCAAGTTACTGTGGTCAAATTACTGTGGTCAAGTTACTGTGGTCAACTTACCATGTGGTCAAATTACTGTGGTCAAATTACCAGTGGTCAAAATGCACTGTGGTCAAATTACTGTGGTCAAAATGTGTGTGGTCAAATTTCGTTTGGTCAAATTACATGGAGTCATGGCCATGTGTTTGACTGATCTGAACAATTTGAATGAATGAATGAATGAATGTATATTGTTTTATGGCGCATCGACAGCTAAGGTCATTTAGCGCGCAATTAAATTTAATTATTCATGATTCCTGGGTAAACAAACCAGTACTAGGCTAGAAAATGTGCCTTGCCCAAGGGCACTCCACCATGACCGTAGTGCCGCGACTGGGGATCGAACCCGGGACACCCGGTTTCGAAATCCCCGACGCTAACCACTCGACCACAGCGGATTCCTCTGAACAATTTGAACAAACTAAGAAGATTCATCAATGGAAAATTACTGTGAGATTGTCTTAACACACCCCGTCTGCTGATGCTGATGCTGGACTGATTTTGTCCTTTTACACTTTACAAATTTTATACAAACAAGAGGGCCATGATAATCGCTCACCTTAGTAATGCAATGTGATTTGTCATGCCAACCACAGTAACTCATTTTGGGGTCAGGTAAGCTAATACAAGAGGCCCAGTATAACACCACTGCCACAAAGAGAAATAACCCATGGATACCATTATGTTGTCTGTCTTTTGTCAAATTGATATGACTTAGAAACAGCCCTGGTCCTTGATGGCCATGTTTTTGGACCAATCAACATGGTTTAGAAAGAATCTAAACGAGGATCACCCAAGGAATATTGCTATAACTCGTCGACATACTTTCATAAACATTTTAAAAGTTTTCACTATAGCCATATAAGGCAAAACAGCCCTACCCCCTGGCAGCTATGTTTTTTTGACCAATCAACATGGCTTGAAGAAATCTCATAGGTTACCAAAGGATCATTTCTACAAAACTATTTGTAAAACAGCCACATACTTTCATCAGAGAAGATTTTTAAAGTTTTACTCTATTAGCCGTATTAGGCAAAACAGTCCCGCCCTTCCTCGGTTGGCCATGGTTTTTTACCAATCAAAATGGCTTGATGGAATCTGATAAAGGGACATCCTTAAAATATTTCTACCAAATCATTTGAAAATTAGCCAATCATTTTAGGTGAAGAAGATTTTTCAATATATTTTTCTTTCGGGTTGTCATTAAAATGTATGAATCCAAAGAGTTTGAGAGAGGATGCTTCCTATGAAATTTCATCCCAACTTGCCTAGTGCTTATAAAAGAAGTCATTTAAAGCAAAAAGTTGACGCATGCAAGCACAACAGACAATTAGCCACATGATGTGACATAAGCTAAGTATAGTATAGTAAATGTATAACTGCTAATATCGTGAATTTTTTTAAATCAAGTGTGCGAATGAAACTACAAGGAGTGGACATTGTAAATGAAAAAGCTAATCAGTGAAATAAATGACATATGAAATAAGTCATCAAATCTTTGAACAATTTGAAAGAGGACTACCAAAAGAACATTGTGAAGCTTGGTGGAAAGGAGATGTCGCTGAACCCTAAGGTTCATTTAGCCCTTTTCTGATGCCACCTAGCGGCTATCTTTTTTGACTAAACAAATTATGTAGAATCACTTTTCTGCTAAAATTATCTTGAAATTGGACAAACCTTTTATAAGAATGGAATTATAAAGTATGTAATTTTGCCCCTTTTCTGATTCCGCCTTGCTGACCTGTTTTTTAACCAATCAATACGGCTTGAACATTTTTGTAGAGGGCCACATAAGGAACATTTCTATAACATTATCTTGGAATTGGCTAAGTGGACTCGGAGGAGAGCAATTTCTAAATGTTGGCAATTTTGTCACTTTCTGATGCCGCAGGAACCAAAGTTCAACACAGAATGCATATCTTTGAATAATTTTGAAAGCAGACAAACAAAGAAAAATTCCTGTGAAGTGTATTTGAAATTGGTTCAGTGGAATTGTAGGAGTTGTCATTTGAAGTTAAAAGTTTTTAATAATAAACATAACACGAACAAATTTAATGTTGAAGAGGGACTCTGCCAAATTATCTTGAAATATAAAGACCACATCTTAGAGTAGAAGAATGTTTAAAGTTTGGTCATTCTATATTCCCCTTTTCATACCACCTGCTGCCATCAACTTGGCCATGTTTCAACCAATCAACATGGCTTGCTTCTTTTTAAAGTGTCATCTTAGGAACATTTCTGCTAAATTATCCTTTTTAAGTTCAGTCAAGTTACAACACAAACAATTTATATTTCAGTGTACCAAAAGGCAGAGGTTAGTATTTAAATCATGAAATCTTGTGTATTAAAATTCATATCAATATAATACATACCTCCGGCAAATTTTAATCTTATCCTCTATTGTGTCTCTTTTTCCGGCATCTTTTTTTCGATCAATGTTAAACAGTTGTATAAATCTGTAAAAGGTCGACAGTAAACAATTTGATACATATCTCATATTTATGTAAATGGTAATTTACATAATGTTGCTTTTAATCATATTTCATTTATATCACAGCCCTTCCTTGATAAATTTATATCTTTATACTAATGTTTTACTCAGAAGTATTAGTCTTTTAGCAGAATTATATGTTATTCCTGCAACCCAAAGCCAAGCGTGTTAAAATTTCAAATCTAAAGAAAAACAATTTGACCGTACAGTCATGGTGCAGAATTTGATTTTTGTGTGAACATCAAGAAAAAGGTGGGTTTTTGCATAAGTTAATTTACACAAAGTACTGAAAAATCAGAAAATGTTATGATCTGAGTCTTTATCATTGTATGTTCATTACAAATGATATGACAATGTTTACCGCTACATTCTTGATATTGTCCTCAAAGAATAAAATTGAAAACAAAAATCGGTCACGGTAAAGTCTTTGTTGCAAATTATTTAATGATGCATGCAGAATTTACTAAAATCAAATGTCTTTATTGTACATTGATTTAAAATGTTTAGTAACCAAATCTGTCAACTTGTAGAGCGATAAAATATCACATTCTACAAACAATTCTGGAAAACATTACTTTGCATCAGCATCTCATACCATAGGTTTTGGGTTTGCATGCAGTGATGTGCAGGCTCTGCGTTCTGTTTGTTAATTTGCCACACAAATGAAAAAAAAACATTTCTCATGATTTGAAGCAATTTCAACCTTTTCCACAATATCTTCAAAGGGTGAAGACATGCTGTGAATGCGTTAACAGATGTCTCTACTGGCTGTAATAAGTCCCGTAAGCAATATTCATCTCAGAAATTATGGACCGTAGAGGCAAGCACTCGGAAGTTATCTGATGCCTTCCATTTATTTGTAAAAATGTGATATATTATCGCTAATGTTAACTCTTTCCCACATACAACAAATCTGCAGCACAAGACTTTGAAAACATGACAAAAACCTGAAAAATCTCCATAAAAAAATAGCTTAATTGTTAAATTAAGTTGAAAACGTTGTTGCCAAATTGCTCATGATGAGCAATTTCACTAATGGCCACAATGTTAATGTTTTCAAAAATCTTCTGCTGCTATTGCGTCAAAATGTGTCTGCAGGTGGGAAAGGGTTAAATGTAGCATAAAGACATCAAGTTCTGCCAGCAAGTAGACCGAACCCTCATTCCATCTAAGGTAAACTTGTTGGCATTAAAAACAAAATGGGAAATGCAATGGTCGCTATTGATGCTAAGTTAAGTACTG
Organism: Serripes groenlandicus; assembly: GCA_031761405.1. Taxonomy (NCBI): domain Eukaryota; kingdom Metazoa; phylum Mollusca; class Bivalvia; order Cardiida; family Cardiidae; genus Serripes; species Serripes groenlandicus. The sequence continues at coordinate 39,329,557 of JASEVX010000004.1, forward strand.
ACACAAGGCAGAAAGTTAGCGTTTTGGTTCTGCATAATTGTGTACCTTTATTGGAATAAACGCAATAAGGAAATACACCTGGTTGGTGTTTATTTTGGGTTTTTGGTAAACTCGCTTCCGGGTGTGCACTACACAAATAATGACTACGTCATTTATTTGTTTACTAATACTAATTGCGCACATAATATGATGATTTGATAAACGTTATGATATGATTTCATTAATACGTAATTAAATATTAGTACCATAGAAACTGGCGATTATTAAACAACTTTTAAGAAATCTCGTTTTGACATAATTTCTGCGATAATTAAACTTCTCGGTTCTGATGACGTTTTACACACTGTCCACAAACAGAGATGAAATGTTGACAGTTATCGAATAATTTGACAGCTACTTTCTGGATTTTCTTCGTGTCTTTTAAGACCTGTTGTCGAATAATGCTTATTGAAATTAATTGGTAAGTTTGGTTTCAGTTAACCTCGAGTGTTTTGACATAATGCCATAAATTAGCCAAGGCATTGATTTCTCTGACAGTGTGATTCTCATGTCGGATTTCTTTCATCACGTCCAAGAACTGAAATTAAAAAAAAACCATTCTCTCATTAATGACTCCGCATTTGGTTGCTAAAATTTAAGTATGTGTTTCAATGTTAAATGTTGAGATTCAAGAGAGATTGATCAACATTGTTGTTAACATCAATGATAATACCTTTCAATATAATACCAAGCAGTGTTTGCTGACTCACAGTTTGGCACTGAGTAAACTCACATGGTCATGTTTTTCCATTCCGGTTCGAATTTTATCGAAATTGGCATACAATAAAACATGCTTGGATGACTGCCATGCTATTTAAAATCAAATTGCATGCATAGATCAGTGTAGGAGTTGAGAAAGCATATTCAATATTTGGTCTTTTAGGTGATTTTACTTTGTAATCAAGAGTTTTCAGGACATGATATGAACGTCATTATAAAGAGATAAATTACCTATTTATTTTAAAAAAAAAACAAATTTCTTGTATCTGGTTTATCTTCACGACATCAACGTCAAGCAAGACAGAATGATGTTAATGAATAAATGATGCATCTGCCGCAGATAACATTTAAAAACAGTGTCACGAAAGAAGAAATTGCTCATAATGAACTATTTCTCCTTTTGCCACACTGTTTTCAACTCTGTTCAACAATCAATCTTTCATTATTTAAGAGTGATATTCTATAATTTTTACATGTATGTTTTCTATGTCGTGCTGCAGATTTGTTATATACATGTATGAAAAAGATTTAAACAGAGTGACAACTTACAGCAAACAGCATAGGCAGGAAATTTAATGACATGCATCCCTTTTTATTGCTTTGTTGGAATGGTGCATTGGTTCCCCAGCAGATTAAAACAAGTGATCGTAATCATAGTGTGGCTTTGACTTTTTGAGTATTTGATGTAATTGTCTCTATCCCTCTTGTATCGTTCAGAGCAGTTTTCCAATCAGTTTTGTTTTTTGTATACCTCAGATATCACGGGTGGTAGAACATAACTGAATTGGCGGGTACTGTACAAGATTTGGAAACTTAAGAATAACTTAACGTAAACAAACAGAAGTGTTTTATAGACATCAGCATCACAATCAATTCAATTTTGAAAATCTTTCCAAATACATACTTCTACCACACTATTTTTATAATTCAAAGGAATATAAGAAAGGTAATAATAGTATTATCGTTTTTCCAGAGAGGTAACAGATTAAATCTTATCGGTCCAAAAGTCCTTTCTTGAAATAATTTCACCAAAGGTTTTCGAGTTGACCATCTGCATTGATTGTTAAAAAAAAAATTGCTGCAATAACTTTGAACTACATTTTAAATCCTTTCAAATTAGGTGAACCTAATAGGTTTATCATGGTCCTTTGTGTTTTATTTTTCAGTTGAATGGTGTATGTCCTACCAGTTATTAGAGAATACTCGCAGGAAACTGTGCTCAACTTTTAGTGTAGCTTTTTGCCAGGCATTTAGCCATGGCTCTTTAAATGTGTCAGTTGTAGCTAAACACTTGATTATCAACAAAATGAGTAATAAAAACCCTAATGAGTATGTGACAGTGGAAGTTGGAGATTCTACATTTACGATATTACGGCGGTACCAAAATCTTCGACCAATTGGCTCAGGGGCTCAAGGAATTGTTTGGTAAGTAGACTGTCAGAATTACAGTCCTCTATAAGGGACCTTTCTCATGTTCTTAGAACCATATTTGACATCCAAACACTCTTTCTTGTCAATGTATTTTAATACTACTTCAAACTTTGCTTTAAATTTAATATAAAGAGATTTTCCATGTTTTTTTTCCAGCTGTTTTCTAAGTTGTCTGCTGCAGTGTTGTCATGTGAGGGAAAGGTTAAACCCTTTTCCAACTTAAAACAAATCTTCACCAATCAGCTTTGATATATATTAAGGCAAAAAAATGAAATCTTTATAAATGCAAGTGTAGTTATCGTATAGAGTTGAAAACATTGAGGCAAAAGGTGAAATTACTCATCATTAGCAATTTCTCCTTTTACATTACAACTGTGTTTCTATGTCGTATGCTGCAGATGTGTCGTGAAAGGATGAAAGCAAAGACATGTTGATATAGTGCTAGATGTGTATCTCAAGTTATTTGAATAGTTGTATTTATAAGTGAAAGTCTGTGAAAATATTTGAATTGAAAATCATGTTGCTTAAACATCTTTATATTGTAATGTTTTGTCTCAATCATGTGTTTGATGGATATATGATACCTTTTAGACTCTTAACTCAGTACTTAAAAGATAATCTTAAAATTATTTGTACACATTTTCAGCTGTGCAAAATGAATTATTCATTAAAATTCATACAAATCAAATAAGATGTAATGATAACCCTAAAGGACCTTTTACACATACACCAAATCTACAAACAGTTGACTTTCAAAATATCCAGGCAAAAATATGGAACATATCTATAAATGATTAATCAAATTATAATTATTAAGTAGAGTTGAAAGCATTGTGGCAGAAGATGAAATTGCTCATAATGAGCAATTTTTACTTTTGTCTGAATTATTTCAAACGTCTTCTGCTGCAGATTTGTCAAAATATGCTTCATTCAGCAGCAGCTTGTAAGCGCGAAAGGTGTACATACTACAATGTACCAACAAGTTTTCCTTGAATCAACTTTTGCAATATTAGAAAATGAATGTAAAAATGGGAGCATACAAAAATGTAATTTAGATATATATGTAAAACTGAAAACATTGTTGGAAAAAGAAATTGATCATTGTTAATTATTCCTGAAATAACTGAAATTCAACTGAAAAAGGCATAAAAGTCCAATCCATCAAACTATTAACAGGAAAAGAATAAATGTTGAAATCTAACCAACTGGTGCTAAAATTGCAAGGTGAGCTTTTGTGATCACCCTGTTTTCGCCTTCAGTCGGCCAGTTGCTTCAGCCTGGGACCCATTATTACTCACCAGAGTTAGACAAGCAATTTCAATTTTTTTTTTAGCTCACCTGTGCAAGGTGAGCTATTGTGATCACATTTTGTCTGGTGTCCATCCAATGCCTTGTTTACACTACAGACTACATTTTGCAACTAATCTTCATGAAAGTTTTTCAGAACATTCATATCCATCAAATCTTGGTCAAGTTTGAAACTGGGCCATATGAGGTCAAAAGCTAGGTCACTAGGTCAAAATGAAGGGAAATTTTGTTACATTCTGGAGGCAACATTTTCAACTTGAGCATGTGTGAGTCAAATTGAAAGAAAATCTTGTTAACACTCTATAGGCCGCAATTTTTGCTTCAGCTGTTTGAAATTTAGTCAGAATGTTTATCTTAGAGATTTCTAGGTCAAGATCGAATATGGGTCATATTAGGTCAAAAACTAGGTCAAAACGAAGGGAAATCTTGTTAACATTTTAGAAGCCGCATTTTTACCTAATCAGAGCACGAAGTGCTCAAGGTGAGTTTTTGTGATCGCCTTTTGTCCCTCGTTCGTCGTCAACATTTGCTTTTTAACACCCTAGAGGCAACATGTTGCATCCAATCTTCATGAAAGCTTATCAGAACATACATCTCCATCAAATATAGGCCAAGTTCGAAACTGGGTCATGTGGGGTCACAAACTAGGTCACAAGATCAAATTAAATGAAAATGTTGTTAACACTCTGGAAGCCGCATTTTAAACTTGAGCATGTTGAAACTTTGTCAGAATGTTTGTCTTAGTGATATCTAGGCCTAGATCGAATATAGGTCATGTCGGGGCAAAATTACTAGGCCAAATTGAAGGAAAATCTTGTTAACGCTCTGGAGGAACATGTTGTAACTTTACTAGAATGTTTGTCTTGATTAATATCTAGGCCAAGTTCAAATATGGGTCATGTCAGGAAAACATTAGGTCACTTGGCTAAATAGTAAATTTGAGAGCTTTTCTGACTTGAGCAGCCTGTAATTTTATCAGAAAGTTTGTCTTGGTGATTTTTAGATGGCCAAGTTCAAATATAGGTCATGTTGGGTCAAAAACTACGTTACAAGGCCAAATTGAAGAGCAATCTTGTAAACACGCTGGAAGGTGCATTTTGGCTTGAGCATTGAAAGTTTATCAGAATGTTTGTCTTGATGATATCTAGGCCAAGTTGAATATGGGAAATGTCAGGTCAAAAACTAGGTCATTTGATAAAACTAAGAAAAAACATTTGGACACTACACTACTACAGAAGTTACATTATTTTCTTGATCTTGATGAATATTTGTCAGATTGTTTGTCTTGAATATATCTCACTCATGTGAACATAATGTCATTTACAGTTGTGTTAAGAAGTATTAACACCTCTTTGTAACAAACCGTTAAAATTCAATAAGCTTTGTCAGAAAATGCTTCCAGTCAACAAACATTACCGCCAGGCAAAAACATTATATTGCCATTGGCGCTGAAAGAGTCAAGTCTTAAATAGCCTATTCTTAGGTGAGCGATCCAGGGCCTCATGTCCCTCTTGTTTGCTACAGCAGCTTGAAATTTGGTCAGAAATTTTATATAAATGATATCTAGGCCAATTTTAAATATGGGTCATGTCAGGTTTTCAGAATATTTTTATGATGAATGATATCTAGGTCAAATTCGAATATGGGCTATAGTAGGTCAACATACTAGGGCACTAGGCTAATTGGAAGGGAAATCTTGTTAACACTCTGAATACTGCATGAAAGTACTTAAACACTACATGTATTATGTATTGCATTGAAACTTTCTACAACCCTACCCAACGCTCACGCCTACGTAGATTATCAAGTTAGATAGCTCTATCCTGCATTTTATGCAAGTTATTGCCCTTTTTTTTTACTTAGAAATTCTGGTTAAAGTTGTGCATGCAACTAAATTATGAGTCCATATTTCAGTATTTACTTCATGCATTGCATTGGAACTTTATACAACCCTAGCCAACTATCACACCTATGTAGATTATCAAGTATGGTAACTCTATATCCTGCATTTTATGCAAGTTATGGACATTTTTTTACTTAGAACTTCTGGTTACAGTTAGATAACTCTATCCTGCATTTTATGCAAGTTATGGCCCTCTTTTTACGTCTTTTTACTTTGAAATTCTTGTTAAAGTTTTGCGTGATACTAAATTAAGAGTCCATACATCTCAGTATTTACTTGATGCATTGCATTGACACTTTACACAACCCAACCCATCTATCACACTTATTGCAATAAATCGCTACATGTATTGCAATGACTTAATTTAAGGCATTTTCATAAATATAATCATCCAGTTGCTTTCATTTGTATAATCAAGCGTTTGTTAACCTCTACACAATGTTAATCTTACTTATACACCGGTTTGAATTTGCAGGCCTCAACAAAACACTCACCCACTGGCATTTGCGATTGAATGTTGAGGTCGGGCGTTTTATTTTCCAAAACGAAGATTGCAAATACAACTATATCATTTTCTTACTCTGCATGACAGAAAATTCATTGTCATACTCAATGCCAGATTATTGGATGTTTACAATTTGTTTCCCCGCTGTGTATTGAAATTGCCATTGAATCTGTAACCAGTCACATATCGAGGCATGCTCTTTTACTCTAAAATAAAGAATGCACATGTTGTAAATCACGCTCTGATTGGCCGAATGTAGAAATAGTAACACACAATGGTTTCAATTGCTTTCTCTGATTAGCTGATAATCCAGCCCTGCTAGGTCGACAAATTTTAACATATTTACATCTTGACAGGAACACTTGAATACTGTACTATACAAATTCAAAACAACCGATTTTACTAATGAACATTGGATCAAGTCTACGGTGTATCTAAAGTTTTGTCTAGTTGTGGAAAATAAATTTGGAAAATAGATTTGATAATAATTTCACTCTAATTCAAATTTATGCCCGATTCCTATTAAAACATTTGACTTTGTATGTCGCAACATAAGTTGATTAAAATTCATCATGAGATTATTTTCTTACGAAATTGAAACAAACACCAGTGTGACTGATCGGAATGATTCTGACTCACGGTGCAATATTAATTTTCTCTGCACCGTAATATACCGATGTACCCGTAAACCATTACACCCCTACCTTTGAATATATGGTCATTAGGTAGTTCTGCATTTGCTACTATAGCATTACTCAGATAATTGAATGCCTCGAAATCACTAGATAGCCTATAAAAAAGTACCGCAAGAATAAAAAGATCCAAAAAAACAGATAAATGAGTATATTGTGAAGAATGACTATCGAAAAACCGGTCACAAAATTCTTTTTGGCACACCTGAGCACAGGTGAACTGCTCCAGGTGAGCTATTGTGATCACATTTTGTTCTTTGACCTTCCATTCTGCATTGTCAACAATTGCCTTTTGAACACTCTACAGGTAATATTTTGAATCCAATCTTCATAAAGTGTATCAGAACAAATGGAAGCAGAACTGTTATCACTCTGGAAGCTGTATTTTTAACTGGTGCATGTTGAAACTTTGTCAGGATAGGTGGTTAGATGATATCTAGGCTAAGTTTTAATATGGGCTGTGTGGTCAAAAACTTGGTCAATAGGCAAAATTGGAGGAAAACCTTGTTGACACTCTTGAAGCAGTATTTTTAGATCACCTAGAGCCGAAGGCTCAAGGTGAGCTATTCTGATCACTTTTTGTCCGTCGTCCGTCCGGCGTTAACTTTTAGCTTTAAACATCATCTCCTCCTGAACCGCAAGACTAATTTCCACCAAACATCACAGGAATGTTCCTTTGGTGGTCCTCTTTCAAATTTGTTCAAAGATTTAAATTCCATTGAGAATCTTCTCCTCCGAATCTGCATGTCAGATTCAAATATAATTTGGTAGAAATGTTCCTTGGGTGACCCTCTATAAAAATTGTTCAAGCCATACTGATTGGTCGAAAAACATGGCAGTCAGGCGGCATCAGAAAAGGGGCAAAATGACAAAATTTGAAAATTCCATTATTATGAAAGTGTTTGTCTGATTTTAAGAAAATATAATACGAATCTTACTTTAATGATCCTCTATTTAATTTGTTTAAACCGTTTTGATTGGTTACACAGTCATAGCAAACAGGCGTCATCACAAAAGGGGTAAATTGAACTTTTAGCTACAAATGACAACCAACTCCTACCATTCCAATAGACCAATTTCCACAAAACATCACAGGAATGTTCCTTTGGTGGTCCTCTTTCAAATTTGTTCAAAGATTTAAATTCCATTCAGAACTTTGGTTGCTGCGGCATCAGAAAGGGGACAAAATGTCCAAACTTTAAAAATCTTCTCCTCCGAATCTGCCTGTCAGATTCAAATATAATTTGGTAGAAATGTTCCTTGGGTGACCCTCTATAAAAATTGTTCAAGCCATACTGATTGGTCGAAAAACATGGCAGTCAGGCGGCATCAGAAAAGGGGCAAAATGACAAAATTTGAAAATTCCATTTTTATGAAAGTGTTTGTCTGATTTTAAGAAAATATAATACGAATCTTACCGTAATGATCCTCTATTTAATTTGTTTAAACCGTTTTGATTGGTTACACAATCATATCAACCAGGCGTCATCACAAAAGGGGTAAATTGAACTTTTAGCTACAAATGACAACCAACTCCTACCATTCCAATAGACCAATTTCCACAAAACATCACAGGAATGTTCCTTTGGTGGTCCTCTTTCAAAATTGTTCAAAGATTTAAATTCCATTGAGAACTTTGGTTGCTGCGGCATCAGAAAGTGAGAAAAATACCCAAATTTTAAAATCCTTTTCCTCCATAATCTGCTTGTGCGATTGCAAGATAATTTGGTAGAAATGTTCCTTAAGTGACCCTCTAAATAAACTGTTGAAGCCATATTGATTTCGTTGAAAAACAGGGCAGCAAGGCGGCATCAGGAAAGGTGCAAAATGACAAAAACTTTATAATTCCATTCTTATTAAAGTTCTTGTTAGATTTCAAGATATAAATGGCCTTTACTGATAAGCTGTTTCTTGAGAAGTGTCCACTCCTTGCAGTTTCATTTGCAATCCTTGATCAAATCTTTCCAGATATTTGCAGTTAAATATTTGCTACTAATTTACTATCAATTAGGTGATCGATTTAGGGCCATCTTGTTTGTTTTGAGCATGTTGAAATTTAGTCCAAATGATTGTCTTGATGGTATCTAGGCCAAATTCGAATATGTGTCATGTCGGGTCAAATTATTTTTTCGGTCATTAGGCCAAATTGAAAGGAAATCTTGTTAACACTAGTATTAGCTTACCTGACTGCAAATGAGTTATTTTGGTTGGCATAAATCAGGGCAGTGATCCAAAGCCATCAAGGCCTCTATTCAGGGTTCAAACATGTAGGTAGCAAATTCATCTTGTAGGTAGCATTAGCATGATAAACACTAATATAAGCAAGTATTTACCTTTAATTTAGTGTATCTAATGACTTGAGATTACTTGTTTAAAATCGATAATTTACATGCATCCACTAAAACAGTTGGTTGATTTCTTATTGTCTGGTGTAATGTTATGTGTAAACCAATCACCTTGACAATTGTTTGTTTGAACAAATTGATAAAAGAGTGTGTAATTTAATTGATTATGCACAGATAGGAACAGAAACATCCTGGGAAAACAAAACTGGGCCATTTTTTTTCAGGTAGCATGTTTTTGCTACTGACTTTTTGGGCAGGTAGCAAGTTCCAATTTTTAGTAGCAAATTTGATACTGCTACTGCTAATTTCAATGTCTGCCTTTGTTGTTTTTCAGCCTTATTGATTTTTTTTCTTCCAACACTACCTTTTTATACGACCGTTTCTTAAAAACAGTACGTATTATGGTATGGTCATGTCCATCCGTCCGTTTGGGTTTTCCGCACTTTTTTCTTACATACTTTGAGCTATTGAGCTGAAATTGTATAACGCTTTGTAGTGATGTGTCACATATCAAGTTCATATTTCCTGGGATTTCGTCAATTTTTGAATGAGTTATGCCCCTTTTTGGACTTAGAATATTTGTTTTCCGCACTTTTTTTCTACATGCTTTGATGTATTGAGCGGAAATTATGTATATGGCTTTGTAATCAAGTGTCACAGATCAAGTTCACATTTCCTGGGATTTCGTCAGTTTTTTAATGAGTTATGCCCCTTTTTGGACTTAGAATATTGGTTTTCCGCACTTTTTTTCTACATGCTTTTATGTATTGAGCTGAAATTATGTATATGGCTTTGTAATCATGTGTCACAGATCAAGTTTACATTTTCTCGAATTTCGTCAATTTTTGAATGAGTTATGCCCCTTTTTGGACTTAGAATATTTGTCAATTTCTGCATGAGTTATGCATTTTTCATAGTTTCCCATTATTCTTTAACAACTTATTCCTGAATGACTTTATTAACTTTTTACAAACAAACAATATATCAAAACAAACAGGAAACTTACAAAGAAGTTCCTGACGGGCGTATTATGTACCGTTTGTGGTACTCTTGTTTGACAAAGAAATTCATCCCAAATTCTTATTATTAATCTCTGACAGAATTTCATTTTTGTAGTGTCATACAAGGCGCAGATTCTATGTGTCGATGTCAATTTAATAGTGTTAAAAACTTAGAAAAACCTCTCTTGAGTGAACACTGTCTGGTAAAAGTAAAAATGGACCTACATAAGGAGGAACTCGTATCTCTATTAGTTTAATCAACTAAACCCTATATTGTTATTATCCTAAATTTTAATTTTGAAGGTTTAATGAGGATTGCAGTACACAAAATACACCCCTTAGCTATAGTGCTGTTAGTAATTTATTTTCCTTTGAAGCTCTGCTGCTCTGTAACCAATTCCTGGAATCACAAATAAAGATCTAAGATTCAATAATGTAAAATGTTTCATTAAGCAAGGTGTCAAATTGATTGCAATAAAATAGTTCCTGGAACACACTGTATTTTTGCCTTGATTCAACATGCTTGTACTAGCTCTGAAGCTGAGAACCTTTGGAGAAACATTTGATACACTTCAGAATCATATGGCACAAATCTCTTAATCTCACAATATTTTTTGATAGTTTTATTTATCAAATTACAGTTGTATTTTTGGAAATGATCCTATTGTTTTCCAATATTGTATGGTGTTTTGTTAACTGTTATTAGTTAATCCATTTATTGGTACAGAGGACTTTCTTATTTGTGGACATTCGCTTTAAGATAGATAATATGGATGATATATATTTAGAGAAAATACACCAGAATAATATATATACTCACCAAAATAAGAAACGATACCATATCAATATTTCAATTATTTCTTTAAAAATAAGTAAATATTCTTAAAAGTTAATTGAAATTAAGTGGTTATAGTTTGTACATGTAAATCATAGGGATTTGAGCTAAATTCATTGAAGCATTTAAGTAAACGACATAGCTTTAGATTTCCACGTGCTGCATGGGGTACGAGGTACATGGTACATGTTGAGTTTACGTGAATATTGATTTGTGTTAGGGTTGAAGTACAGTTGAAGAAAAACACATTACTTATCCGGTTTCTTTCGTAACAAGTATGCCACGTTTGTCAACTGATGAACGTTATCGGGCTATTGGTATGCTACAGGCATTTGCACGTCATGGTGACGTCGCTGCACGTTTTGGTGTGTCGCGTGTGACAGGTCGTTGTCAAACAATTGGCACAGTTAATGATCGCCATAGATCTGGCAGGCCGCGAGTAACGACCCCTGCGCAAGACTGCTATATGAGGACGTCACATTTACGTAACATATTTTTGCCGGCAACGACCACCGCAGCTATAACACTTGGTCATACCAATGCCAGGATATGTGCTCAAACGGTGAGAAATAGGCTTGCCGAACATGGACTTACCAGATACTGATTACTTGTGAATTGAGTTTTCACATGATCGTTGTTACAGCAGCAAATAATCTGCCAGTATTGATAGTTTTCTACTAATGTTATGAAATTTTATTTAAATGGTTGTTAACCATTAAATTAAAAAAGTATTTCAGAAAAGTGTCATAGAGAGAAGAAATAAAGTGTACACGTTTCTAGGTATCGTTTCTTTTTTGACTGAGTATAATTATATGATATAATATTTTTCTTGTCAAGTGTGTAAAAACTATAAAAATATAGTATACTTAAGCAATTTTACAGACAAAACAATACCTTAACCCATTCCCTCATATAGACGCTTTCCGACGCCTCTGCAGCAAACAGCTTTTTGAAAACATAGTGACAAAAGAAGAAATTGCTCAAAACATGCAATTTCTCCTTTTGCCACAATGTTTTCCACTTTTAGTCATAGGTTATCCATTCAATTATAGAGATTTTTTATTTTTTGACAAAATATGTTCAAAGTCATCTGCTGCAGAATTGTCGTATGAGGGAAAGGGTTAAGGTTAACACACACGGAGCACGGCATATAAAACAACGTCATTTTGATGTTTTTTGATGTTCTGCGTCCTCAGAATGAGATAACAGTCACACCTTTTCAACAGTGTCTCCTTCAACCGCTATGCATTTCCTGTGCATAATTATCCAAGGTTGCATCATACCAGTCTGGTGTCAAAGAAGAAACAATCATTTGTGTCTCATCTTGAGTTCCTCCAAAACTCAAACCTGCTTCTGTGTGTCGAGACTTAATCTCCTTAACCCTAAAACTCATGGGGCCTAAGCCCGGGCTGTAGGTTGGTATGTCCCAGAGCTCCAAACCAAGTAAACAGCTTTCAAGCAGAAAATATTTTGACTTCTGTTGGTTGTTGTCTTGATGAAGGATCACAGTATCCAAATAAAGTTGGGGATTCTTTTTCTTCAATGCCTGTGCAAGGTCACTTCGTTGAAAATGGGCTTGTCTCAGGACTAAAGTTCAAATTGATGTTTAGCATTAAATGTTTATTATAAAGTTATATAGGTGCTACATCTTATGTTAAATTGGCTTAAATGAACCCGAAATTGATTAAATTTATACATGTATAGTATTTAAAATAACTGACTCTTGAATACTACCTCACAGTCATGATCGACCATTGGGTATTTTGTGTTGCAGAATCATGCCACATCTGTACATGATAAACACAAATATCTGTTTTCTGTTGCTCTTTTAGCACTCCTGCTTTCTTTGGTGCTGGTGTATAAGGCGTTTTCCACACTGATGACTTCGCCTTCGGTTTTGAGTCAAAATGCCACAATCAGGTTTTCGTCTGTAGTAATAAGCGGATCTCGGTATGCATCACCTTCAGTCTTGTATTATAGCCACCGGGGAACATCTAAACGTCTGGTCAAATTTCATTTTAAAACATAATCACTTTCTGCTCCACTGTAGAAGATGTTACATCCAGAGCAAAAAACATATTTCATACCAAACTGCTCACCCAATTTCAACATAATTTTACACAAATGTTCTTTATAAGACTGCCCATAGATGGTCATGATAATAAGTCTTACAGGATTTCATGTGAGCGATACATGACCATCATGGCCTTCTTGTTCTTTTGTAATAGAAAAAAGTTTTTACCTTTATTTACTCATTCATTCTATTGATTTTATAGAGATTAATTAAATTCTGCTGATGAATACAGAAAAAAAGAAATGTGAAGCAGGCAATCAGTTACTGGAGAAAAATGATCCATATTTTTTCCCATTTTGATGAATCACTCACTATAATTGTGGGTACGACAAACCAATAGTATTGAGTTCCAGTTTGTTTCAAAGGTCATATTATTAACTTCTTTAACTTTCTTTAACCCTTTCCCTCATACAACAATTCAGCAGCAGACGACTTTGAACGTGTTTTGTCAAAACATAGAAAAACTCCATAATTGAATGGATAACCCTTTCCCTCATATAGACGCTTTCTGATGCCTCTGTAGCTGACAGCTTTTTGAAAACATAGTGACAAAAGAAGAAATTGCTCAAAACAAGTAATTTCTCCTTTTGTCACAATGTTTTCCACTTTTAGTCATAGATTATCCATTCAATTATAGAGATGTTCTATTTTTTGACAAAACATGTTCAAAGTCGCCTGCTGCAGAATTGTCGTATGAGGGAACGGGTTAACAAAACAGAAATATAGATCAACAATTAGAAGTGGTTTGTACGTTTGGTTTATTAATTGACCGGTGTCCGTAATATTTACATGACTAAAATATTCAAGAAGAAGGGCCGCGATCGAAAAGGAAACTTAGATCTCACAATTTTTTAGCTCCACTGGCTGAAAGCCAGTCGAGCTTATGTCATGGCGAATTGTCCATCGTGCGTGCGTGCGTGCGTTAACTTTTTCCTTTAAACGACTTCTTCTCCCTAACCACTTGGCCAATTTGGTTGAAACTTCATGGGAAGCATCCTCTCAATGTCCTCTACTAAATTCCTTCAATTTTTTTTGATCCATTCAAAATTCTGGTTTCCATGGCAACCGAAAGAAAAAAGTAGTGAGAACTTAAAAAATCTTCTTCTCCGAAAGTGTCAGGCCGATTTTCAAATATTTGTAGAAATGTTCCTTGGGTGACCCTTTATTAGATTCCTTCAAGAAATTTTGATTGAGCGAAAAACATGGCCGCCAGGGGGCGGGGCTTTTTTGCCTTATATAGCTATAGTGAAAACTTAAATAATCTTCTTCTCAAAAAGTGTTCAGCAGATTTTCAAATAATTATGTAGAAATGTTCCGTGGGTGACCCTCTATCAGATTCCTTCAAGCCATGTTGATTGGTAAAAAAACATGGCCGTCACAGGGCGGGGCTATTTTGCCTATATGGCTAAAGATCAAACTTAAAAAATCTTCTCCTCCAAAAGTGTCAGGCCGATTTTCAAATAATTTTGTAGAAATGTTCCTTGTGTGAACCTTAATTAGATTCCTTCAAGAAATGTTGATTGGGCGAAAAACATGGCCGTCAGGGGGCGGGGCTTTTTTGCGTTATATAGCTATAGTGAAAACTTAAAACATCTTCTTCTCCGAAAGTGTTCAGCCGATTTTCAAATAATTTTGTAGAAATGTTCATTGGGTGACCCTCTATCAGATTCCTTCAAGCCATGTTGATTGGTCGAAAAACATGGCCGCCAGAGGGCGGGGCTATTTTGACTTATATGACCATAGTGAAAACTTAAAAAATCTTCTCCTCCGAAAGTGTCAGGCATATTTTCAAATAATTTTGCAGAAACATTCCTTTGGTGACACTCTACAAGATTCCTTTAAGCCATGGTGGTAATAAATGGTAAAAAAAATAGCCACCACGGGGCAGGGCTGTTTGGAGATTTTATTTTTGCCCTTGGGCCTCTTGTTTATAATTAATACGTTCCCATTTCATTCGAATAAATATGAATGATAGAAGATATTTCTAATGATTAACGAACAAGTTCTTAATCAATAATTGTAACGTGTATTTCTTACAACTATCCAACAAAACTATAAAACACAACTACGACAAAGGTGTGAAATTTTGACATATTGTTGCAAATTGACTGGAGATAACATTCAAATCGCTACATGTTTGTCACGTTGAACTTCGTTTACTCATGATTGCGATCAAGTCCCCATTTAAAATGGATCAAAATGGATCAGTGAGAGAAAAACAAATTCATTAATATTTAAGTTTTAATTCATTTACTTTTAACAGATGAAAAATTGCGAACTTATAATAGTGTAAATCAGTTAAATAGACTTGATCGTCGTTATGTGTGTAAATCAGTTAAATATATGTCTTAACTAGAGTACTCGAATACCTATTTTAATAACCGGTACTCGGATGTCCAAACGAGTACTTGGGTACTTGGGTATCCAGACCCATCCCTATTAAAAAACATATTGTATAAATATGGAAAGCTCTTTAAATAAAAGAATAACTCGTTTTGTCACAATCATGAATGTTATCAAATGTTGTCTTCTGCAGACCCGTCAGTATGAGTTTGTATGTGGGAAAGGATTAAAATTCCAAATCTAATTAAAGTGCTAGTCTGATTTTAAGATAATTTGGTAGAAATATTCCTACATAATTTATTCAAGCCATATTCATTGGTTGAAAAACAGTAGAATGAAGTTTTAAACCTTCAAACAACACCTCTTCCTAAACCACTGGACCAATTTCAGCCAAACTTCATAGGAATTTTCCTTTGATGTTCCCCTTCCAAAACTATTAAATGCCTTATTACAAATATCATTGATTGATAAGTTGTTTCATTTACAAAAAGTTACAAACTTGCTAGTATGCCATCACTCAGATGGTCCATTAAGGAACATCTTGGTCCTCTGGTCGTTTTACTTTCCCAATATAGTTTGTATTCACAATTACTTTTTATTGTTAATAAACTGATAAGGGTGCATTTAAAGTGTGTTTTAACACAAATCATTATCCTCTCAATTTCCTTATCAAAATACCTTAAATTTTTAGCTCTCTAACCACTGGGCCAAGCGGGATAAAACTTCATAGGTTACGTATCCTGTCAATGTCCTCTCTTAAATTCCTTCAAATGACAACCAAAAGAAAAAAAAATTTCTCTTCCCAAACTGGTTGGTGGATCTTAAGCTCAGCTGATGTCCGTCGTCAACTAGTTCTTTAAGTGACATCTCATAAACCACTGTTTAGATTTTGACTAAATTGTTAGAAATGGGTAATTTTTAATTTGGTTGAGAAATTAATCCCACTCAGAACTCTGGTTGCCATAAAAACCAAAAGGGAAAACTTTAAAAAAAAAAATGAAAATCTTATCGTCTAAAACAGAGAGGCCTCAAGCTTGTATATTTGGTAGGTAGCATTGCCTAGTGATGCTCTACAAAGACTTTAAATTTTGCCCCTGGGGTTAAAATTGGCCCGCCCTGGGTGTCACCTATCTAACATACAGATTTTATACAGGGAAAGCTTCGAAAATCTTCTTGTCTGAAACCGAAAGGCCTAAAGTTAGTTATTTTGTGTGTAGCCTTGTCATGTAGTTCTCTATCAAGATTGTTAAAATTATGCTTCTGGATTCAAAGTTGGCTCCGTCCCTTGGGATCACCTGTTTAGCGTAGAGTTTATACGGGAAAACTTTAAAAGTCTTGTCTGAAACTGAAATGCCTAGAGCTTAGATATTTGGTGTGTAGCATTGTCTAGCGGTCCTCTACAAAGATTGTACAAATTATGCCCCTTGGGTCAAAATTGGCCCCGCCTAAGGGATCATCTGTTTTTCATAAAGATATATAGGAAAAAACAGAAAATCTTCTTGTCTGAAACCGAAATGCATAGAGCTAAGATATTTGGTCTTCAGCATTATCTAGTGGTCCTCTACAAAAATTGTTCAAATCATACCCGAAGTGTCAAAATTGACTCAGTGCAGGGGGTCACCAGTCCTGTTTTACAAAGAGATATATAGGGAAAAACTTTGAAAATCTTTTCTGAAATTGAAAGGCCTTGAGCTTAGATACTTGGTGTGTAGCATTGTCTTGAGGTTCTCTACCATGATTGTTCAAATTATGACTCTGGGTTTAAAATTAGAGATACATAGGGAAACACTTTGAAAATCTGCTTGTCTGAAAAACAAAAGGCCTAAAGCTCAGATATTTGGTGTGTATAATGGTCTAGTGGTCCACTACCACTAGTTGTTCAAATTATATCTCTGGGGTCAAAATTATTGGCCTCGTCCTGGGGGTCACCTGTTGAAAATAGAGAAATATAGGGAAAAACTTAGAAAATCTTCTTATTAAATACTAACTGGTACATAAACATTTCTTTGGTGACCTTCTTAGTCATATTAACTAGACAAAAGATAGACAACATAGGGTGTGGGTTTTTCATCTGTGGCAGTGGAGCTATACTGGTCCATTTTGTATTAGCTTACCTGACCGCAAAATGAGTTATTGTGGTAGGCATCATGGACCTCTTCTTTCTTATAAAATGTGACTTCCATTTAAGTTATATCAAATCAGGTGATAGATTATAGACCATCATGATCTTCTTGTTTACATGCTGTTGTATTGCGCAGAGAATGAATATCATATATTGATTTCATCAAGGAAATTCAATACCATGGATATAACTCTTGCCAGATACAGACATATATTTTATGAAACTGCAGCAGACAACTTACATTACACAGTGTGGGAAAATGATAAATTGTCCTTCTTTTCTGCCAAAGATTTCAACTCTGTCCAAAAACGTAGTTCCAATTTTCAAAATCGTTATAATGTTGTTAAATCAGTTGGTTTTTAGATCACCTGAGGCCATTCTGTCCGTAGTCAGTAGTCGTCCTCGGTCCATCATTAACTTTTAGCTATAGAAAATATCTCGTCCTAAACCACTGGACCAAATTTCTATGAAGAACTTGCTGTGGCATCAGAAAGGGATGGATGGCCATCTTTAAAACTCTACTTGTCGGATTCCAATATAAAATGTTTCTTGGGTGGGCCTCTACAAAAACTGTATTGATTGCTTGAAAGACATGGCAGCCAGGCTGCATTATAAAAGGAGCAAAATGACAGTTTTTTAAAAATAAAAATTCCTTATGAGATTCGCTTGCCTGATTTTAAGATAATGTGTAGAAATATTCTTTAAAGGACCCTTTACATAATTTTTCCAAGCAATAATGATCGGTTGAAAGAGAAAAGACAAAGCATACAGGTTGAATCAGAAAAGGGGTAAAATTAACTTTTAGTTTCAAATGTCATCTCCTTAATAGGAATGTTCCTTTGAGTCCTCTTTCAAAACTGTTTAAAGATATCAATTCTATACAGAACTTTACTGTGGCATGGGAAAGGGAGAAATTGCAATAACTTAAAAATTATTTTTCTCTGAATTAACTTTTCTGATTCTGAGATAATTTGGTAGAAATAGTAGAATAAAGTCATTGAGTGACCCTGCACATAAATTTTTCAAGCCAAATTGATTGGTTGAAAAACATGACCGCGAGAAAAGGGTCAATTGATATGACTTTTGTACCACCTCACTTTTTAGCTCACCAGAGCATGTAGTGCTCAAGGTGAGTTATTGTGATCGCCTTTTGTCCGTCGTCTGTCGTTCGTCGTCAACATTTGCTTGTTACTACACTAGAGGCAACATTTTGCATCCAATCTTTATGAAAGTTTATCAGAACATATATCTCGATCAACTCTAGGCCAAGTTCGAAACTGGGTCATGTGGGGTCAAAAGCTAGGTCACTAGGTCAAATTTAAGGAAAATCTTGTTAACACTCCTGAAGCCGCATTTTAAACTTGAGCATGTTGAAACTTTATCAGAAAGTTTGTCTTGATGATATCTAGGCCAAGTTCGAATATAGGTCATGTCGGGTCAAAAACTAGGTCACTAGGCCAAATTGAAGGAAAATCTTGTTAACACTCTGGAAGCCACATTTTAATCTTGAGCATGTTGAAACTTTGTCAGAAAGTTTGTCTTGATGATATCTAGGCCAAGTTTGAATATGGGTCATGTCTGGTCAAAAACTAGGTCACTAGGCCAAATTGAAGGAAAATCTTGTTAACACTCTGGAAGCCACATTTTAAACTTGAGCATGTTGAAACTTTGTCAGAAAGTTTGTCTTGATGATATCTAGGCCAAGTTCGAATATGTGTCATGTCCGGTCAAAAACTAGGTCACTAGGCCAAATTGAAGGAAAATCTTGTTAACACTCTGGAAGCCACATTTTAAACTTGAGCATGTTGAAACTTTATCAGAAAGTTTGTCTTGATGATATCTTGGCCAAGTTCGAATATGGTCATGTCCGGTCAAAAACTAGGTCACTAGGCCAAATTTAAGGAAAATTTTGTTTACACTCTAGAAGCCACATTTCTGGCTTGAGCATGTTGAAACTATGTCGGAAAATTTGACTTAGTGATATCTAGGTCAAGTTCGAATATGGGTCATGTCGGGTCAAAAACTAGGTCACAATGCCAAATTTAAGGAAAGTCTTGTTAACACTTTGGAAGCCACCTTTTTGGGTTGAGCATGTTGAAACTTTGTCAGAATATTTGTCTAAGTAATAGCTAGGCCAAGTTCGAATATGAGTCATGTCAGGTCAAAAACTAGGTCACTAGGCCAAATTAAGGAAAATCTCGTTAACACTCTTAAAGCCGCATTTTAACCTTGAGCATGTTGAAACTTTGTCAGAAAGATTGTCCTGATGATATCTAGGCCAAGTTCGAATATGGGTCATGTCATGTTAAAAACTAGGTCACTAGACCAAATTTAAGGGAAATCTTGTTAACACTCTGGAAGCCACATGTTTGGCTTTGAGCATGAGAGAGTTATGTCTTAAATAGCCCATTCTCAGGTGAGCGATTCCAGGGCCTCATGGCCCTCTTGTTTTCAAAACCATTAGATATATTGCTTTGAAACTTACAACACTTGTTCACCATCATTACCTCAATCAACAGACAAGAGAACATAACTCTGTCAAAGGTTTTTGTAAGAATTATGGCCCTTTTTCGACTTAAAATTTTGATTAAGTTTTTCTTACCACCCCACTATTTTTCAAAACCATTAGAGATATTGCTTTGAAACTTACAACACTTATTCACCATCATTAACTCCATCAACAGAAAAGAGTACATAACTCTTTCAACATTTTTGTAAGAATTATGGCCCTTTTTCACCCTAGAATTTTGGTTTAGTTTTTCGTACCATCCCACTTTTTAGCTCACCTGTACACAAAGTGCTCAATGTGAGCTATTGGGATCACATTTTGTCTTGCGTCCATCCAGACAAAACCATTGTGGAAAAGGAGAAACTGCTCATTATACCTTTGTTGCATGCAAGTATATATATATTACACCATAGCTCATTTACTACTAGATGTACTGCATTAAAACTTTTCTACAAAGCTGCTCAATCATCACACCTATTTAAATAATCAAGGTAGATAACTATCCTGCATATAATGCAAATTACGGCCCTTTTTAGCTCACCTATGCACGTAGTGCAAGGTGAGCTATTGTGATCACATTTTGTCCGGCGTCCGTCCGTCGTGAGTCGTGCGTCCTCAACATTTGAGCTTGTTAACACTCTATGGGCTACATTTTGCATCCAATCTTCATGAAAGTTTATCAGAACGATCATCTCCATAAAATCTTGGACAAGTTCGAAACTGGGCCATATGAGGTCAAAAACTAGGTCACTAGGTCAAATTGAAGGAAAATCTTGTTAACACTCCAGAGGCCACATTTTCAACTTGATCATGTTGAAACTTTATCAGAATGTTTGTCTTGATGATATGTAGGCCGAGTTCGAACATGGGTCACGTTGGGTCAAAAGGTAGGTCACTAGGTCAAATTGAAGGAAAATCTTGTTAATGCATTTTTTGCTTCAGCAGCTTTAAATTTTGTCAGAATGTTTGTCTTAAAGATATCTAGGTCAAATTCGAATATGGGTTATGCTGGGTCAAAAACTAGGTCACTAGGTCAAATTGAAGGAAAATCTTGTTAACGCATTTTTTGCTTCAACAGCTTGAAATTTTGTCAAAATGTTTGTCTTAAAGATATCTAGGTCAAGTTTAAATATGGGTCATATTGGATCAGAAACTAGGTCACTAGGCCAAATTGAAGGGTAATCTTGTTAACACTCTGGATATTGCATTTTTAATTTCAGCATGATGAAACTTTATCAGAATGTTTTTCTTGATGATATGTAGGCCAAGTTCGAATATGGGTCATGATGGGTCAAAAACTAGGTCACTAGATCAAATTGAATGAAATTCTTGTGAACACTTTGGATGCCACATTTTTTGCTTCAGCAGCTTGAAATTTGGTCAGAATGTTTGTCGCAATTATATCTAGGTCAAGTTCGAATATGGGTCATATTGGATCAGAAACTAGGTCAATAAAGGAAAATATTGTTCAAACTCCGGAGGCCGCATTTTTACTTTGAGCAAGTTGAAACTTTGTCAGAATGTTGTCTTGATGATATCTAGTCCATGTTGGAATATGGGTCATATCAGGTAAAAAAATATAGATCACTAGGCCAAATGAAGGAAAATATTGTTAACACTGTGGAGGTTGCATTCAGAATAATTGTCTTGATGTGTTTTGCCTTGCAGTACATTGTATAATTAAGGTGAGCGATCCAGGGCCATCATGGCCCTCTTGTTTACTTATAAATTATGCGTGCAACTACATTAAGAGTCAATAACTCAGTCACTATTAGATGTATTGCATTGATATACTATATGCCCCCCTATTTTCAAGTTAATTTTACATCCATGTTGCTTTGTTTAAAAACATGGCCTGACCAGCGGTAAGAGTAGTTTTATTTACCCTATATGCCTGTATGAAAACTTCTGATCTATTTTCTCAGAAATGTTCTTAAGCTAACTCTACCAGATTCTTTCAAACCATGTTGATTAGTCAGCAAAACTTGACTGCCATGAGGATTAGGCTGTTTAAACCCTTAGTTTAGTGCCTGTATTGATAACTCAAATAAACTTTCTCCTTAGAAAGTATAGGCCAGAAACAACATGTCTGGAGTAGGCTCACAATCATCTAGATTTCGAACTAGAAATACACCCCTTCTCTGGAGCTATGATCAATGAAAGAAAATGGAACCATCAGTTCTCATTATTTGCAGACTATTTTAGTCTTCATCAGTCTTTTTAGATCACCTAGAGCCAAAGGCTCAAGGGGAGCTATTCTGATCACTTTTTGTCCGGCGTCGTCCGGCGTTAACTTTTAGCTTTAAACATCATCTCCTGAACTACAGGACTAATTTCATCCAAATTTCACAGGAATGTTCCTTTGGTGGTAAATTGAACTTTTAGCTACAAATGACAACCAACTCCTACCATTCCAATAGACCAATTTCCACAAAACATCACAGGAATGTTCCTTTGGTGATCCTCTTTCAAAATTGTTCAAAGATTTAAATTCCATCGAGTACTTTGGTTGCTGCGGCATCAGAAAGGGGGCAAAATGTCCAAATCTTCTCCTCTGAATCTGTATGTCAGATTCCAATATAGTTTGTTAGAAATGTTCCTTGGGTAACCCTCTACAAAGATTGTTCAAGGCATACTGTTTGGTTGAAAACATGGCAGTCAGGAGGCATCAGAAAAGGGGCAAAATTGTCCGTTGTTAACTTTTAGCTGTAAACATCATCTCCTCCTAAACCAAAGGACTAATTTCATCCAAACTTCACAGGAATGTTCCTTTGGTGACCATCTTTCAAAATTGATCAAAGATTTAAATTCCATGGAGAACTTTTGTTGCTGCGGCATCAGAAAGGGGGCAAAATGTCCAAACTTTAAAAATCTTCTCCTCTAAATCTGTATGTCAGATTCCAATATAGTTTAGTAGAAATGTTCCTTTGGTGACCCTCTACAAAGATTGTTCAAGGCATACTGTTTGGTTGAAAAACATGGCAGTCATGAGGCATCAGAAAAGGGGCAAAATGACAAGTCCTTGTCTGATATGAAGAAAATTTAATAGGAATCTTACTTCAGTGATCATCTACTTAATTTTTCAAGCCATATTGATTGGTTAAACAATCATAGCAACCTCGAGTCATCACAAAAGGGGTAAATTGAACTTTTTAGCTACAAATTACAACTCCCTAAGCTACCATTCCACTTGACCAATTTCAACGTTACTTCACAGGAATGTTCCTTTGATGGTCCTCTTTCAAAATTGTTCAAAGACTTACATTCTGTGTAGAACTTTTGTTGCTACGGCATCAGAAATTGAGAAAAATACCCAAACTTTAAAAACCTCCATCTACATAATCCATTTGTCAGATTCCAAGATAATTTGGCAGAAATATTCTTTGAGTGACCCTCTACAAAAACTGTTCAAGCCATATTGATTTCGTTGACAAATAGAGCAGCAAAGTGGCATCAGGAAAGGTGCAAAATGACAAACTTTATAATTCCATTCTTATTAAATTAATTCTTGTTAGATTTCAAGATACAAATGGCTTTTACTGATAAACTATTTCTTTAACTGAGTGTCCACTCCTTGCAGTTTCATTTGAACTCTTGATCAAATTTTCATAGATATTTGCAGTTAAATATTTGCTTCTATTTTACTATCATTCAGGTGATCGATTTAGGGCCATCTTGGCCTTCTTGTTTATATCATTTTGCAGCCGGAGCTTGTGTATCGTAACATTTTCTGGTCAATTGTTGATCCCTTTCCAACATACAAGGTTTTTCACAGCTAACTATGAAATCATTTAGGGAAAACTACTGAAATCTCAATAAATGAAGTATAGTAATTGAAAAGAGTTGAATTATGATTTATGAACGATTCATCCTTTTGCCACAAAAGATGCATGAAAAGGTACCTGTATGTAGCAGACAACTCTGTAAGTGTCATTAATATCTCCTCTACAAGTGGCATATCAGGTAAATCTCTGCCTTTTCCCCTGTTCTTACAGCCAATCTGACTACCTTGATCATGCGCTTGTGAAATGATTTTCCTTGGTATGCAGGGGGATCCTGCCCGTTCAGCAGCTGTCTACCTGGCTCTGTAGCAGTCAGGGTTTCAACACAATTTTTTTGGACAAAATGTTTGTAGTGCTCAAGAAGTCAGATAGTCTTGAAGGGATCTGAAATATCTATACCCATAATTTTTACACGACCCAAATAAGATGAATTTACCGGATCAACTTGATAATTTGCAGACCGTACTCAATTTCTACTCGAACATGACTTAAACTGGATCATACCCAAGCGCCTTGATGTTGCTTCTTCGATACTCTTTGGTCAACTGAATACCAACCAAAATACTAGTTTTATACCTGGTCTGCTTCTATTGTGCTGGGATTGTGCCTGATAGTTCATGGTCAGGTATCAGTTGGGTAAAGGTCAGGAATTTGTCTGGCAGTTGGTCTTGATCAGGAAGGGGTTGGGAAAGCAAAGACGAGATGAAGTACACGTCGGGATGAGTGTCGGCAAATGGTCTTTAAGGGTCTGGGGTTGATGTAGGATGGTCCACTACAGGTCTGGCAGAGGTACCTTTCAGTCATGTAGACCCCCTACCTAACACATGGTCGACCTTGGTTGCAGAATTTTGACAGACCAGTAGATAGTGGTACTCTGCCGTGAGAATGAGGCATTTGTTAAACACCCTTGAAATAGTCTGCAATACCATAGCCTATGATTTTGCAGAGAACTGGCAATGATATTAACCTCCTCTGTGATCACAGATAATAAGCTTTTTCACAGGCCAGTTGGAAGTTGATAATTATAACCAGATATAATCTTTAAATTAGGACACCGTAGGATGAAAATGTAAAAGAAGCATGCCATTTTCCTATCTATGTGGCTGTAACACTTTTCAACAGACTAAAAAACTTCTAACATGTGTGTATGTAATCTGACATTCTCTTTTAAGTCTAGGATATAATTTTTTTTTCAATAAAACAATTTTATCAAGTAATCTTATAATAGTAATATAATTTTAAATTCTTGCAAATTGAAACATTTGAGGGGAGGCAAAGCTGGGCCAAATAGGATATGAAGTTTAGATGAACTAGAAAATATGGAAAAGAGGTTTTATAATGAAATTCTCCACAATATTTCCAAAACCTGTAGTGCATGAGATAAGGTCTGATATTTGGCCAATTGGTACCATCTGGGGTGACAAAATGTTATGATATATTTTGGATAGGTACATGTCTCCCGACCCCAAAAATACCAGGTGGACCTCTCTGAGGCACAGCTTAGTGCCATAGAATAGCTTGTTTCTATGGTAACCAACATTCTACTAAAATGTTATTTGTTTCCATATAATAACAAATGGAATTCCATGGAATCTCTTATAATTCTGTTATATCTTAGCACTTATGTTTCACTTTATCTGAGTTAGTATATTATTTCAATGTCAGATTCATCATTGCTGTCATCATCATCTGAGCCTTCATCTTCCTCAGTGTCTTCCTCTTCCTCGTGCATGTTATCACATGACTGATTTTTACAAGCGGGCGAACATTTCATGCCATTTACCATACATTGGCAATTAGGAAGTCTACATTGTCTCGCACATTTGCAGGCCATGAACTCCATAACTACTTCTGGCGCAGGGAGACCTTTCATCCAATCAACTGATAACTGTCCATCTTCCAGGCACCAACCACGTCCTTCTGGATTTGGAATTTCTGGATGTGCTTCTAAGCTTTTACGCCATATACCCGCTTGGTAATTAGCTCGTAGAGTGTGGAAGTACAGCGTGTCTTCACACGGTGGCAATTGTCCGGACTCCACATCACCTTTCTTGGCTCTGAAAAGCTGGTACCGTAGGTCATTAACTGTAGTTTGGGATGATCTAGCTGCGTACATTTTACAAGTAAACTCTTGTATGGAGAGGAATAGCTCAGGAGAAACCATCCAGTCTTCCCCTAACTTAGCCATAGCTGACTGGAGAGCATCTTGTTTCGTTATCAGTTTCATGGCAGCTACCTTTCCACGACCACCAAATGCACTGACGGAGTCACAGCCTGTAAAGGAATGTAGTCCTATCAAAGCTTCGCATGCAGCTTGACCTATGGAGTCTCCGACTTTGCTGACATCTATATTTCTCAGTCTATTCTTTGTTCCACATCTAATGTGTATGTTGCCTCCAATATTTCGATATAAGCCTAGACTCAATATGAGTACATCAGTATCTTCAGACACTATAACTAGCGAATGATACTCTTCAGATGCGTGTTTAGCATGTAGCAGCATACGAGTGTCTGCTTCTTCCTGTGAAGTGTTCAGCTCATCAACCAACCAAGAGCCTTCTCTTGTAATTCTGTAGCACTTTTCTTGGCAAGTGACGTACATTTGCTTGTCACCAAGTTTTTCTAGATACGGTGGAGTTTTCCAGGTGTCAACAAGGAAATTGATGAGAGCTGTCTTGCTATCGGAAGACCCAAGAAGACGTCTCCACTGTTGAATCCTTTGACCAGCTACAATATTACTGAAAATAATTCCAGCATCAGATCCTCTTTGAATTCTTTCTGCATTCTTGATGGATATGTTTCTGTACACATCAAAAACAATATCGAGTCTTGTGCTGTTGGAGCTGGCTTGTAGTGCAGAAACAAAGATGCACTCTGACAGATCACCAAATGTTCTATTTTCACCATTTACTTTGTTTACTAAACTCATTGCATCTATGATACAGGCTGATGGTCTAGGGATTGTGTCCGCTGACGAAACTCTTTTCTCCAGAGTTCTTGCTAGTGCAGCTTTGTTTGTTTTCCTCATTGTGCCATCACAGTTAGCCAATGCCCATGGTAAAGGTCCTAAAGGGTGTTGCAACACTTGTCTCATGTCCAAATTTCTGCTTGATGCAACCAGTACCATGTGACCAAACAACTTATGATCAGCCCTTAAAATAAATTCTTTACCCGAAACTTTCGTTTTTTTCGTTTTCCGAATGTCACTAAATGTTCTGAGTTGCAGCTTGGGTAATCTGTCATAGAAGCTCTCTGAAGGTTGTTCTTTTTCCAGTCTGCTCTGTCTGAAATTATTGTATGCTCCTTCACCTTTCTCCCTGGCACTTAATATATCATTTCTAACGTCTTGAGGAGCTGCTGTTGCTGTTGAGATGGAAACAAGCTGACTTGTTTCACTATATGGGTCTATCCATCTATTCTCTAGCATGTCTTGCAGAATCTGTACAGCTTTTTCATCCGTCTTTGTGCGCTCAGGTTGAAGATCTGTGTGTGATATACCTGACGACCGTATTTCTGTCATCTCTCTAAGATTTCTGAGGCACATGCTTCTGTGTTCAGCTGTTAAGTAGTAACGGCTGACGGCACCAGGCTTTAGACTAAACCCCTTTGTTCCACCTGCAGTTTGTGTGTCCTTATTTGCTGTCTCTTCAATAGTCTGATCCACAGGAATTCGACCGAATGTATTCCATTCACCACGTTGCACGGAAAAGCCTCCATGTAGGAAATGATCGTAAGTATTGGGATGTTCAGCTTCAAGTCTGGTCATGTCACTGTAGTACACAGATAAGTACCTAGCATAATTCTGTTTGTCATATGCGAAACACCAAGGGATTATCGCTCTGATCATAGCAAGGTGCAGATGCCAATCGCCTTCTCTTGATGCCCGAATTAGCCCAAGAACTAGGTCAACCATGTCCAGGTAGCTCATCCAGAATGCCGATAATTCACCATGATCATTCCTCAAGTATTCTTGGTAAGTCATGAAAAGCTGAAAGACACTTTTACATGAACTGTTGTCGAGAACTTCAGCAAGCTGGTCTTGATTGACATTAGTATGCAGGTTTTCAATCACAACTATGGTATCATTCAGGTTCTGAACTTCTCCTTGGTGTTCCTCCTCTAACCAGCTGTAAAATCCTTTCCAGACAAGTCGCATCATTGCTTCATAAACTAACTTGTGTAATCTTACAGCCCTGTTGTACTTCCTGCCCTCCAGCACACCATCAATTGAACCTTCTGCAATGACTGATGACTCAACAGCGAGATCTCTTAGTCCGGCATCCTTGAATCGTTTTCCAATGGTACCCATTACATTACAGAGTGTGTGGAAAGCTCCCATTCTGATTATAATTGGTCTGAATGTCTCTGTATTTTTCCATATTACTTCAGCAGCTTTTGCGTACAATGCTTGGTCAAAAACACATACTATTTCTGTTAAGTCCAATTTTCTAATGATCTTCAGACACTGGTGGAGAATTTCATTCACTGTTGACATATCTGTTGCCGGGGCATTTATGGTAGGCAAATACCCAACCTTGTCTTGTATAACATATACATTGTCTCGTGTTTGTATATTGAACCCAGTCCAGGAGCTGATCTTCTGACTGTCGGTATCGTTTTGCCGCACTAAACTCCATACTATATTCTTCAAGTGTGCATTCTGTACATCATTGTTATTGTTCAAGTCAACTTGTTGTACTATAGGCGCTGGACCTATTCTCTTGCCAGCTATATACGGAGCAAGTGTTGATGCTGGAGGATTAATGCTTCTGCGTTTTAGCTTATCGACTGGTAGATGCTCTTTAAATTCTGGGACTGTTGGAACCTGTGGTTGAATCACTATACCATTTACTCTGTGAGATGTTCCTGAACCGCTAAGTGTCTCCTCTAGACGATCTATGTTATCGAAAGCTAATGTGGTAGGTATACATGGCAGAATGTTAGAAGGTAATGCTATGTCTATATCATCAGTGTCTTCTAATTTCTGGAGACAGAGAGCAGTGTCTATTTCCTCCAGTAGACTATATGATATCCCATGTCCCAATCTGTTCAAAACTTTGATCAATTCTACATTTCCTGTTAGTGACTTCACTGCCCAAGGCAGCAAGATGTGTTTTGAAGGTTTCTGTTTACCTCCGCTAATAGCATACACACAGTCTTGAGCAAACGAATTGACAAGTCTATCAACCTTTTCTGATGGTTGTTTCTTCTCCAAGTCTCCCGCTAACATTGTTTCAAAGAAGTTGGTCAGAGATGCCGGAAGTGGTAGATACTTGTTATTCAAATGTTCTGGCTGTGGTGGCCATTCCTGTTCTATGCTTCTGTTCTTTATTTCATTGCGAATATCCAAAGCACATTTCTTTAATGTGACTCTCGGACTTTCGGATCTTAGAGATTCCAATTCAGACGTGATTCTTATATTCTCATGAACTACCATAGCTCTGGTTAAATTACTAGGTATAACATAAAGCCTGCCATTGTTAGCTGTTACAATCTCAATACTATCACCAAGTTCAGACTCCAATTTCCTTCGAATATGCTTTTTGGTCTGGGGCTTAATATCTGTAACACCAAGAGAGTTCATATTAATAACTAATGCTTCTGAATGCTTGGTCATTGGAATTACACGAGGACTTTCAAATAAGTCACTACGAATATATTCAAACAACATGATATATGCCTCTATTTCCTTTGACGAGTACACGTCCTGCTTCTCAATTTCACATTCGCTTTGTACGGACTGTTCTACCTTAGTATATATCTTGTAGCATGACTTATGATAATGTGCCTCAGCTGCTACCAATTCACGAGATGTGATAGCCAATATATTTTGGTCCATTTTTTTCTCAGCTATCTGTCTAACAGTCATATCTGATCTCAGATCCACCGATTTGCATAATTGTTCCCTTGAATTTGTCCCTTTTTTATATTTGCTTACCTTGTCACAAAATATACAAACTTTATCATACACTCTTGATGAGGATATACCTTGATCTCTTCTACTAAGCTTGTATAATTCACGATCAACATTGTCACTTGCACAGGATTGTCCTGCTTCTTCTTTTTGTATTCGTTCAAGTGTTTTCTTGTGTGTAAATGACTTCCTGCATGAACCATGGTATGAAATTTCAGGAATTTCTTGCGAATCTCTGTACTGTAACAGTTCATCGAAATTTTGTAACTATTTTACAGCAGATGGTATTATCCAGAACGTTTCTGTTATATCTGTTATGTTTTGTAAATAATTGATCATGGTAATTTGTAACGTAACGCCATTACGGATGTTTTCAAAACATGATCTAAGAATGCAGGACATCCAAAACTACTTTCAATTATCTATTTAGTCTGCATCTACAATTATTCTTACAAAACATGTATAAGCAAATTATCAATGCTATATCAGATACATAGTTGGTAACGGAATTTTGTAACGTAATGCTGTTACGGAGGTTTTCACTCATGATTAAAGAACCCACGACTTGTGATCACTTGTAAAACAACTTTCGAAGATATTTTAGGCTACATATACATATTTTCTTAAAACAAAAGCAAATTATAAATGCTATATCAGGAACATCGTGAAACCATTTTCATAATCGAAATAAATCCAGTCACCATGGAAACCAGACAGTCTCAGACACAAAGCTGTGCCGGAGACACGTCCACCTGGAATTTTTTTCATGTATACATATAGACCTTTGAAAAAATCTTAAGGAGAATTTGTCACCCCAGATGGTACCAACCAATTGTCTATCTCATGGACTACTGTCTGTGTATCAGTTATATCAAATTCAACCTAGTGGTGATATAACAAGGTGATGTTTTTAGACATAAGTCTATACTATATTATTATTTACTTAAAATGTCTTCAAAGAAACATATCAAAATGTTTGTAAGACCTTTTTAGCTCACATATGCACGAAGTGCTCAAGGTGAGTTATTGTGATCGCCCTATGTCCGGCGTCCGTTGTCCGTCGTCCGTCAACTTCTTCTCCTCAGTAACCAGTGGGTCAATTTGGATGAAACTTCACAGAAAGCATCCTCTCAATGACCTCACCAGAATTCCTTCAAAATTTTGGGATCCATGCAAAATTCTGGTTTCCATGGCAACGAAACCGAAAAATTTCAAAATTCTTCTTTTCCCAAACTGGTTGGCAGATTTTCAAATAATTTTGTAGAAATGTTCCTTTGGTGATCCTCTATCAGATTCCTTCAAGCCATGTTGATTGTCAAAAAACATGGCCGCCAGGGGGGCGGGGCTACTTTGCCGTATATGGCTATAGTGAAAACTTAAAAAATCTTCTCCTCCGAAAGTGTCAGGCCGATTTTCAAAAAAAATTGCAGAAATGTTCCTTGGGTGACCTTCTATCAAATTCCTTCAAGCCATGTTGATTGGTTGCAAAACATGGCCGCCAGGGGGCGGGGCTATTTTGCCTTATATGGCTAAAGTGAAAACTTAAAAAATCTTCAACATCTTCTCCTCAGTAACCAGTGGGTCAATTGGGATGAAACTTCACAGAAAGCATCCTCTCAATGACCTCACCAGAATTCTTTCAAATTTTTGGGATCCATGCAGAATTCTGGATTCCATGGCAACGAAACGAAAAAAACTTCAAAATTCTTCTTCTAACAAACTGGTTGGCAGATTTTGAAATTATTTAGTAGAAATGGTCCTTGGGTGACCCTTTATCAGATTCTTTTAAGCCATGTTGATTGGTCGAAAAACATGGCCGCCAGGGGGGGCAGGGCTATTTTGCCTTATATAGCTATAGTGCAAACTTAAAAAATCTTCTCCTCCAAAAGTGTCCGGCTGATTTTCAAAGTTCTTAGCTCACCAGAGCTTCCTTGGATGACTCTCTATCAGATTCCTTCAAGCCATGTTGATTGGTCAGAAAACATGGCAGCCAGGGGGCGGGCTATTTTGTCTTTTATGGCTATAGTGAAAAGTTAAAAAATCTTCTCCTCCAAAAGTGTCTGGCTGATTTTCAAATAATTTTGTAGAAATGTTCCTTTGGTGACCCTCTATCAGATTCCTTCAAGCCATGTTGATTGGTCGAAAAACATGGCCGCCACGGGCGTGACTATTTTGCCTTATATGGCCATAGTGAAAAATCTTCTCCTCAAAAAGTGTCCGGCTGATTTTTAGCTCACCTGAGCTTTGCTCAAGGTGAGTTATTGTGATCGCCTTTTGTCCGGCGTACGTCGTGCGTCAACTTCTTCTCCTCAGTAACCAGTGGGTCAATTGGGATGAAACTTCACAGAAAGCATCCTCTCAATGACCTCAAAAGATTTCCTTCAAATTTTTGGGATCCATGCAGAATTCTGGTTTCCATGGCAACGAAATGAAAAAAACTTCAAAATTCTTCTTCTCCCAAACTGGTTGACAGATTTTCAAATAATTTTGATAGAAATGTTCCTTGGATGACATTCAAGCCATGTTGATTGGTCGAAAAAACATGGCCGTCAGGGGGGGCGGGGCTATTTTGCCTTATATGGCTTTAGTGAAAACTTAAAAAATCTTCTTCTCCGAAAGTGTCGGGCCGATTTTCAAATAATTTTGTAGAAATGTTCCTTAAGTAACCCACTTTCAGATTCCTTCAAGCCATGTTGATTGGTCGAAAAACATGGCCACCAGTGGGCAGGGCTATTTTGCATTATATGGCTATAGTGAAAACTTAAAAATCTTCTCCTCCAAAAGTGTCAGGCCGATTTTCAAATAATTTTGTAGAAATGTTCCAAGGGTGACCCTCTATCATATTCCTAAGTTGTTTGGTAGGAAACTATGGCCGCCAGGGGGCGGAGCTTATATAGCTAAAGTGAAACAATTAATCAGGTGAGCGATCCAGGACCATCATGGCCCTCTTGTTTAGCTCCACTGACTGAAAGCCAGTTGAGCTTATATCATGGCGAATTGTCCGTTGTGCGTGCATGCGTGTGTGTTAACTTCCTTTAAACGACTTCTTCTCCCTAACCACTTGCCCAATTTGGTTGAAACTTCATAGGAAGCATCCTCTCAATGTCCTCTCTTAAATTCCTTCAATTTCTTTTCATCCATCCAAAATTCTGGTTTCCATGGCAACCAAAAGGAAAAAAAAACTTAAACAATCTTCCTTCTCTGAAAGTGTCAGGTCGATTTTCTAATAATTTTGTAGAAATGTTCCTTAGGTGACCCTTTATTAGATTCCTTCAAGAAATGTTGATTGGTTGAAAAACATGGCAGCCAGGGGGCGGGGCTATTTTGCCTTATATAGCAATAGTGAAAACTTAAAAAATCTTCTTCTCCGAAATGTTCATTGGGTGACCCTCTATCAGATTCCTTCAAGCCATGTTGATTGGTCGAAAGACATAGCCACCAGAGGGCGGGGCTATTTTACCTTACATATGACTATAGTGAAAACTGAAAAAATCTTCTTCTCCAAAAGTGTTAAGTAGATTTTCAAATAATTTTGTAGAAATGTTCCTTGGGTGACCCTCTATCAGATTCCTTCAAGCCATGTTGTTTGGTAAAAAAACATGGCCGCCAGAGGACGGGGCTATTTTGCCTTATAAATATTGCTAAAGAGAAAACTTAAAAAATCTTCTCCGACGAAAGTGTCTTGCTGATATTCAAATAATTTTGTAGAAATGTTCCTTGGCCCTATATCAGATTCCTTCAATCCATGTTGATTGGTTGAAAAATATGGCCGCCAGGGGTGGGGCTATTTTGCCTTATATGGCTATAGTGAAAACTTAAAATATCCTCTCCTCCGAAAGTGTCAGGCCGATTTTCAAATAATTTTGCAGAAACATTCCTTGGGTGACACTCTACAAGATTCCTTTAAGCCATGGTGGTTAGTAAAAAGCATGGCCACCAGGGGGCAGGGCTGTTTTGAGATTTGATGTTTGCCTTATGGCAGTGGAGCGATACTGGCCCTCTTGGGCCTCTTGTTCCCAAATGTTTAAACATTAACCCTTTACCGGATATAAACGCTTTCTGACGCCCCTACACGATCTCAATATAAACAATTTTCGCTGACCCTAATCAATTTCAATATAAACGCTTTTCGACGACCCTAATCGATTCTAATCAATTTCAATGTAAACGCTTTTCGACGCCTTTGGATTTTGAATGCTTCAAAAGTATATTTATTGTGTGAAATTTTGAGGTCCTCCAAAAGTGTATCACCATACAATTTGTTTATTTACAAAGGGATCTCAGACTTAATATCATAGTGTTACTATATAAAGTTTGTAAGTAAAAAGCGTCCAAACATGTGTAGTGTTTAAAAATTCAGTACCCAGGTTGAATGAAATGCGTCGGGAAATGATAAGCTTGAAAATACCTTATTCCTATGAAAAATATCCATATGATAATATCCGTTTCCATTTGTAATTGTAAAATGTAATTATTTCACAAGGGTTTTCTAAAATTACCACTATATATATGCACCATATAAAGATTGAGTCGCGACACATAAAAGTAGACAATCAGTTTTGTTCCAAATCTTAAGGCAGCTGGTATCAATTTATATAATTGTAATGCCGGCGTTTGGTCATAACTGTTCTCCAAAGACTTCGATAATTGTTATGTGACGATTTACTAACAGTGATGACCCTGATCAGTCTTAACAGAAGAGCATATTGATCTGAATATTCCCAACTATCGGACGGCGGGTTTTCATTTGACACGGTATTATTATGTGTAAACCACGTGCAACCCAGATCAAATGGAAAATTACTGACGCATGCAGTAAACATGACCTTGACAACAGTGCTTCATTTCTCCCTTTCTTCATATTAAAAAATCTGGAGCAGACGACATTTAAAACGAGAAAAAATTGCTCACAATGTTATGATCCCATGCAAACACAATGAAGCAAGCCTGTATGAATCTATTCTTCTGCTGTAGAAATTGTCTATACGTGAGAAAGGGTTAAATAGTTCGAATTTTTTGTCAAGATGTTTTTAATTTCGTCGGCATATTTGTTGAAAGAGGAAAGGGTTTACTCACACGTGCAAAGTCGGTTCTTTGTTTGACCGATCACATTTCCGGTGTATACCAGTTTTGACAATCAAGTAAGCTACTGGGAAATAAATACCTCTTTCACAGATGTAGATTCATTTTGACGCAACTAAAGATGACGAGTAAACATTGCAGCAAAATGAGAAAGCCTAAATGCATTAAATTTAATAGATAACTTTTGCCACAATGATTTGAATTAATTCAGTAATTATACTTTCCTTTTTAGCTCACCTGAGCTTTGCTCAAGGTGAGTTATTGTGATCGCCTTCTCTCAGTAACCAGTGGGTCAATTTGGATGAAACTTCACAGAAAGCATCCTCTCAATGACCTCACCAGAATTCCTTCAAATTTTTGGGATCCATGCAAAATTCTGGTTTCCATGGCAACGAAACCGAAAAAACTTCAAAATTCTTCTTCTCCCAAACTGGTTGTCGGATTTTCAAATAATTTTGTAGAAATGTTCCTTGGATGACCCTCTATCAGATTCCTTCAAGCCATGTTGATTGGTCGAAAAACATGGCCGCCAGGGGGGGCGGGGCTATTTTGCCTTATATGGCTATAGTGAAAACTTAAAAAAATCTTCTCCTCCGAAAGTGTCAGGCCGATTTTCAAATAATTTTGTAGAAATGTTCCTTGGGTGACCCTCTATCAGATTCCTTCAAGCCATGTTGATTGGTCAAAAAACATGGCCGCCTGAGGGGGTCGGGGCTATTTTGCCTTATATGGCTATAGTGCAAACTTAAAAAATCTTCTTCTCCAAAAGTGTCATGCCGATTTTCAAATAATTTTGTAGAAATGTTCCTTGGGTGATCCTCTATCAGATTCCTTCAAGCCATGTTGATTTGACAAAAAACATGGCCGCCAGGGGGCGGGGCTATTTTGCCTTTTATGGCTATAGTGAAAACTTAAAAAATCTTCTCCTCCATAAGTGTCAGGCAGATTTTCAAATAATTTTGTAGAAATGTTCCTTGGGTGATCCTCTATCAGATTCCTTCAAGCCATGTTGATTGGTCAAAAAACATGGCCGCCAGGGGGGCGGGGCTACTTTGCCTTATATGGCCATAGTGAAAACTTAAAAAATCTTCTCCTCCGAAAGTGTCAGGCCGATTTTCAAAAAAAAAGGCAGAAATGTTCCTTGGGTGACCTTCTATCAAATTCCTTCAAGCCAAGTTGATTCGTCGGAAACTATGGCCGCCAGGGGGCGGGGCTTATATAGCTAAAGTGAAAAAAAATAAAAATCAGGTGAGCTATTCAAGGGCCATCATGGCCCTCTTGTTTATAGATTTTCTTTATTTTTGTCTCAACATTTTCACAATCATTTGCTGTGATTTGTTGTAATGGGGAAAGGGATGAACAGCTGACATAAGTGGTTATTGTTTTCATCTACACAATACCGGCGGGTCTTTGATTGATTGATCTAGTAAATCAGAAGGGCAATAAAATGGGTCATTTACCGGTGCAGTTATGACACACTTCCGCAAAACTGAAGCTGTTTTTTTTTTTTTTTGCTTCACCCCGTCTGACATTCAATCAGATATTTCTGATCTGGAAGTTGTTTCCGATGATTGTTCTTCTTCCGACAATGATGTTTTCTCTATAGGAGCTTGGAATAATGAGTTTCAACAACCAAGGGTAAGTAAACAAAGAACTAAATCGTCCTTGAGAATACGGGAAAATACGCAAACATGTGTTTACATTCGACTTTTTTTGGGTTGACAATTTTCTATTGCCGATCTATTTCTTCAAAAAGGAAATGGTTAGAAAAAAAACGTAAGGACATTAGACATTCAAAATATTGATATGGGATGTTTTTACATTTATTCTCGTGGAATCGACTTTGAATCATGACAGGAAGATGGGTCATTTCTCCATTAAGTTTTACTAATTTTACTCCTGTATGTCACAGAGTTGACTTTTTATGTCAAAAATACATTACCAGTCATTTAATACCTGATATATAATCTCTACACCCTTAATTCATCCAGAAAAAGAACTCGCCTTGCGTATTCCTCATGTATATGTGATATACACGGTCGCCCGTAAGAGCGGGAGAGCACGTGATATCTGGTCACTTTCATTTCTGGATACACCAGCTAGACAGGCTAAGAAATTACATTTATTTTCTAATTATTCTTTTCTTGGTTTTTTAAGGCCTATTGCCTTATTAAGTTGTTTCATTCAGTTATTTAACTGCATTGACAGAGATATTCAACTTAAATTGTTAAATTATTGTTGTAATTGTTGTTTTTGTAGTCGACAACTGGCTGAAAAGCACGAGGTGGTTACCCCACCCATTATTTTCAGTTAATGTCGTCGGGTGCGGAACGTAATACTGAGTTCAAGACTTAAAGTTTAACGATGAGTTCCCCAATCCCGTTATAGATGATATTTATGATTGATTGTTGTACATTACATGTGTTTATAACATAGACAAAAAATTTATTATTTTTGTTTATCAATTATATATATACGTTCCGGGTTTTCACTTGGGTAGAAAAATAAAAAGTAGAAAAAATTTTGTTTTTTGTTTTTATTGTTGTGTTCAATTCGTATATATTTTTGTATCATAAATATGTCACATAAAGGTGAACGGAGGCGTGGCTCGTGTGGTCATGCTGTGGACGCATGGGACACGCATCCGAACTGTGTGGTTTGCTCAAAGTGCACACAGCTTTCACCGTGCGAGTATTGCTCTTCTTGGACTGTTTCTATTTGGAAACGGGCTGGGAAGGGTAAGACTAGCAAAAGCAGGAAGGGTAAGAGTGCCCCTAAAAAGGCGTCTCTGATCTCTTCGAGTGAAGCGGAGTTCGAGGGGTTCTCCCAATCGGACTCTGCGACCGTGTTGAGTGGATCAAAGGTTAAGACTGTTCCTTCTCCACTTAGCACAACCGCACCTCCTAGTCTAGCTAGAGACACGGAGGAGCGGAAGGTAGCTTTGGATGCTCGTTGTTCTCTCAGGAAACAAAAGCCTTCGGGCCAGACACCGTATAGAAACAGGGTGGAATGTGCTCAAGAGCTGGAGTCTTCTACACTTGAACGGCATTATCTGACGCCTGGTGTTGGGGCTCAACCTTCGAAAAAAGGGGATGCCGGAATCACCCGCCGGGAAACCGAGCGGGTTGGTTTGTCAGACCACTTGCAGGTAAACCTAGCGAGTTGGTCAATTCCAACACCACACTCTGAGCTACAGCAGTCTTCGGACGGCTGCAGAGTGCCGGATTACAATGTCTGCGGACAAAGTTTTCCGGAGACTTTTTGTAGGTCAGCCTCACAACTGCCTATCTCTAGTCAACCGGGTATTGCTAGTTCTGGACAGCAAAACCCATATGCCGAGGCGCGACAGGTCCCCGGGCAACCGGGGCGTCATCTAGCGATGACGCGACCTGTCACCGGTCAGTCATCTAGCCATGACACGACCGGGCCGGTCAGTCATTTTGCCATGGCTCGACAAGGTATTCATTCACTTAGCGGTGACATGACAGGTCTGCAGTCGAATAGCTACGACGCGGCCAGGCAAACGGTCAGTCATTTAAATATGACGCGACCAGGCAGTCACTCATTTCAGGATGACGCGGCTAGCCAATCAGTCACGCATGTAGCCATGTCGCGACAAGGCGGGGGTCAATCAGTTAGCTATGATGCGACCAGCCAACCTGTCACGCAGGTGAACATGACGCGGCAAGGAGATAGTCAATCATTGTACAATGACACGACTAGCCAACCAGTCACACATGTAGCCATGTCACGACAAGGCGGAGGTCAAGCAGTTAACTAATAGCAGTCATTTGGTAATGACGCGACCAGCCTACCTGTCGATTAAGTAAACATGGCACGACCAGGCAGTCCATCATTTGGCAATGACACGACTAGCCAGCCAGTCGCTTATGTAAACATGGCGCGACCAGGCACAGGCTCTGTACTGACTGACCGAATCGATACCAATTATCATTCAATCCGGGTCAACAACAGAGTGGTTATACGAATATTCAGAGCGTAGGACGCACCAACTCTAATATTCATCCGTCTAGCTCCAGGAATGGGAATTATCGGTCGGAGAAATTCTTCCGTTTTCCCCAAAGGGAACTTTGAACTTCACTAAGAAGACACTCTTTCCCAATACCAACCACCGGTCCATTCTATGGATCCGGTTGGTAATAGACGGGAATACCAAGCCTACCGGGGTTCAGCAATACCCAATCGTGGGATTTCACTGTACCCGGAGGGACACCTATATAGTAGGCAGTCCTTAGAAAGGCAACCCCTGGACCAGAATACACTAATTCATTCTGGGAAAGGGAGGTCCATGTCTGAGTCAGATGTAGATCAACCGGTTGTAAGACCAGTTAGGCTATGTCGGAGGATTAGACACTCTTCCAGCTCTTCGTGTTAAGAAGATGAAGTCAGTCGCTTTCAGATAACGACTCCTTAGACTCTAAGCTCCTCTTCGGTGGAAGGATAGCTGCGGGACTGTGTCTGATGCGTCAGAACAGTCCAGAAGTCTTTCGGCGAGCGCAGTTAATACATTTGCACAGGGCCAGAAACACTGCGTCTTCTGCGGTTAAGAAGCCTTACCCTGCAAAGAGCATAAACGGGAAGTTAAGGCGTTTACGCCGAGACAACCGATTTAAACAGGTCATACGTCGGCTCACCGAAGGCCCCTTACCAAGGGGCTAAGAATCGGCAGCCTTCTAAGTACAGCACAACCCCTAGGCATCAGCCCTAGGGATGCGCACCTTTCTATGATCGTCCCAAGGCCGGAGATTCGAGTCGGGTCCGCCTGTTGTTTTTCATAGAGGAATGGGAAAGTGTCACAGAGGATTGTTGGATCTTATCTGTGATACAGGAAGGGTATCCAATTCCCTTCATTTCTTCTCCTCCTCTGACAAGTGTGCCTATCGACATGTCGTCACGTCATCCGGCCATGTCAAAAGTGATTTCATCGCTTCTGTAAAGAAGGCCATAGAGAGGGTTCTCAACCCCAATTATCGGGGTTGATACAACCGTCTTTTCCTCGTCCCGAAGGAAGACGATCGGTGGAGACCGGTTATAGATTTATCAGCTCTAAATCTATTGATTCCGGTCGAGAAGTTCAAAATGGAGTCGACCCGCTCCATCCGAATAACTATTCGGGAAGGCGACTGGGCGGTCTCTCTATACCTCAAAGACGCCTATTACCACATTCCGATCTCTCCCTCGTCGAGGAAGTACTTTCGTGTTGTGGTAAATGACAAGGACCAGAGGATATTCACTTTGTGAACTCTGAGACAGGGAGGTCAAGACCATCTCATACGTGAGCTCGGCCCGATGGTTGATTTCATACGATCTCATTCTTCTTCGGAAAAGGGATCAATTCCTCGGTCATGACTCCTTCATAGGATTCCATGTCGAATTGGACACTGACCTTCCGGTTCAGAACCGGCTATAGTCAATCCTCATGTCTTCGGGGAAAACCCACGAACCCTTTTTGTCTGAAAAATAAAGACATATCGGGATCACTGCCCCATATGATGATGAAACAATTTAGATCTGGACTCTAAATAAGTTATCATTGGCGGAAGGTTACTGCATTCACTGCGGCCATAATGCACATTTCGGCGTAGGCGGCAACATCGTTTAAACAGGGACAGAAACGTACAGCGACTTCTGCAAGGGCATTCTTAGAAGCCAACCTGTGAAGACGCAAAGAGACAGGCTAAGTTCGAGCCTATCGTTACGGGAGCTAAGTTGGCATACAACCAAGTAGAGCACTGTCCCTAATCTGCAGCGATAGGGAAGCACTCCTCTCTATTAAATCTTCTAACAAAGAATGATATAGAGGGGGTACCAACCTTCCATTCGGGGTTGCTACAACTGTCTTTCTTCTTGTTCCTAAGAAAGACAGCCAGTGAAGACAGGTAGTAGACTTATCGACTCAGTTCGCGGCTAGTACGGTCGAGTAATAGAATGGAACATTCCGTTTCACCAAGATCACAATCCGGAACGGCTGTCTGGGCGAATTGTTAGACCTAACAGACGCCTATTACCACGTACCGATTGTTTTGTCATCGAGGAGTTACCGTCGATTCATTGTAAACGGGGATGTGTTCCTTTCAAACACTTCACTTCGATTACCTGCGTTCGGAATTATTTCCCAAAACAGGCAAGTCGGATCTGATTCCCTCCATAGACTCGTTGTAGGATGTTCCTCTTCGATCTGGCCCTTCGGATAGATCCGATTCGTTTTCTGGTTCGGGATCAGTAAGTAAGGGCAACAGCCCGATACATGCTTCACACCACACCCGAATTGTTTGCAAATATCGGGGCAGTGCGTTACAACTACAGGGCTTAACAGCCTACGGCATGTGATCAATAGAGTAGACAACTCATATTCTACTCATTCGGCAGTGGACGATCAGAATTCGCAAAGGAATAATAATAATTACTCCCTGAAGTGATAATGAGTCAACTTCCGGTTTCAGTTCTGAAAAGAATTCTGATAAGTGAAGATGATAATAGAAACACTTCACTGGCCCAGAGACCGTGGTTATACGTCCTGCTGGCCTGCCTATCGACATAACCGTTACATCTTCCTTAGATATAGACAGTTCTTACCGATTGATGTTAATAAGGTAGGTCAATCTCTCTGAACGTTCGTCGACGGCTACCGCTTCTTAAGTTTTACTGAGAATTATAAATTCGTATTGCTTGGCGAACACTAACAGGGAAGTGAGTTCTTTGCTTTCAGTAGAAACGAATTACATTAAGTTCCACAGACTGATGGTTAGAATTAGAAAAACCCAATTGTAGGAGTTTAACTCCAAAATAGGATTTGTCTTGCGTCCTCTGGTCGCTTACAAGAGCTCCATACCAACCTCTTGAATCGACGTCTTTAAAGTTCCTTACTTATAAAACCGTCTTTTTATTAGCTTTAACTACAGATCGTCTCTGTAGAAACCGGGCATATCAGATTCAATGAATCTGATGGCTCCTTACTCTACTGTGTCAACAAGGGTTTCTGGCTAAGAACCAGTTGCAGTCGGTCCTTCCTGATCCGATTCAGTTTCTACTAATTCAGTCATTCTGCGATCTGTGATCCTTCGGATTCCGACAGATCCCTTGTCCTGTCAGAACTCTTAAATATTATCTTAAGAGAGTTGAAGGGAATAGGGGTCGGTGAAAGAGGTTATTTCTCCCTCTTAAAGGTC
This sequence comes from Serripes groenlandicus, assembly GCA_031761405.1. Classification (NCBI taxonomy): domain Eukaryota; kingdom Metazoa; phylum Mollusca; class Bivalvia; order Cardiida; family Cardiidae; genus Serripes; species Serripes groenlandicus. Next base: position 39,371,352 of record JASEVX010000004.1, read on the forward strand.
GTTAAGATATATCAGCAGCTTCTTTTTCTCGCTGGATATCATTACGATTAAATTAGCGTACAAGATTTGTCAAGTCGAGATTTCTCTTTTCGGCGGATACGCCCGCATGAAGTTAGAGCACTTTCGGCAAGTTGGACTTTTTTCGAACAATACTCCCCTTGAAGAATTCTTCGCGCGTCAGTTCGGAAAACTCAGTCAACTTTTTCATCTTTCTACTTGCGTTCTATGTCTGGTCAGACAGAGAACTTGTACTCTCTGGGCCCGTTGGTTGCGTCCCAGCGAGTTGTCCGCTAAATTACTCCCAACATATCAATGAAGTGAACACTGATTGAAATTAATCAATCCCTGCTCTTACCTTTTACTGTTGGGATCATAGTACTTTTTAAATAAATTAGAAAATAATACACTACAAGGTGCTGCTACCTGGTACGACAGTAAGTATTGGCCGAACCTCCCGTCCGATGCTACAAAGTCATCAGGTATTAAATGACTGGTAATGTATTTTTGACATAAAAATGAAGTTTTTCAAAGTAAAACATATTTTTATTAGAAAATACTTACCAGTCATTTATAGAGTCCCGCCTCCCATCCCCGCGTCGTCACCCAACACTTAATGTTGAAATAAAAGTGACCAGATATCACGTGCTCTCCCGCTCTTACGGGCGACCGTGTATATCACATATACGTGAGGAATACGCAAGGCGAGTTCTTTTTCTGGATGAATTAAGGGTGTAGAGATTATATATCGGGTATTAAATGACTGGTAAGTATTTTCTAATAAAAATATGTTTTACTTTGAAAAACTTCATTTTGAAAACTTCGTAGAAATTAAGACATATTTCCTTTACGGAGTATCTGGTTTTAAAAAATTCAATTTGAAATTGCTGTTGTTATATTCTGGAGTAATTATGTCTCCCCCATTACATGGGGGTGACATATTGTTTTTGCCCGTTCCGTCCGTCCTTCCGTCCTTCCGTCTGTCACACTTGTTTACGCTCAATAACTGAAGAACGTTTAGGCTTAGGAACTTCATACTTGGTATGCAGGTTGGTCATGACCAGTAGCTGACCCCTATTGATTTTGATAACAGAAGGTCAAAGGTCAAGGTCATGGTGACCTTGTGAGGTAAAAAATGGTTTCCGCTCAATAACTGAAGAACGCTTTGGCTGAGGAACTCCATACTTGGTATGCAGGTTGGCCATGCCTAGTAGAAGACCCCTATTGATTTTGAGGTCAGTATGTCTAAAGTCAAGGTCACAGTGACCATGAGCTTGAAAGGTCACAGTGACAATGAGCTGATAAATAGTTTTTGCTTGGGCCCAGGAACTTCATACTTGATGTGCAGGTTGGTCACCACCAGCAAATGACCCCTATTCATTTTAAGGTCACTAGGTCAAGGTCACAGTGGTCAAGGTCACATCCGTCACACTTGTTTCCGCTCAATAACTGAAGAACGCTTGGGCATAGGATCTTCATACTTGGTATGCAGGTTGGTCATGACCAGTAGATGACTCCTATTGATTTTGATGTCAGAAGGTCAAAGGTCAAGGTCATGGTGACCTTGTGAGGTAAGAAATGGTTTCCGCTCAATGACCCAGGCGAAAAACCATGGTATCCTTCAATGAAAAACCATGGTATTCCATGATATACCATCACTGTACAACCATGGCCTACCATTGAAAACCATGTTATGTTAAATGGCACCATAGTTTATAACCATGGTTGACCATGGTCATCAATATCCATGGTTAACCATTGAATACCATGGTTGACAATGGTCACTGATACCCATGAAATACCATGGTATTCCATGATTTACCATCCCTATACAACCATGGTCTACCATTGAAAACCATGTTATGTTAAATGGCACCATAGTTTATAACCATGGTTGACCATGGTCATCAATATCCATGGTTAACCATTGAATACCATGGTTGACAATGGTCACTGATACCCATGGTTGACCATGAGATACCATGTTTTTTCATTGCCTGTAATGACATGGCTGAATACAATGGTAGAACATGGTTGACCATGAAAGACCATGGTTTACCATGAATGATCATGTTTGTCTGTGGAGAATACACACCAAATATCAACTGGATAGCTGTTAAATAAAAATCTAAAAATATCAGTTAGACATACATTATAAACTGTTCACAATTACAAAATTAACTGAAAATGCCAGGTCCTGGAACTGCCTTATATTAAAGGCCTAAAAGTATTCCAGAAAATAATCATGTTACAAGAGTTATCACCCAAGATGATGAATTTTACTTTAAATCACTGAATAAACATTCATTAACATAAGTTTTACCTGTCAAGTCTTTCCAAGCCAAGTTGAATACATTGCCATTTCTGAATAAATTCTGTGCTTGTAAATCTTCATTTTATGTTTTTTCTATCTACTTTTAAATTATCATTAAATGAGAAGAAAAGTTATTTACAAATCATTATGTACATAATATTTGATGACAATCCATTATAACCTAGTGTTTTGTGAAAACATTGCCTGAATTTTAACATGTCACATTGTCATCCATTTTGAAAATTTAAAATCTAAACTTCCTGTTGTTGTTGTTGTTGCAATTATCTACCATGGTAGACCATGGTTGACCATGATCAAGCTTAAGGACATGGCTAGAATTGATAACCATGGTTGACCATGGTTAAACTTGAGCATGACCATGGTTAATATGTGTGTCAATGGTTGACCATGGTCAACCATGGTAATTGACTCGTAAAACCATTTATTACATGGTTGACCATGGTTAACCTTGATCACAACCATGGTAAATAATTTATGACCATGGTTAATATTTGTGTCAATGGTTGACCATGGTCAACCATGGTAATTGACTCGTAAAACCATTGATAAACATGGCTGTTCATGGTAGTTCATGGTCAAAAGTAAAATACCATGGTATCCATGGTCAACCATGGTGTTCATTTCGCCTGGGGACTGAAGAACGCTTGGGCCGAGGAACTCCATACTTGGTATGCAGGTTGGCCATGCCCAGTAGAAGACCCTATCAATTTTGAGGTCAAAGTCAAGGTCACAGTGACCTAGAGCTGAAAGGTCACAGTGACAATGAGCTGAAACATTGTTTTCGCTTAATAACTGTAGAATGCTTTGGCCATGGAAGTTAATAATTGGTGTGCAGGTTGGTCACCACCAGTAGATGACCCCTATTGATTTTGAGGTCACTAGCTTAAAGGTCAAGGTCATGGTAACCTTCAGCTGAAAAATGGTTTCCTCTCAATAACTAAAGAATGCTTATGTTGAAAAACTTCATACCTGGTGTGCAGGTTGGTCCTAACCAGTAAATGACCTTTATTGAATTTGTTTGATTTTGAGGTCACAAGGTCAAATGTCGAAGGTCACGGTAACCTTCAGCTGAAAAATGTGTTTTACTCAATAACTCAAGAACGCTTATACCCAGGAACTTCATACTTGGTGTGCAGCTTGGTCCTAACCTGTAGATGACCCCTATTGATTTTGATGTCAGTAGGTCAAGGTCGCCGTGACCTTTGGTTGAAAAATGGTGTCCGCTCAATAACTGAAGATTGCTTGGGCCCAGGAACTTCATACTTGGTGTGCAGGTTGGTCACCAGCAGCAAATGACCCCTATTGATTTTGAGGTCACTAGGTCAAAGACCAAGGTCATGGTAACCCTCAGCTGAAAAATGGTTTCCGCTTAATAACTGAGGATTGTCACTGTTGCTTCATCTCCAATCCAAAACTAAAAAAATCATCTCCATCATTTCTTTTCCTCCCCTACGACCACACAAATGGGGAGACAAGCGCTTTTTCAAAAAAGCAATCTCTAGTTTCACTTGTTTTTTTTTTTGCAATAAAAATATTTGAAATGGTAGACATGAGCAAAATACATTCATCATTTTCAAGAAAAAATAAAAAATAAAATTGCCCTGCTTTCGTCTCCTGTTTTGCTTCAGTTCTCTTCATGCTGAAATAGTGTATTTTACACCACTGTAAAGGTAATTTAATTTCCCACAATGTTTATACTGACATATAAAAGGTAGTTACAATATTTTATACAGATAGTTGGGTTTAATTAGGACAGGTGTCAAATTCTTATGATTTTCCAAATACCCTGTATGGAGATAGTGTACAGGCTTTTATCAGTAGTTTATTGACTATTGGTTTATCAGATAGATGCCTATATATGGAGATAATATAGGTAAATGGGCAGTTGGGCTATCCAGTAAAGGGTTCACAGTATTTTAAATCTGAAAACGTTTGATTTCTTTGCAAGAATAGCTTGTCAAATAGAAGAAATTGCTCAAGAATAGCAATTTCTCAATTACCTACATTGATTTCAAATCTGTTTGAAGATTGTTCTTAAAGCCTAGTTCTCACTGTCCCGGATGGTGGTCTGGGAGTAACCGTGTCAAACCGGGAAGACAACCGTGGTGGTGCCATAGCAAATTGGGATGAACCGTGTTGGACCGGCGCGATCCGGCAGACCCTCTCAGATGTTTTAAAATGTTTAACACAACCGGGAGTCACCAGGAGAAATATCAAGACCCGGCGTTATCCGGGCAGATCCGGCACAACGCTGGTATATACCGGCGCAGGATCGGGTCTCTAACGTGGCTCTTTAGTAATCCGGGGCGGTCGGGAATACTCCACTCACTGTAGACATACGGTGAACCCCGGAGTTAACCCGGCATAGCTCCGGCGTATGCTGGTAAAGGTCAAAGGGAAGCAATTCATTTTACATAGGCGACCATTGTAGCGTTATGGGTTATGGTTCTTTCCCAACATCTCAATGAAGCCACAAACCTGTATTAAATCAAAGTCCATTCTTATATCTACCATTACAGCACCAGAAACTCAGGGCTCATGCTACCATTTTTTTAGCTATGACGTCAAATGATAGGTCACCCTTATCCCGCACTGAATTTCACTCTAAATTTCAGAAAATACAGGATGTTCTAAAAAATACTCTGAAGGTGTCAATACACTCAAAAGCAGTATTTGGTTACAAATCACTCACAGGATAATATAGTTTTCAAAAAAAGAATTCAACTTTCAGCAAAATCATTATTGTCCAATGGGTGACAATTTCAGTCTTACATATTCATCTGAAATCCCCTGGACAAAATTGTCTTCCCGGCAAGCCGATCCGATTTACTTCCCTTTGACCTAAAGCACAGTTTTGCACCGATGGAGTTAGGGACTGACACGGTCTGAGCCGGATTAGCAGACGGTTAACAACAGTATATGCCAGCATTCCGCCGGTTGAGGCCGGTAGACCCCCGTTTCATTACGGACTGACCCAGTTTATATGCCGGATTATCCCGTTTCCAAGACGGTAATAGACGACCAAGTTATGGTCAGACAGGGTGAAGTTACGGTTAGCCCCGGATAAATTCCCGGTGTGTATAAAGTATCGTGTACAATTAGGTTCCCCATCAGTGTACTTTGAGAGCAAGACGATATGATCCAGACATCAGATAGATGCTTCTTCTTCGACAGACGATAAAAAACTGTTGCTGATCTGCGCTAGTCTCAGTTTATATACTGGTACTATCCGGTTACGGGGGACACCGGGTGTCACCATGACACCACCGGCACACAACCGGGGTTCTACTCAGTTGGACCGGCAGGGCCGTAATACGATTGTGGTCTCACCGGCTGGCACCGGGACACGACCTGGGTCACTGTGGGATGGACCGGGAAACATGCTGGCGCGACACCGTAAATACACTGTGCCAATCTGAGAACAAACGCGGGCATCCAGCTTCTAAACCGAGAGCACTCCGGGACAGCCACGGGAACATGAGAATGCATTGATTTTCTGGCACAAATGTCCAGGATCATCCCGGATCAACCTGGTATACCGGCTAGTCTTCATTGGGAGATACCGGGACCTGAGCCGGGACAGTGAGAACTAGGTGTTACATCCAGGAAATTATATTAAGTAAACATTATTACTTCAATGTTATCAGATAAAATGGCCGGTTTTCAAAGGAACCGACACATGGGATGAACAGTGAATGTTTCATACTGTTCATGTTTTGTCTGAGACAGTTTGTAGAGGGAGAAGAGTGAATGTATTGATCCCTGTGTCTGTGAGAAACAGAGTGTAATATTCACCAAACTACAAAACTATAGGACAAAATGGGCATTATCTCTTTATACTCCTCACTACTTATTAAACATACGTATTTGAGGTGTATTAATGAATTTGAATGAAATAGGCATTATTCAATTATGTACCTCTGTATTTACTGTATACCTCTTGTGAGGTGAATTAATTATGAGCTAAATAAAATAGGCATTATTCATTTATATATCTCACTTCTTACTAAATACGTCTTTGAGGTGTATTAATTAATAGTTGAATAAAATAGGCATTATTCAATTATGTACCTCTGTACTTACTGTATACCTCTTTGAGGTACATGTATAAATTAACCTTTGTAGATACATTTTGACTCATCAGCAGCAGACGCTTTTGAAAACATTGTGGCAAAGAAGAAATTTTCCTTTTGCCACAATTTGTTCCAACTCTTTTTAGATCACCTGAGCCGAAGGCTCAAGGTGAGCTATTCTGATCACTTTTTGTCCGTCGTCCGTCCGGCGTTAACTTTTAGCTTTAAACATCATCTCCTCCCAAACTCCAAGGACAATATCCGTGAAACATCACAGGACTGTTCCTCTGGTGGTCCTCTTTCAAAATTGTTCAAAGATTTAAATTCCATTTGAGAACTTTGGTTGCTGCGGCATCAGAAAGGGGACAAAATGTCCAAACTTTAAAAATCTTCTCCTCCGAATCTGCCTGTCAGATTCAAATATAATTTGGTAGAAATGTCCCTTGGGTGACCCTCTATAAAAATTGTTCAAGCCATACTGATTGGTCGAAAAACATGGCAGTCAGACGGCATCAGAAAAAGGGCAAAATGACAAAATGACAAAATTCCATTTTTATGAAAGTGTTTGTCTGATTTTAAGAAAATATAATACGCATCTTACTTTAATGATCCTCTATTTAATTTGTTTAAGCCGTTTTGATTGGTTACACAATCATAGCAACCAGGCGTCATCACAAAAGGGGTAAATTGAACTTTTAGCTACAAATGTCAACCAACTCCTACCATTCCAATAGACCAATTTCCACAAGACATCACAGGAATGTTCCTTTGGTGGTCCTCTTTCAAATTTGTTCAAAGATTTAAATTCCATTCAGAACTTTGGTTGCTGCGGCATCAGAAAGGGGACAAAATGTCCAAACTTTAAAAATCTTCTCCTCCGAATCTGCCTGTCAGATTCAAATATAATTTGGTAGAAATGTTCCTTGGGTGACCCTCTATAAAAATTGTTCAAGCCATACTGATTGGTCGAAAACATGGCAGTCAGGCGGCATCAGAAAAGGGGCAAAATGACAAAATGACAAAATTCCATTTTTAGCTCGACTATTCGAAGAATATGAGAGCTATACTACTCACCCTGGCGTCGGCGTCGCCGTCGGCGTCCACGTCACACTTTGGTTAAGGTTTTGCATGCAAGTTCTTAAATACTACATGTATTGCATTGAAACTTTCTACAACCCTACCAAACTATCACACCAATGTAGATTATCAAGTTAGATAACTCTATCCTGCATATTATGCAAGTTATGGCCCTTTTTTACTTAGAAATTCTGGTTAAAGTTTTGCGTGCAACTAAAGTAAGAGTCCATATCTCAGTATTTAATTGATGCATTGCATTGAAACTTTATACAGCACTACCCAACTATCACACCTATGTAGATTATCAAGTTAGATAACTCTATCCTGCATTTTATGCAAGTTATGGCCCTTTTTTTACTTAGAAATTCTGGTTAAAGTTTTGCGTGCAACTAAATTAAGAGTCCATATCTCAGTATTTACTTGATGCATTGCATTGAAACTTTCTACAACCCTACCCAACTATCACACCTGTGTAGATTATCATCTAAGATAACTCTATCCTGCATTTTATGCAAGTTATGGCCCTTTTTTTACTTAGAAATTCTGGTTAAAGTTTTGCATGCAACTAAATTAAGAGTCCATATCTCAGTATATACTTGATGCATTGCATTAAACCTTTATACAACCCTACCCAACTATTACAGCTATGTAGATTATCAAGTTAGATAACTCTATCCTGCATTTTATGCAAGTTATGGCCCTTTTTTTACTTAGAAATTCTGGTTAAAGTTTTGCGTGCAACTAAATTAAGAGTCCATATCTCAGTATTTACTTGATGCATTGCATTGAAACTTTCTACAACCCTACCCAACTATTACACCTGTGTAGATTATCAAGTATGATAACTCTATTCTGCATTTTATGCAAGTTATGGCTCTTTTTTTACTTAGAAATTCTGAATAAAGTTTTGCATGCAACTAAATTAAGAGTCCATATCTCAGTATATACTTGATGCATTGCATTGAACCTTTTTACAACCCTACCCAACTATTACACCTATGTAGATTAACAAGTTAGATAACTCTATCCTGCATTTTAGGCAAGTTATGGCACTTTTTTTTACTAAAAAATTATGGTTAAAGTTTTGCGTGCAACTAAATTAAGAGTCCATATCTCAGTATTTACTTGATGCATTGCATTGAATCTACAACCATACCCAACTATTACACTTGTGTAGATTATCAAGTATGATAACTCTATTCTGCATTTTATGCAAGTTATGGCCCTTTTTTTACTTAGAAATACTGGTTAAAGTTTTGCGTGCAACTAAATTAAGAGTCCATGTCTCAGTATATACTCGATGCATTGCATTGAACCTTTATACAACCCTACCCAACTATCACACCTAGATAACTCTATCCTGCATTTTATGCAAGTTATGGCATTTTTCTTACTTAGAAATTCTGGTTAAAGTTTTGCATGCAACTAAATTAAGAGTCCATATCTCAGTATTTACTTGATGCTTTGCATTGAAACTTTCTACAACCCTACCCAACTATCACACCTGTGTAGATTATCAAGTATGATAACTCTATCCTGCATTTTATGCAAGTTATGGCCTTTTTGGACTTATAAATTCTGGTTAAAGTTTTGCATGCAACTACATAAAGAGACCATCTCTTAGTAACTACTTGATGCATTGCATTGAAACTTAATACAGCCCTTACCAACCATCACATCTATGTAGACAAGCAAGTATGATTACTCTATCCAGCATTTTATGCAAGTTATGGACCTTTTTGGACTTAAAAATTCTGGTTAAAGTTTTGCAACTACATTTAGAGTGTAATCTCAGTAACAACTTGAAAAATTGTATTGAAACTTCATACAACCTTTCCCAAGTGCACAACTATAAACACAACCAATTAAGATAACTCTATCCTGTATATGGTGCAAATTGTTGCCCTTTTTTTACTTAGAAATTATGGTTAAAGGTTTGCGTGCAACTACATTAAGAGTCCATATCTTAGTAACTACTTGATGCATTCCATTGAAAGGTTATACAACCCTATCTAACCATCACACCTATGAAAATAATCATGTTAAATAACACTATCCTGCATATAATGCAAATTATCACCCACTAAGAAATTGTGGTTAATGTTTTGCATGCAACTACATTAGAGTCCATTATCTCAGTAACTTAAATAAGCGGTGGAATAGTCGAGCGCGCTGTCCTCCGACAGCTCTTGTTATGAAAGTGTTTGTCTGATTTTAAGAAAATATAATACGAATCTTACTGTAATGATCCTCTATTTAATTTGTTTAAGCCGTTTTGATTGGTTACACAATCATAGCAACCAGGCGTCATCACAAAAGGGGTAAATTGAACTTTTAGCTACAAATGACAACCAACTCCTACCATTCCAATAGACCGATTTCCACAAAACATCACAGGAATGTTCCTTTGGTGGTCCTCTTTCAAAATTGTTCAAAGATTTAAATTCCATTGAGAACTTTGTATGCGGCATCAGAAAGTGAGAAAAGTACCCAAATTTTAAAATCCTTTTCCTCCATAATCTGCTTGTGCGATTGCAAGATAATTTGGTAGAAATGTTCCTTAAGTGACCCTCTAAATAAATTGTTGAAGCCATATTGATTTTATTGAAAAACAGGGCAGCAAGGCGGCATCAGGAAAGGTGCAAAATGACATAAAGTTTATAATTCCATTCTTATTAAAGTTCTTGTTAGATTTCAAGATAATAATGGCCTTTACTGATAAGCTGTTTCTTGAGAAGTGTCCACTCCTTGCAGTTTCATTTGCACTCCTTGATAAACAGATATTTGCAGTTAAATATTTGCTACTAATTTACTATCAATTAGGTGATCGATTTAGGGCCATCTTGGCCCTCTTGTTAAAGCAGATAGCTTTTAATATGTGATATCAGTTACATATTAAGACATATTTGACAATGTTACAAACAAACAAAAATATTTCCCTGGAAAATGTGAGAATTGAGAATTATATCTTGACCAAATAATGACCTTACCTTATGAATATTCAGGATGATTTTCTTGATCGTAACAGTGTAAATTTATTTATAATGCTTTGTAAACAATGATTTACAGTGTCTGCCTGACAAGATATGAACTTTGGTTTGATTTGATGTATTTTTCTGCTAAAGTATGAGAACTTGTTTTAGTTTCTTTTCTCCCATTGCCTGATTCAGAAGACAGTTGACCACTTTGCATTTCAAATAACTTTTGAAAACATTGTGGGAATGAGGAGTAATTGCTCAAAACAATCATTGAAATGAACTTTAAAAATTCACTTGTCTGAAAATCTTAAATATTTGGTTATGTTAAAATATTAAATGTAAACTTACAATGTCCAAAGGAGGTTTTTGAATGGTCTGAACCAAAAGTTACTGGCCAGTGGCCATATTTTTTATCTAATTTTCATAAGTTTAATGCATGCAAAACATCTTTGGAAAATTATTTAATATCTTTTGAAGTGTAATTATGCCCCCTTCGAAGAAGAGGTGTATATTGCTTTGCACATGTCTGTCGGTCCGTCTGTAGACCAAAGCTTGTCTGAGTGATAACTCAACAATGCCTGGACCTATGGTCCTCAAACTTGACTTGAAGGTTGGGCCTGACCAGTAGATGAACCCTATTTATTTTGAGGTCATTTGGGTCAAAGGTCAAGGTCACAGTGACCTTGAACACAAAAACCCTTTTTAAGCTTGTCCGAGTGATAACTCAACAATGCCTGGGCCTATGGGTCTCAAACTTGACTTGGAGGTTGGGCCTGACCAGTAGATGAACCCTATTTATTTTGAGGTCAAAGGTCAAGGTCACAGTGACCTTTAACACAAAAACCCTTTTTAAGCTTGTCTGAGTGATAATTCAACAATGCCTGAACCTATGGTCCTCAAACTTGACTTGGAGGTTGGGCCTGACCAGTAGATAAACCTTATTTATTTTGAGGTCATTGGGTCAAAGGTCAAGGTCACAGTGACCTTGAACACAAAAACCTTTTTAGCTCACCTGTGCACGAAGTGCTCAAGGTGAGTTATTGTGATGGCCTTTTGTCCGGCGTGCATCGTCCGGCGTCCATCATGCGTCGTCCATCAACTTTTTCTCCTCTGTAACCAGAGGGTCAATTGAGATGAAACTTCACAGGAAGCATCCTCACATTGACCTCACCAGAATTCCTTCAATTTTTTGGGATCCATGCAGAATTCTGGTTTCCATGGCAAAGAATTGAATTTTTTTTTAAAAATCTTCTTCTCCAACTCTGGTTGGCAGATTTTCAAATAATTTTGTAGAAATGTTCCTTGGATGACCCTCTATCAGATTCCTTCAAGCCATATTGATTGGTCGAAAAACATGGCCACCAGAGGGCGGGGCTATTTTGCCTTATATGGCTATAGTCACGGAAAACTTAAAAAATCTTCTCCTGAAAGTGTCAGGCCGATTTTCAAATAATTTTGTAGAAATGTTCCTTAGGTGACCCTCTATCAGATTCCTTAAAGCCATGTTGATTAGTTGAAAAACATGGCCGCCACAGGGCGGGGCTATTTTGCCTTATTATATGGCTTTAGTGAAAATTTAAAAAATCTTCTGCTCCGAAAGTGTTTGGCCGATTTTCAAATAATTTTGTAGAAATATTGCTAGGGTGACCCTCTATCAGATTCCTTCAAGCCATGTTGATTGGTCAAAAACTATGGTTGCCAGGGGGCGGGGCTTATATGGCTAAAGTGAAGAAAAAAAATCAGGTGAGCGATCCAAGGCCATCATGGCCCTCTTGTTTAAGCTTGTCTGAGTGATGACTTGACAATGCCTGGACCTGGAGGATACATAAAATCTGCAAATATCAGTCATCATCACAATGGGATTAAAAACTGTACCTACCATCCTCAAACTTTGAATGAACATTGTTCATAATCTTAAAACTGACTCATAGACATCCAATGTGAAATGACAAATCAACTGGCATTTCGGTCCATGCAAATTTTACTCAATTGTCCTAATATTCCTGACAACCTGTCGCTCAGGGGGGCATAATGTTTGACAAACATCTCTTGTTTAATACAGATTCAAAAACATTGTAAGAAATGCTTTTTTAGCTCACCTAAGCACGAAGTGCAAGGTGAGCTTTTGTGATCACTCGCCGTCCGGCATCGTCGTCGGTGTCTGTTAACAATTTCCTACAAATGACTTCTCCTACTAAACCAATTGACAGATTTCAAAATAACTTCACAGGAATGGTCCTTAGGTGGTCCTCTTTCAAAGTTCAAAGAATTTAATTCCACGTAGAACTTTGGTTGCTGCGGCATCAGAAAAGGGGAAAATTGCCAAATCTAAAAAAAATTGCATAAATGTTCCTTGGGGTACCCTCTACCAAGATTGATCAAATATTTCCGATCCGTTGAAAAACATGGCCGCCAGGGGGGCGGAGCTTATTTTCCTTATATGTGCATTGTTAAAACTTTAAAAATCTTCTTGTCCAAAAGTACTAGCCCGATTTGAAAATTATTTAGCACAAATGTTCCTTGGGGTACCCTTTACCAACATTGTTCAAATATTTCCGATCCGTTAAAAAAAACATGGCCGCCAGGGGGCGGAGCTTGTTTTCCTTATATGTGCATTGTTAAAACTTTAAAAATCTTCTTGTCCAAAAGTACTGGCCCGATTTAAAAATTATTTTGCACAAATGTTCCTTGGGGCACCCTTTACCAAGATTGTTCAAATATTTCCAATCCGTTGAAAAACATGGCCGCCAGGGGGGCGGAGCTTGTTTTCCTTATATGTGCATTGTTAAAACTTTAAAAATCTTCTTGTCCAAAAGTACTCGCCCGATTTGAAAATTATTTTGCACAAATGTTCCTTGGGGCACCCTTTACAAAGACTGTTCAAATATTTCCGATCCGTTGAAAAACATGGCCGCCAGGGGGCGGAGCTTGTCCTTATTATTTGCATTGTAAAATCTTTAAAAATCTTCTTGTCCAAAAGTATTGGCCCGATTTAAAGATAATTTTGCACAAATGTTCCTTGGGGGACCTTTTACCAAGAATGTTCAAATTAATCCGATCAATTGAAAAACTTGGCTGCCAGGGGCGGGGCTTGTTTTCCTAATATGTGCATTGTAATATCTTTAAAAATCTTCTTGTCCAAAAGCACCTGCCTGATTTAAAAATTATTTGGCACAAATGTTCCTTGGGTGACTTTCTACCAAGGATGTTTAAGTAAACCCGATCCGTTGAAAAACATGGCCACCAGGGAGGGTTGCTTGTTTTCCTTATATGTATAGGGTATAAAACTTTGAAAACTATTGAAGTTCTTAATCAGGTGAGCGATATAGGGCCATCATGGCCCTCTTGTTTATTACTTTCTTTCTTCTAGGATTGTTTTCATTATGCCGTCTGTATCAGAAAATGAGAAGAGGATGCTATTGCTGTAATTCTTGCATACGTAACAATTAGTTTCCTAATGTGATGTAATTACAAGTGGAATATGTTTATAGACAAGTCAAATTCTGGCTCGCTTGACTTGAAAAGAAGATTTGAATTCGATTTAGAATTTTGGTGTGGTTGCTCGGGCATTGGAAAGGGGGGTGGGGGGAGAATTAAGTTCCCCGCAAAACGTTTAAAATTTCCATAGAATTTAACTATTTTGATTTTACAAAGATGACTTTTGAGGCCTCTGCTGCAGATGATTTGCTAAATAAGAGCAATTGTTTAAATAGAAAAAATGTATGACATAGCTCAAGACAAGATAGATATCTCTTTCTTTATCCTTATTTAACCCCAAACCCTATGTTAAAGGTCACTGAGACATAGGGTAATACAGTGAAATATCAGGAAGATATTGTGGGAAAAATACGACCTGATCCCGTCTCTATACCTCGGTCTACTTTTTATGCAATGTTTTTTTAGCTCACCTGAGCTTTGCTCAAGGTGAGTTATTGTGATCGCCTTTTGTCCGGTGTGCGTCGTGCGTCAACTTCTTCTCCTCAGTAACCAGTGGGTCAATTTGGATGAAACTTCACAGAAAGCATCCTCTCAATTACCTCACCAGAATTCCTTCATGCAAAATTCTGGTTTCCATGGCAACGAAATCGAAAAAACTTCAAAATTCTTCTTCTCCCAAACTGGTTGGCAGATTTTCAAATAATTTTGTAGAAATGTTCCTTGGATGACTCTCTATGAGATTCCTTCAAGCCATGTTGATTGGTCGAAAAACATGGCCGCCAGGGAGGGCGGGGCTATTTTGCCTTATATGGCTATAGTGATAATTTAAAAAATCTTCTCCGACGAAAGTGTCAGGCCATTTTTAGCTCACCAGTGCACGTAGTGCTCAAAGTGAGTTATTGTGATCGCCTTTTGTCCGTCGTCAACATTTGCTTGTTACTACTCTAGAGGCAACATTTTGCATCCAATCTTTATGAAAGTTTATCAGAACATATATCTCCATCAACTCTAGGCCAAATTTGAAACTGGGTCATGTGGGGTCAAAAACTAGGTCACTAGGCCAAATTGAAGGAAAATCTTGTTAACACTCTGGAAGCCACATTTTAAACTTGAGCATGTTGAAACTTTGTCAGAAAGTTTGTCTTGATGATATCTGGGCCAAGTTCGAATATGGGTCATGTCCGGTCAAAAACTAGGTCACTAGGCCAAATTTAAGGAAAATCTTGTTAACACTCTGGAAGCCACATTTTATACTTGAGCATGTTGAAACTTTGTCAGAAAGTTTTTCTTGATGATATCTAGGCCAAGTTCGCATATGGGTCATGTCCGGTCAAAAACTAGGTTACAAGGCCAAATTGAAGGAAAATCTTGTTAACACTCTGGAAGCCACATTTTAAACTTGAGCATGTTGAAACTTTGTCAGAAAGTTTGTCTTGATGATATCTAGGCCAAGTTCGAATATGGGTCATGTCCGGTCAAAAACTAGGTCACTAGGCCAAATTTAAGGAAAATCTTGTTAACACTCTGGAAGCCACATTTTATACTTGAGCATGTTGAAACTTTGTCAGAAAGTTTGTCTTGATGATATCTAGGCCAAGTTCGCATATGGGTCATGTCCGGTCAAAAACTAGGTTACAAGGCCAAATTGAAGGAAAATCTTGTTAACACTCTGGAAGCCACATTTTAAACTTGAGCATGTTGAAACTTTGTCAGAAAGTTTGTCTTGATGATATCTAGGCCAAGTTCGAATATGGGTCATGTCCGGTCAAAAACTAGGTCATTAGGCCAAATTGAAGGAAAATCTTGTTAACACTCTGGAAGCCACATTTTAAATTTGAGCATGTTGAAACTTTGTCAGAAAATTTTACTTAGTGATATCTAGGTCAAGTTCGAATATGGGTCATGTCGGGTCAAAACCTAGGTCACAATGCCAAATTTAAGGAAAATCTTGTTAACACTCTGGAAGCCACATTTTTGGCTTGAGCATGTTGAAACTTTGTCAGAATATTTGTCTAAGTAATAGGGTGGGGGGGGGGGGGGGGGGGGGGGGGGGGCTTTTTAGCTCACCTATGCACGAAGTGCAAGGTGAGCTATTGTGATCACATTTTGTCCGGCGTCCGTCGTCAACATTTCAGCTTGTTAACACTCTACAGGCTACATTTTGCATCCAATCTTCATGAAAGTGTATCAGAACATTCATCTCCATAAAATCTTGGACAAGTTCGAAACTGGGCCATATGAGGTCAAAAACGAGGTAACTAGGTCAAATTGAAGCGAAATCTTGTTAACACTCTGGAGGCCACATTTTCAACTTCAGCATGTTGAAACTTTATCAGAATGTTTGTCTTGATGATATGTAGGTCAAGTTCTTGTTAACACTGTAGAGGCCACATTTTTAATGTGAGCATGTTGAAATTTTGTCAGAATATTTGTCTTAAAGATATCTAGGTCAAGTTTAAATATGGGTCATATTGGGTCAGAAACTAGGTC
>JASEVX010000004.1:39387939-39450136 GCA_031761405.1 Serripes groenlandicus
TCAAAAAATAGGTCACTAGGTCAAATTGAAGGAAAATCTTGTTAACACTCTAGAGGCCGCATTGTTTGCTTCAGAAGTTTGAAATTTTTCAGAATGTTTGCCTTAAAGATATCTAGGTCAAGTTCGAATATGGGTCATATTGGGTCAGAAACTAAATCACTAGGCCAAATTGAAGGAACATCTTGTTAACTCTGTAGAAGACGCATTTTTGCTACAGCAGCTTGACATTTAATGAGAATGTTTATCTAAATGATATCTAAGCCAGATTCGAATATGGATCATGTATGGTCAAAAACTAGGTCACTAGGTCAAATTGAAGGAAAATCTTGTTAACACTTTGGATGCCCCTTTGTTTGCTTCAGCAGCTTGTAATTTGGTCAGAATGTTTGTCTGAATTATATCTAGGTCAAGTTCGAATATGGGTCATATTTGGTCAGAAACAAGTTCAATAAAGGAAAAAATTAAACTCCGGAGGCCGCATTTTTACTTTGAGCAAGTCGAAAATTTGTCACAAGGTTGTCTTGATGATATCTAGTCCATGTTGGAATATGGGTCATATCAGGTAAAAAAATATAGATCACTAGGCCAAATGAAGGAAAATCTTGTTAACACTGTGGAGGTTGCATTCAGAATAATTGTCTTGATGTGTTTTGCATTGCAGTACATTGTATAATTAAGGTGAGCGATCCAGGGCCATCATGGCCCTCTTGTTTGCCTTATATGTCTATAGTGAAAACTTAAAAAATCTTCTTCTCCCAAACTGGTTGGCAGATTTTCAAATAATTTTGTCAAAAAACATGGCCGCCAGGGGGGCGGGGCTATATTGCCTTATCTATAGTGAAAACTTAAAAAATCTTCTCCTCCGAAAGTGTCGCGCCGATTTTCAAATAATTGTGTAGAAATGTTCCTTGGATGACCCTCTATCAGATTCCTTCAAGCCAAGTTGATTGGTTGAAAAACATGGCCGCCAGTGTGGCAGGTCTATTTTGCCTTATATGGCTATAGTGAAAACTTAAAAAATCTTCTTCTCCGATATTGTCAGGCCGATTTTTAAATAATTTTGTGGAAATGTTCCTTGGATGACCCACTTTCAGATTCCTTCAAGCCAAGTTGATTGGTCGGAAACTATGGCCCTCTTGTTTTAATTCTGTAACAAATTCATCCTTCCAATATTCAAGATCTATATTGGTATATTGGGTACATTTCCTCATATTTTGTTCAAAGAAGATGACTCAGAAATATCATAGGGATACAAATAGTTGTTCCCTTAGTCTGTAGTTACCTGCTCCTACCATTACATAATAAGGTCAGGCAATCACCAATAATGGAGAAGCCCTTTGGAGTTGGTGAAGCATGCAAAGGTTATAGATAAAACGTGTTGGTGGACCAACTGGTTAAACATTGAAATAAGTTTGCATCAAGTTGAGTTTTACAAAAATCAATTGTATATTTACTAATTTTCTATATGTGCAATGGCAATTTATAAAGGATGACCAATCTAGTCGCCATTGTTGGTTCATGCAAGACGTACTAATTTACTATAGTATATGCCAGGTATTAGACTATTATACTCGCTGCACATTGAGCAATATTGCTCTCATCAGACTGATTCAGTCAGTACGGCTGTTACATTCTTCTGTTGAAGAAGAATGATTGCAGATGCCTTTAGGTTGATTTTATGTGAGCATTATTCATATATATTTATATTTAAACTGACCGTACATGCAACGTTTAAACGTGCCATTACTTATATATGTTGTGTACAATTATTTTTACTTTTTTTCAGTGCCGCATTTGACAATGCCACAGATACAAATGTCGCAATCAAGAAGTTAAGTCGGCCTTTTCAAAATGTCACGCATGCCAAAAGAGCCTACAGAGAGTTTGTGTTAATGAAGCTAGTCAATCATAAAAATGTGAGTATCAGTTATAAATTCTGAAGGTCTGTATTACCAGGAGTAAAATGGTATTGTCCCCACAATAACTATTATAACTCTTTTATTTTTCCATAAAGCCCTATGGTGTGGGTACTCAAAATAATTGTCTCAGGGAGAAGATACTTTTGGGTAGACACAGCATAGGGTTTAAGATTCAACTTATGATTTTAGAGCATGAGATACACAGCTTATCTAGAGGTCTGTCCCGTAAATATCAGTCAACATTTAGTTTCTGGACACTCAGAGGCTGCAGATTTCATCTTCTTAAAGATTAACTCAATCTTGATGAATATGTGTCTTAATAAATATGAATAATATTTGGCCGCAAATCGGGGTCATTGGAGCAAATTATGAAAAATCCATGTAGATACTACAGACTACAAGTTTTATTTAATATTCATATGAGCAATTGTCTCTAAACAATTTTTTATTAAATTCAAAATTAAGTCATTCTGGATAAAATATTGAAAAAGTAAATGTTTTTCACACTTGAAAGTCCATATTTTTTATCTTAATTTTCATGAAATTTTGTCAGTCCATTTGTTTATCTAATCTCTGCCTAGCACCAGTAGCCAAGTCGGTCAAGGGGTTGTGAGTTTGAACCCCAGCTTGGCTAACATTCTTTCCATCACTTGACAAATGTCACTGTGACAAACGTCATTCGTGTTCTATCAATGAGCTAAATGTATCTGTGGAAAAACAGCCAGTTTCTTGGAAAGACTGTTGTGTGAGACAGCATCAAAACACATGTGTATTTGCACTGGCCTCCATATTTTGTAAACGGCTTAAAACCCCAATCAATTATCCAATCTCTTGTTACATATGGAGCTGGATCACTAGGGTTCAAATACTAGGCTACTTGATCAAAACGTAGAAAACCTTGTGAACACTTTAGTTGCCACATTTATTGTGTGGCCTGCCTAGCACACATTGGGATGGATCTCTCGCTGGCCTAGCTGTCACTGTCAATACTCAAGCAAGCAATCTAGGACCATCATGACCTTCTTGTTTGAATATATCAGAATGACCATTTTTTTCATTCCATTGACGATTACAGATGTAATCAATTTGAAAGAGTCAAAGAATGACATACAGGGTATTAGTTTCGGTAGTATTTCTGGCATCAGCAATATACTGGCTAGGTAAAGATCTTTTTTATATTTCTTTTAATTCCCTGCCAAAGGTGGATGGGATATTGGTTTGGCACGATCTGCATAATAACTACATAATACGGAAATGCCAAACAGAAAGTTTCACTGAGATTACCTCGGGAACTCCAGAGTTATGTCCCCTTAAACTTATATGTATATGTACTGTTTATCATTATCCACATCACAATTACCTGTGAACACTTGAGGGGCCACATTTTACATCTAATCTTCATGAAAGTACATTAGAACATTCATCTCTATTAAATCTCAGTCAAGCTCGAAATGATTGATTGTTTAGTGTTTTGCGCCGCTTTCAACAATTTTGCAGATATATCACAGCGTTTCCTGATTAAGTTAAGTGTACTATTGGTCTGTTTATCATGACACCAGCCCGTCACTCTTTATGCTAACCCGCAACCCTGAGCGCCAAGGTCTGGGCGGCCAAATACTACCATTTTTATGAGCCTAATTGGTATGACTCTTCTCCTAAAACTGCTTATTGATTAAAAGGTAATTTGGTAGAATTATCCTATGTGACCATCAATAAAACTTATTCAAGCCATATTGGGTGGTCGAAAAACATGATAAAACTTATAAAATACTCTCCTGAATATGCTATTCTGATTTAAAGATCATGTTGCAAAATGTTTCTCAGGTGACCCTCTGCAATAATTGCTTAATCTGTATTTATGGTTGAAAAATATGACTGGACTGACAATGATTGGAAATACCTACATTTGTTGTGTACGGTAATTATGTGTTACTTTTGACTTTACGCATCTGTTAAGAATGCCTTATTGCCAAATGTCCTATACTGATATGATGTTTCATTAACAGTGTCAACTCCTTGCAGTTTCTATCCCTATCTTTTAAAAATAAAAATGTGACACAATTAGCTGCATTAAATTTTGCTTCTGATCAATTAAGGGTCATTTTGGCCTTCTTGTTACAACATTTTTCACGGACATCTAAAAATAGCCTATCAAGTAAATAGTTAGAAAAAACATAATTTTCCTTTATAATAATATACATGCATAATTCTTCAAAGGTCTATAACTTTCTTTGGAGTTACTTCATGATGATAACCTTTCAAAGTAATTTTGAAGAAGTTCATAGTTACTTAACCTGAAATAGCAATTCAACATTTTGGCTTAGATGAATTTCATTTTCATGAATTTGGTCTATTAAATATTCATCACTTTCTCACTTATATGAACGACTCTGTATGAATGCTTTTTGTATCCATAACTATTGTCCCCGCCCCCAAGATAATTTGGGAGGATTGTTCCCGAAGTGACCCTTTATAAATAGTATATGAGGAATACTTTACTTTGATGATGAATGATATGATCAGGGGAAGTCCCTGGTCGGATTACTTCTCACACTGAGCTGGGGTTGGATTTGCTATGGCCGCAAATATAGAATAGATCCTTCTTGCAGATGTTATGATTTCAGTGTCTGCTATGAGATTGCCTGATCACACATTCAAAAGACATCGGCTTCAAAATTGTTAAAATTCCCCTGTATGAAGAAAATGCTAATCTATAATTGACTTATTTTTCAGATAATTGGTTTATTAAATGCATTCACACCACAGAGGTCAATGGATGAGTTTCAGGATGTGTAAGTTTTGTCTTAAATCCTCTTTCAACCCTGATTCTGGTTAAATCATGCAATTGGTTTTTAGCTCTACTGGCCAGGGCCAGAAGAGCTTATGCCATGGCATGGTGTCCGTCGTTGTGCGTACGTAAACAATTGCTTTTGAACGCGATACAGTCTTCAGTTTTGATTGTATCTCATTCAAACTTATACAGTAGTTAGATATCCATGAGAGCTCGGTTCCTTTCGCTAACCAACCAGATCCGCCCATGTAAGACTGGATTATGGCCCTTGAGATTGTCAAAATTGCTATAATACAGCTTGTGAACACAATAGAGGCTCCATTTACTATCTGATCTTCACCAAACTCAGATAGTAGTTAAATATTGATGAGAGCTTGGTTCCTTTCGAAAACCAGCCAGATGTGCCCTTGCATGACTGGATTATGGCCCTTGAAATTGCTATAATACAGCTTTTGAACACAATAGAGCCTCCATTTACTATCCAATCTTCACCATACATACATGCTCTGGATTGAAAATGACCAAAGAACCATCCCAGTAGAGCATAGGCCCATGAGGGCCTCTTGTTAGCTCATCTGAGCATGAAGTTCTCAAGGTGAGGTATTGTGATCACATTTTGTCTGTTGTCTGTGCGTCATGCATTGTGCGTCGTCAACAATCACCTTGTTAACACTCTACAGGCTACATTTTGCATCCTATCTTCATGAAAGTTTGTAAGAAAATTCATCTCCATCAAATATTGGACAAGTTCGAAACTGGGCCATATGAGATCAAAAACTAGGTCACTAGGTCAAATTGAAGGAAAATATCTTGTTAACACTCTGGAGGCCGCATTTTAACTTGAGCATGTTGAAACGTTATCAGAATGTTAGTTTTGATGATATATATATGCCAAGTTCGAATATGGATCATGTGGGGTCAAATTGAAGTAAAATCATGTAAAATCATGTAAACACTAGAGGCCACTTGAAATTTTGTCAGAATGTTTGTCTAAATGAACTCTAGATGAAGTTGAATATGGGTCATATTGACTCTAAATCTAGGTTGCAAGGCCGAATTGAAGGAAAATCTTTTCTACACTCTGGAGACTGCATTTTTCATTTCAGCAGTTTAAGGCTCTTGTTATGTGTTTTTCATTTATAAATCTCATTGCATAACTAAGGTGAGCGATCTAGGGCCATCATTTAAGGATATGGGACAACCCTTTCTCAATCCCCATTATATCTACATACTGCAATACAGCAAATTATCTAGTTCCAGAATTAACCCTTTCCCTCATAGAACAAATCTGCAGCAGACAACTTTGAAAACATCTGGGAAAAAATATGGAAACTATAAATGAAAGAACAAATATTGAATAAAATAGTAAACATTGTGGCAAAAGGAGAAATTTCACATTATGACCAATTTATCCTTTAGCTTCAATGTTTTATACAGTCGTCTGCTGCAGATTTGGGAAAGGGGGGTTAAATACTATTGGAAATGATGGCAAACACAAAACCGTTTTTACCATGTAAATCCCAGGTAATAATGACTTCAAAAAAGGTTTTGTTGTACATGAGACATTGAAGACTTGTGAAAGCCTGTGTAATCATAGTCCTTTAGTGTTTGCCTAATTGTAATTTTTTCTCAGATAGGATAGATAAATACAGAGATATACAACTCTTAGAAATCTCGCATTGTATCCGCATGAATCTTGCGAATCATAGTACTTGTCCTGCACACGCTCGATACAAATAACAAGCTTCTGACAATCCAGATTAGAATATCTATGTTAACTTCTTTGATTCAGAATATTAGTGAATTGAATGCTGTCTATTACATATAAAATAGTTGGAAAGTCTTATTTGTCCTGGCTGTATTTAGTTTTCTTTGAAAGGTAAATGAATGTAATGCGAAAAAAAGTATTATTATTTATTTCATCCTAAAGATCAACTAATATGGATGTTTATTTGTTCATATATAGATTCCAATGACACAGCTCTGATTTAATCACATTTTTGACTGAGATAATTTTATTTCATACGCCTTCTTTAAAGGGGGAAAAATGCACTTATGGCACATTTGGGCTGCTTGGCCTTAAACAATTTACCAAATTATTGCAACTTTGATACTCCTATTTTGCACATGCTTAACAGTTAAAAATTACTAAATCCATAAATGTAGAAAAGCTGAAATCACAACATGAAGTAAGAATAATCGGATATCAGAGTGACAAGCCTAATCAGTGGGTGCTGCAGACGCGACTAGTTGATAAATAAGTCACATGACTAAAACATCTCGCCATACCTGCAAGATATTTACTACATTTTGCATATTTGTTGTTTGTATAGTCTGAGTTGCGCATCTCTGCTTTATCCCTTTCCCTCATATAGAGGCTTTCTGATGCCTCTGCAGCAGACATCCTTTTGAAAACATGGTGACACCATGTTTTCAACTCTATTCAATTACTACACTTTCATTTAAAGTGAGTTACCAATTTGTTTCGGGTAAGATTTCATATTCATCTGCTACAAATTAGTTGTATATGGGAAAGGGTTATACAAACAACTTTTTAAAACAAAATGGGAAAAAAACATATTGGTCAGTATGATCGATTTCTCCTTCCCTCTTTTCTACTTTTTATACAAAATCATACTCTAAATATTTTAAATGTTGCAAATTTTTCTTAAGATTGAAAGCAGAGGAATGTAAAATATCCTATGAAGTAAGCTGATGTTGATTTCTTGTTTGTCCAGGTATTTGGTGATGGAACTTATGGATGCTAACTTGTGTCAGGTCATACAGATGGATTTGGATCACGAACGAATGTCCTATCTACTCTATCAGATGTTGTGTGGTATTAAACATTTACACTCAGCCGGTATCATACACAGGGTAAGCCGAAGGAATCATTGTGGCACTTTTTCAAAATGGATTTTAGTTTTGTTACAAACAGTGTTAACTTACCTCCTTATTGTCTCACTGAAAAGATTTGGAGAAACTAAGATACTTTCTTACGATAAGGGACTTGATTGAAATTAACATGAATCATTTTCAAATGACAGCATCAGAAAGAGGGAAAAATGCTCATACTTTCCTTGACCCTCTATATAGACTGTTGAAACTATTATGATCTGTAGAAAATTATGGCCACCAGGAGTTGGAGCTTGTTTACGTTGTAATATAATACATAATGAGCGTCAACTGCACATTGAAATTTTTGATATTTTGTACTCTGACACAAGGAATAGGAATATTCGTACAAAGAAAATGTGTGTAAATTCCAAAAGCTCCACCTAATACATGTATGGGGTGTTATTTGGCTCTTATGTGGTAGGAAATAATGAGTTCATTATAAGTGAGTTGGAAATAAACCACAATCTTTTTCAGATGACATCATATCAGGTAACTGATAACCAGATATGGAACTTCTAGTGTTGTTGTCACCTTTGAAATCATCATCACTATTTTAATACAACATGAGCCATTTATACTTTTTCTACAATGTCCTGAAATTTTCTGCTGCAGAGGTATCAAAAGTCATCTGAATATAGAAATATAGGAAAGATTTAACCTTTTACATTATAAAGACAATTGTACCTCTGTAGCAAATGACATTAACATTGAGGAAATGGAGAAATTGCTGAAAACAATCAATTTCACCTTTTCACAAAATCTTTTGAACCCTGTTTTGAAACTATATTTTGATTGTTTAACTTTTTCCTCATATGTTTTATGAGCAGACAGCATTTTCAATTTTAAATTAGGTAGATGGGTTGTCTGAGAATGTTGTCTTTAGCTTGAGATCCTTGATGCAAACAAGTTATGATTTTCTGTTCACTTAGGATTTAAAGCCCTCAAATATTGTGGTGAAGTCTGACTGTACCCTGAAGATTTTGGACTTTGGTTTGGCGAGAACAGCGGGTACTGGTTTCATGATGACACCATACGTAGTGACAAGATACTACAGGGCACCAGAAGTCATCCTTGGCATGGGATACAAAGAAAATGGTAAATCATTCACCAGATTTTTATTCTTGTCATAATTGTTATTTGACACAATTTCATATAATGAATTCTAGGGTACATTGCATAGCATTGCTGATGCCTCATCGAAATGTAGACCTGCCTTCCAGTATTTGATATGAATTCTGTAAAGTTTTCAAGTTTGAACAGGCCTTTAGAGTCATTGACTTAGTCCAAACACTCTTATTTGCAAATTAGTGAAATGATGGCCCTTTTGTGGACATTCAGGTTATGGTTTACATGCAAATCCATATCTCTGTAACCACTTGACCTGTCATTTAGCAAAGATGTGCCCGTTTTGACTTTCTGTATAACGCAAAACTTGCATTCTATAAGATTTCATAATAAGTGTTGCTGGAAAAGTTGAGAATTGCTGTGGTATGCGATATTTTGATGGAGTATTTTATATTCTAAAAGGGTCTAAATAGCCTCATGATCCATAGGTTTATCGGGGTTTTCTATTATACTTGGCACAAATACAGTTTGAGTATCCATAAAGGAAATATCAAGGGGGATTTATAGAAATTGTTAGTCTTTGTTTATCATTTGATGTTAAATTTATAAATTAACTTTCTGACATGCAGGCACATTGTGACGCATAAGAAGCAGACGACTTTTAAAACAGTGTGCTCAAGATGAGCAATTTCTCATTTTGCAACTAATGTTTTCAACACTATTCAATAAATATGGCTTCACTTATAAAGATTTCCCATATTTGTGCCACAATGTCTTTCAAAGTTGTCTTTTTCAGATTATACGGGAGAGAGTTAAAACTATTCTTCTGTATTTTCAGTGGATATTTGGTCTGTAGGCTGTATTATGGCAGAGTTGATACGAGGAGGCGTCATGTTTCCTGGAAGTGATCGTATCCTTTATTTTAGAACTGATTATTATAATGGCATTATGGTTGCAAAGGTTTAAGAAAAGAGACCTTTCAGATTTTTTCCACACAAACTGAGAGTACTGGTTCAGTTTCCAGGAAGCAGATATTGAGCGTGTTTTTAGATCACCTGAGCCAAAGGCTCAAGGTGAGCTATTCTGATCACTTTTTGTCCGTCGTCCGTCATCAGAAAGGGGACAAAATGTCCAAACTTTAAAAATCTTCTCCTCCGAATCTGCCAGTCAGATTCAAATATAATTTGGTAGAAATGTTTCTTGGGTGACCCTCTATAAAAATTGTTCAAGCCATACTGATTGGGCGAAAAACATGGCAGTCAGGCGGCATCAAAAAAGGGACAAAATTTGAAAATTCCATTTTTATGAAAGTGCTTGTCTGATTTTAAGAAAATATAATACGAATCTTGCTGTAATGATCCTCTATTTAATTTGTTTAAGCCGTTTTGATTGGTTACACAATCATATCAACCAGGCGTCATCACAAAAGGGGTAAATTGAACTTTTAGCTACAAATGACAACCAACTCCTACCATTCCAATAGACCAATTTCCACAAAACATCACAGGAATGTTCCTTTGGTGGTCCTCTTTCAAAATTGTTCAAAGATTAAAATTCCAATGAGAACTTTGGTTGCTGCGGCATCAGAAAGGGGACAAAATGTCCAAACTTTAAAAATCTTCTCCTCCGAATCTGCCTGTCAGATTCAAATATAATTTGGTAGAAATGTTTCTTGGGTGACCCTCTATAAAAATTGTTCAAGCCATACTGATTGGGCGAAAAACATGGCAGTCAGGCGGCATCAAAAAAGGGACAAAATTTGAAAATTCCATTTTTATGAAAGTGCTTGTCTGATTTTAAGAAAATATAATACGAATCTTGCTGTAATGATCCTCTATTTAATTTGTTTAAACCGTTTTGATTGGTTACACAATCATATCAACCAGGCTTCATCACAAAAGGGGTAAATTGAACTTTTAGCTACAAATGACAACCAACTCCTACCATTCCAATAGACCAATTTCCACAAAACATCACAGGAATGTTCCTTTGGTGGTCCTCTTTCAAAATTGTTCAAAGATTAAAATTCCAATGAGAACTTTGGTTGCTGCGGCATCAGAAAGGGGACAAAATGTCCAAACTTTAAAAATCTTCTCCTCCGAATCTGCCTGTCAGATTCAAATATAATTTGGTAGAAATGTTCCTTGGGTGACCCTCTATAAAAATTGTTCAAGCGAAAAACATGGCAGTCAGGCGGCATCAAAAAAGGGGCAAAATGACAAAATTTGAAAATTCCATTTTTAAGTGCTTGTCTGATTTTAAGAAAATATAATATGAATCTTACTGTAATGATCCTCTATTTAATTTGATTAAGCCGTTTTGATTGGTTACACAATCATAGCAACCAGGCGTCATCACAAAAGGGGTAAATTGAACTTTTAGCTACAAATGTCAACCAACTCCTACCATTCCAATAGACCAATTTCCACAAGACATCACAGGAATGTTCCTTTGGTGGTCCTCTTTCAAAATTGTTCAAAGATTTAAATTCCATTGATAACTTTGGTTGCTGCGGCATCAGAAAGTGAGAAAAATACCCAAATTTTAAAATCCTTTTCCTCCATAATCTACTTGTGCGATTGCAAGATAATTTGGTAGAAATGTTCCTTAAGTGACCCTCTAAATAAACTGTTGAAGCCATATTGATTTCGTTGAAAAACAGGGCAGCAAGGCGGCATCAGGAAAGGTGCAAAATGACAAAAAGTTTATAATTCCATTCTTATTAAAGTTCTTGTTAGATTTCAAGATATAAATGGCCTTTACTGATAAGCTGTTTCTTGAGAAGTGTCCACTCCTTTGCAGTTTCATTTGCACTCCCTGATAAAAAAAATCCCAGATATTTGCAGTTAAATATTTGCTACTAATTTACTATCAATTAGGTGATCGATTTAGGGCCATCTTGGCCCTCTTGTTTATAAGCTGAAAGCTGAAAGCTTGTTTCGCAATCAATGTAAAAGAACAAGGTTAGCTTCAAAGGGTTTCATAAAGAAGGTTAATCCAAATTTATCATAAAAACAACTTAATTTTGTTTTGTTTTGTTTTCCAAACTAAGATACTATCTATTCACAAGAAATCCGTACAATTGACCCCATTTATGGAGATTTTTTCAGGTTTTTGTCACTATGTTTTCAAAGCAGTCTGTTGCAGATTTGTTGTATGTGGGAAAGGGTTAAGAAACCACTTGTTTTCACTAACCACTTTCACCATTTCTCTTTGTTGGTCTCTTAATGCAGGTCTTATTACATATATTTTATTTATACTTAACTGATTGTCAGATATCGATCAGTGGAATAAAATCATTGAGCAGCTAGGTACTCCATCTCAAGATTTCATGCAACGGTTACAACCAACTGTTCGGAACTACGTAGAAAATAGACCCAAATACCCTGGATATAGTTTTGAGAAACTGTTCCCTGATGTTTTATTTCCTCCTGATAGCACAGAACATCAAGGTTTACGATCTTCATGCTCTAGAGACTTACTGTCTAAAATGTTAGTGATAGATCCAGAGAAACGTATATCAGTGGATGAAGCGCTGATGCATCCCTACATTAATGTGTGGTACGATGAATCCGAAGTCAATGGGGTATGTATGTTGATTATAAGAGCCGCATCTTGCGAAAACAGGGTCATGTTGCATTTGCAAACATTGAAAACTTCAGAAAGCCTTTTCATCTACACATTCTCACTAGTCTCCGCTGTCAGCTGACACATATAAGTTCTACTTATGTAAGTTTGGTGATACCAAACCAGAATTGTATTTTGTTCACCCCTGTTAATGATGCCAATATGGGGATGCCACTAGACCTCATATATTCTCCTTCTTAGCTCTACTGTCCTGCTTAGTGCAGGTCTTCTGTATGTCTGATGTTAACTTGTTCTTTGGAATACAATACATTGAACTTTTGTCATCAAATTCTTATAGAAATAAAATATTTTTTTAACTTTTGTCATCCAATTCTTATAAAAATAAATATAATAATCTAAATAAAAAAAAATTATAATTTAATAAATCCTTCTTAAAAAAGTAATAAATTGCTTGTTAACTTGATAGAGACCATTCTCATTTTCAAACTTGCACAGAATGTTTCTGCCATTTATTACATGAAGCTTATTGAAAATGAACAAATTATATCTCAATTCATTAATTAGAAATCATTGTTAAAGTATAAGTATCTATTTAGCGACTATAAACGCCACACTATTCATGGGATCTTTTCATATCTTACACAGATTATTATGTCTCCCCCATTACATGGGGTTGACATATTGTTTTTGTCCGTCCTTCCGTCCTTCTGTCCTGCCGTCTGTCACACTTGTTTCCGCTCAATAACTGAAGAACACTTGGGTGTAGGAACTTCATACTTGGTATGCAGGTTGGTCATGACCAGTAGCTGACCCCTATTGATTTTGATAACAGAAGGTCAAAGGTCAAGGTCATGGTGACCTTGTGAGGTAAAAAATGGTTTCCGCTCAATAACTGAAGAACGCTTTGGCTGAGGAACTCCATACTTGGTATGCAGGTTGGCCATGCCTAGTAGAAGACCCCTATTGATTTTGAGGTCAGTACGTCTAAAGTCAAGGTCACAGTGACCATGAGCTTGAAAGGTCACAGTGACAATGAGCTGATAAATAGTTTTTGTTTGGGCCCAGGAACTTCATACTTGATTTGCAGGTTGGTCACAACCAGCAAATGACCCCTATTAATTTTAAGGTCACTAGGTCAAAGGTCAAGGTCACAGTGGTCAAGGTCACATCTGTCACACTTGTTTCCGCTCAATAACTGAAGAACCCTTGGGCATAGGATCTTCATACTGTGTATGCAGGTTGGTCATGACCAGTAGATGATTCCTATTGATTTTGATGTCAGAAGGTCAAAGGTCAAGGTCATGGTGACCTTGTGAGGTAAAAAATGGTTTCCGCTCAATAACTGAAGAACGCTTGGGCCGAGGAACTCCATACTTGGTATGCAGGTTGGCCATGCCCAGTAGAAGACCCTATTAATTTTGAGGTCAAGGTCACAGTGACCTTGAGCTGAAAGGTCACAGTGACAATGAGCTGAAACATTGTTTTTGCTTAATAACTGTAGAATGCTTTGGCCATGGAAGTTAATACTTGGTGTGCAGGTTGGTCACCACCAGTAGATGACCCCTATTGATTTTGAGGTCACTAGCTTAAAGGTCAAGGTCATGGTAACCTTCAGCTGAAAAATGGTTTCCTCTCAATAACTAAAGAATGCTTATGTTGAGGAACTTCATACCTGGTGTGCAGGTTGGTCCTAACCAGTAAATGACCTTTATTGAATTTGTTTGATTTTGAGGTCACAAGGTCAAATGTTGAAGGTCACGGTAACCTTCAGCTGAAAAATGTGTTTTACTCAATAACTCGAGAACGCTTATACCCAGGAACGTCATACTTGGTGTGCAGCTTGGTCCTAACCTGTAGATGACCCCTATTGATTTTGATGTCAGTAGGTCAAAGGTCAAGGTCGTGGTGACCTTTGGCTGAAAAATGGTTTCCGCTCAATAACTGAAGCTTGGGCCCAGGAACTTCATACTTGGTGTGCAGGTTAGTCACCAGCAGCAAATGACCCCTATTGATTTTGAGGTCACTAGGTCAAAGACCAAGGTCATGGTAACCCTCAGCTGAAAAATGTTTTCCACCCAATAACTGAGGATTGTCACTGTTGCTTCATCTCTAGTCCAAAACTAAAAAATTCATCTCCATCATTTCTTTTCCTCCCCTACGACCACACAAATGGGGAGACAAGCGCTTTTTCAAAAAAGCAATCTCTAGTTTGCTTCTGTTAGAGCAAAATGACTATCCTTTTTAAGATCACCTGATCAGAGGCTCAAGTGATCTCTTCTGATCACTCTCTGTCCGTCGTCTGTCGTTAACTTTTAGCTTTAAACATCATCTTCTCCTTAACCACAGGACCAATTTCAACCAAACTTAAAAGGAATGTTCCTTTGGTTGCCCTCTTTCAAAATTGTTCAAAGATTTAAATTCCATCGAGAACTTTGGTAGCTGCAGCATCAGAAATTGGGCAAAATGTCCAAAACTTTAAAAATCTTCTTGTCCAAAAGTACTTGCCCGATTTACCAAGATTGTTCAGATTATTCCGATCCGTTGAAAAACATGGCCAGCAGGGGGCGGAGCTTGTTTTCCCTATATGTGCATTGTAAAATCTTTAAAAATCTTCTTGTCCAAAAGTACCAGCCAGATTTGAAGATAATTTGGCACACATGTTCCTTGGGGGACCTTCTACCAAGGTTGATCAAATTAATCCAATACGTTGAAAACATGGCCGCCAGGGGCGGGGTCGTTTTCCTTATATGTGCATTGTAAAATCTTCTTGTCCAAAAGTACAAGCCCGATTTGAAAATTATTTTGAACAAATGTTCCTTGGGGCACCCTTTAGCAAGAATGTTCAAATAAATCCGATCCGTTGAAAAACATGGGCGGGGCTTGTTATCCCCTTGGTTACGAAGTAAGAGAGAAAGGGATATAGTAACGGGACCGTCCGTATGTATGTATGTATGTATGTATGTGTGTCCTTCCGTAACAAACCTTGTCATCACTCTACACTAACCATTTCTTGACAGATCTTAACCAAACTTGGTATAAAGTAAGTATATGGTAACATCTTGAAGCCTATTGATTTTCAAGGTCATAGGTCAAAGGTCAAGCCCAAAATTGGACTTGCAATATTTTCAGCTGTGGCAACCTTGTCACCACTCTACACTGACCATTACTTGACGGATTTTAACAAAACTTGGTATAAAGTTACTTTATGATAATATCTTGAAGCCTATTGATTTTCAAGGTCATAGGTCAAAGGTCAAGCCCAAAATTGGACTTGCAATATTTTCAGCTGTGGCAACCTTGTCACCACTCTACACTGACCATTACTTGACGGATTTTAACAAAACTTGGTATAAAGTTACTTTATGATAATATCTTGAAGCCTATTGATTTTCAAGGTCATAGGTCAAAGGTCAAGCCCAAAATTGGACTTGCAATATTTTCAGCTGTGGCAACCTTGTCACCACTCTACACTGACCATTACTTGACGGATTTTAACAAAACTTGGTATAAAGTTACTTTATGATAATATCTTGAAGCCTATTGATTTTCAAGGTCATAGGTCAAAGGTCAAGCTCAAAATTGGACTTACAATATTGTCAGCTGTGACAGCCTTGTCACCACTCTACACTGACCATTCCTTGACCGATCTTTATAAAACTTATTATACAGTTAGTTTATGATAATATTTGAAGCCTATTGATTTTCAAGGTCATAGGTCAAAGGTCAAGCCCAAAATTGCACTTACACTATTTTCAGCTGTGGCAACCTTGTCACCACTCTACACTGACCATTACTTGACAGATTTTAACCAAACTTGGTATACAGTTACTTTATGATAATATCTTGAAGCCTATTGATTTTCAAGGTCATAGGTCAAAGGTCAAACTCAAAATTGGACTTACAATATTTTCAGCCGTGGCAGCCTTGTCACAACTCTACACTGACCATTCATTGACCGATCTTAATAAAACTTATTATACAGTTAGTTTATGATATGTCTTGAAGCCTATTGGTTTTCAAGGTCATAGGTCAAAGGTCATGCCCAAAATTGAACTTGATTGAACTTACAATATATCTCAGCTGTGGCAACCTTGTCACCACTCTACACTGACCATTCCTTGACAGATCTTATCCAAACTTGGCATACAGTTAGTTTGTGACAATATTTTGAAGCCTATTGATTCAAGGTCATAGGTCAAAGATCGAAGTCAAAAATTGGACTTAAATATTTAGATCATAAGAGAACTCAATG
The DNA here is from genome assembly GCA_031761405.1 of Serripes groenlandicus. Lineage (NCBI taxonomy): Eukaryota > Metazoa > Mollusca > Bivalvia > Cardiida > Cardiidae > Serripes > Serripes groenlandicus. The sequence continues at coordinate 39,404,453 of JASEVX010000004.1, forward strand.
TGAAAATGGAAAGCCGAGGGGATGCATCCGCTTTGCGGTGCCCTTGTTTTCCTTACATGTGCATTGTAAAAACTTCAAAAATCTTTTGTCCAAACGGACCTGCTCGATTTAAAAATAATTTGGCGCAAATATTCCTTGAATCTCTACCAAGATTGTTGAAATTATTCCGATCTGATGAAAATCATGGCCGCCAGGGGGCGGGGCTTGTTTTCATTATATGTTATATAGTGAAAACTTAAACAAATACTCTTGTACTAAATCACTGGACTGATTTGAAAATAATTTAGCATAAATGTTCCTGGTGTAACCCTCTGCCAAGGTTGTTAAATTTATTCTGATCAGTTTGAAAACATGGCCACCAGGGGGGCTGCTTGTTTTCCTTATATGTATAGAGTAAAAACTTTAAAAACTATTGAAGTTTTATTAATCAAGGTGATCGATATTATAAGGCCATCATGGCCCTCTTGTTTTAAATGTTTTTTAAGTACTGCTTTCTACAACAAAGTAATTAACACATCAGATAACTTGCTTAAACTTAAAAACGTCAAAGTGAGTCTTTTTCTAGATCACCTGAGCAGAAGGGCATCTATTCTGATCACTCTCTGTCCATCGTCTGTCGTTAACTTTTAGCTTTAAACAACATCTAAATCACTGGATGTTTTCTGTACCACCCAAAAAAGTTTTGTTTTATTGGCAAGCACGAAAAAGTCGAGAACTCTGACAGCTCTTGTTTAAATACTTTTATATGATGAAAAAGTTTAATGACCTTTATATAGCCTATTAACCGTTAAATGTTGCCCTCCTTTGTTCCAGAGTATTCCAGGTGCCTATAACCATGCCGTTGACGAAAAAGAGCATACTGTTGATCAATGGAAAGGTACTGTAGTTTATTTATAGACAAATAAAGAGACTTAAAAACTACCTTCTGGAGATTTTAATTTTAAAATTAATTAAGGTTGCATATCAGTGGTCGTCATGACTGCTCTTTAGATCAATCTGTGAGTCCTTCATGCGAAAAGGTGCAAGTTGGGATTTTATGAACAGTGTAAGTTCAGATCAGGTAGGTGTATCTGCTCAGAATCTTCACATGTTGACAGAAGCTTCTAACCAGCTTGTGTAAGTAATTTTAACAGTGTAGATCATGATCAGACTGCGGATAGAAAGGCTTTCCTGGATCTACACTGCTCATAAAAGCTAACATTTACTTTTTCCCATGAAAAGTCTCCTATGACGTGCAAGCTACAATACGAAAATCACCTGTGGCTCATGTCTTCAGTAAACAAGAACCCTGTAATAGTCATAAACACAACAAAGGTTGTGAATTTGAACCATGGAATGGCCTATTAGCATTACAGCATGATTTTTCTTTCACTTTTTAGCTCACATGAGCACAAAGTATAGGACGAGCTATTGCAATCACTGTGTCTGACTGACGTCCATCGTCTGACTGACGTCCATCGTCTGTCATTCATCTGTCAACAATTTCTTAACACCTCCTCTGATACCACTATGCCAACTTCTTGAAAGGAATGTTCCTTGGTGGTCCTCTTTCAAAACTTCATAAAGAATTAAATTCCTTGCAGAACTTTTTTTTTACATCAAATTAAAAATTATTATAAAACTCGCATTTAATTCTTAAATTTAGAACCCAGTCATTAAAAGAGGGATCCATTTAAAAACATTGATGCCAGGGGACAGAGCTTGTTTTACCTATAGATACAGTGTATGTATTTATAGTGAAAAGTTCATAATTGTTCTTGTACTGACTCGATTTGAAAATCATTTTGCACAAATTTTCCTTAGGTTACCATCTACCAAGATTGTTCCAGGGGAGGGGACTTGTTTTCCTTATATTTATATACAGTCAAACCTTGGTGGCTTGAACATGGGAAACCTTGAATACGATGGATAGCTCAAACTCGTCTCTCATCCCGACCAAAACCCTATATAATACAAGTTGTTCTTCTACAGATAGCTTGAACACCTTCTCCCAAACTCTCGAACTAAATGCAAGGTCCCTTTTGCGTAAATAGTGCACATATAACACCTGGATAGGTCGAACATGTAAATTGTCACCTTTTAGTCGACTGTTTTTCACCCCTTCAATTATTGCGCCGGCTGTTTAGTTTCTTGATTAAGGCAGTGCTATTTATCACATGCTTGTGATATTCGCTCAAGAGATGTTTGTAGTTAAGAGTATATCAATTAGGGGATAACTGTTTGTATTTTTTAATCACTAATGTAAATTATACCTTAAAATATTTACGTCATAAATGTGTTTGCGATTAAAAGAAAACAAACTGGTATTATTACGTATGCATTATCACAACACAAACTACATTAATATAATCAGGATAAAGCACTTCATCATCGTCGTAACGTCCAAAATTGGATGCCTCAAACTATTAATAGATCAAACTATTTAGTGTGGGGCCTGGCCCTGCAAATTCGAGCCACATAGGTTTGACTGTATGTATACATGTAGTGAAAACTTGAAAAGTCTTCATGTACAAAAGCGCTGGCCCAATTTGAAAATAATTTGGCACAAATGTCCCTTATGTGACCCTCTACAAAGAGCGTCTTTATTATTCCATTGAAAAACATGACCACCATTGGGCGGGGCTTGTTTTCCTTTTTTATACCCCCTCCTCAAACAAAGTTTTGGGGGCGTATATTGGAATCACCCTGTCTGTCCGTCCATATGTCTTGTAAGCGCAACTCCTCCTGAATGGCAGGACCGATACTTATGAAACTTTACACAGTTGCAGTACACAACCTGAGGATGGGCATAAAGTAAGATTATCCCGGTCGGAAATATTTCAAGGGAGATAATTGCCATTACTTAGTCCAATATTGCAATATGTTGTGACAGGTCTCGTAAGCGCAACTCCTCCTGAATGGCTGGACCCATACTGATGAAACTTTACACAGTTGCAGTACACAACTTGAGGATGTGCATGAAAAAGGATTATTCCGGTTGGATATATTTCAAGGGAGATAATTGACATTACTTAGTTCAGTATTGCATTATCTGAAAGTTATCCCTGTATGGAAATGGTTGTTCACTTTAACAATATAAACTGTAGTGTGGGACGGGGGTATCCTTTCATGAGTTCACTCACAGTTCTAGTTGTATATATAGTGAAAGCTTAAACAAATTCTTCTTGTGCAAAACTATTGGCCTTGTTTCAAAATGTTTGGCTTACATTTTCCTTGGTTGAAATGATTCCGACCATTGAAAATCATTGCCTCCAGTAGGCTCTGCTTGTTGTCTTTGTGAAGAACATGAAAATTATTTAAGTTCCTTTAAATCAGGTGAGCGATAAAGGACCATCATGGTCCTCTTGTATTTATGATACTTTTGTATAATATATCTAATGATTGTGTTCACATTGTTTCAGAACTAATCTACGATGAGGTTATGGCTTATGAGAAAGGAGAAATAATATCTATGCAAAATATGGCAAGCGCGAAATTGCAGAATGGCACAGGTTAATATATCACTTATTCCATTAAGGTTTAACACTTTCCCACCTGCAGACACAATTTGAAGCATCTTCTGCAAATAACTTTTGAAAACATTGTGACAAAAGGAGAAATTGTTTATAAAGAGCAATTTCTATTTTTGCCACAATGGTTTCAACTCTTATCTATTCAGTATTAATACATTTATATACAGAGATCAACTTATTTTTACCTCTATGTTTACAATGTCGTCTGCTGAAGATTTGTTACATGTGGGAAAGGGTTCGCTGTTTGACTGATATGACAACTTGAGAATAGTACTGCTTTTATAACATCTAAGAAAATAATGTAACATTCTAGAATATTGAAATTTATATTCTTATTTTGATTAGTTGAAAATGTTCTGTAGAAAAAGAAGTTGCATAGCATGAGCAATTCCCTTTTTAAGCAACATTTTCAGTTATTATCCCTTTCCCTCATATAGACGCTTTCTGATGCCTCTGCAGCAGACAGCTTTTTAAAAACATAGTGACAAAAGAAGAAATTGCTCAAAACAAGCAATTTCTTCTTTTGCCACAATGTTTTCCACTTTTAGTCATAGGTTATCTATTTAATTATAGAGATATTCTATTTTTAGACAAAATATGTTCAAAGTCGTCTGCCGCAGAATTGTTGTATGAGGGAAAGGGTTATATGCTGAAAAGACTTCAAAAGTTGTCTGCATAAGGGAATGGTATATGCTGATTTGCATCATCCCAATTGTATTTGAGCCATACATGCAATATTGGTCACTTACAAATTAAAAACATCTATTCTAAAAGATGCACATGACAGAAAATCTAAGTGACAATAGAAACTACTATGTACATTATGAGTAATTTATCACAATCTTTTAACTCATATGAGCATGTATAGTCTGGTGTGTTCTGAACAGTTCTAGGTAACATGACTAGTGTCATTTGAATGATCTTCCAATAGTTAAGTTTTACTTATACTTTAAGTTTAGGATTATAGAAAACAATTTAAAGACAAATACTATCTAAAGCATGGTAGGATGGATTTGATTAAAATGATATGGAAATGTTAACCTACATAGAGAAATGTCAGAGAGCGAATTTTACTAAGATTTCCTCAAAAATTCTCCATCAAATCCCAATCAGGTTCAAACACATCCTACCTTTACTTTATTTGTTAGTTATTCTCAGATGACACATGTGTTCCCTCTTACACACTTGTTTGAGTGCTTCAGAGATGTATACCCAGTGATTATAGGAAACTGTTCTTGAGAATATTGATAATGCCATTTTGTCAACGATGAATTGTCTTTTTCAGCATCAGATAACTCCAACAACGATGGCATTGTTGACAGCGTTGCCCAAAGTAAGCAAGCAAGCAGGCCAAGATAACTTAGATTTATTGGAAAAGAATTTGTCAACTTCATTTATGCATCGTATAAGTGATATGCCATTTGGTTTACAGATTGAAATGGGTTGTTAAACGTCTCAATTCACAGAATATGTGCGTTGTTTCACAGTCATAGTAATCAAGATGACAATTCATAGAAATTTGCTGTACAAACCTTTTGGCAGTATTATGCATGGTGTATGGAGGATATTGCAAACTCTCTGTGAACTCTTTAAGAAAACCATGGAGGAACTCACCAACCAGTCTACCAACCATTTTGATTATATCTCTGTTTACAAGAGCTCTTGATATGGGCAGTTTTTCATATTCCTTGTTATGCACCTAATATTATATTGTTAGAGTCGTCTGCTTTGAAAACGCATATAAAGACAATAATGTAACATCTGGAATGTTTTAAATGTACTTTTGATACAGACAGCTCATTTTGATAAATTCTTTCTTTTCTTTCAACAGTTGTCATCTACCTTGGTATTTCAGGAATAAGGTTTAATATATCTGAATATCAATGAAGTACAACATGTAGATTATGATTAGAAATATTGTTTTACTGGAGTGATAATGTTCTTTAGAGGTTCAATAAATATGTGGAAGTAATACATGTACTAAGGAAGCTTCTTCTCCTCAGAATTGTCAATTGAGAGGCTACTTAACCCTTTCCCTCATATAGACGCTTTCTGACTCCTCTGCAGCAGATGACTTTTTGAAAACATTGTGACAAAAGAAGAAATTGCTCTTAACGAGCAATTTCTCCTTTTGCCACAATGTTTTCTACTTTTAGTCATAGGTTATCCATTCAATTATAGAGATTTTCAATTTTTTGACAATATATGTTCAAAGTCGTCAGCTGCAGATTTGTCGTATGAGGGAAAGGGTTAACCTTTTCCAATATGCAACATTTCCAGTAGACGGCTTTGAAAACATTGAAGCAAATATGGAAAATCTCTGGAAATGTAAGTATAATTTCGAATAGAGTTCAAAACATTATGGCAATTGGAAATTGCCACAATGTTATAAATTTCTACTGCGTATACATCAAAATACGTCTTCATGTGGGAAAGGGATAACTCATTCCCTGATACAGACGACTATAGAAACAGTGTGGTAAAATGAGAAATTAATAAAACCTGAAAAGATGTTTTCAACTCTAATAAAAAATATTGTTATTTTATACTCATACATGTTATCATCAGATGACTATAAAAATAGCATACTAGATAAAAAACAGTTCAGTTATTTTGTTCAATTGGATATCTCATTATTTAACCACAGATAAAGATCAGAATGGTTAGTGAATTCAATTTATTTAAACATATCCCTTATAAGGAGGTCTTCTGTTGATGCTCTTGCAGTAGTTACCTTTTTTGTAGAGTGAGGAAAAAATGCTCAAATCAAGCAATTTCTCCTTTTTCCACAAATTCTGTCAACTCTGGATCGAAACTATACTTTCAGATTTTAAGATAATACTTACTTTTCTGAAAATATCCTTTCAGGTAAATAGTTACAATCAATTGCTTTATACGCCAGATATGAGGTATCTAATATATAATGGCAACCTTTTGTTGTCTTGGCCTCCAGGGGTTGAGAGCTTGATTTCCTTTTATGTATAAAGTTAAAACTTAAAAAATCTCATTGTACAAAAGTACTCGCCCGATTTGAAAATATTTCGGCAATCTGCACATATCTTCCATGGTGTACCATTTTTTTTTTTAAGTTATTTGGAACCATTTAAAAAGATATATATATATATGTATAGTGAAAACCTAAAATATATTTCTGTCAAAAAGTATAAACCCAATTTGAAAATAATGTGGAACACATGTTCCTTGAAATGACTCTCTACAAAGATTATTCATTTTTTTTCTGATCCGTTGAAAAAAATGGCCGCCAGGAGGTTGGGCTTGTTTTTCCTATTATAAATATAGTTAGAACTTGAAAAATCTTCTTGTACAAAGTATTGGCCAAATTTGAAAAACATTGCCACCAGTGGGCGGGTTTTGTTATCTTATATGTATTAGAGTAAGAACATTGAAAACTAGGTTCTTTTTTAATCAGGTGAGCGATATAGGACCATCATGGTCCTCTTGTTCAAATTTGGATTAATTCTGCATTAGGTCCATTTTCTTCAAACTATTTTAGCTAGAATCCTTGATATTCATAATCAATAGATGTCTGTTGAATATGGGGCACATAACTGTGGTAGGATTTGCTGCCATACAAAATGTACCTTCTTACAGCTTTCTTGTTCCACATTGTTTTCAACTTTTATCAACATTTAACATTCAATATTGCAGATTTCATTTCTTTCCATGGTAATTTCAAAGCAGATGAATCTCAGAATATCTTTTTATGTTAACAGATAAATAAAGGGTTGAATGAAGTAACTTGTCACTTGTTATAATGTTACTATTGCTGTATAGATTGTTCTATAGTGAATTTTAGTCCATGACTGCATCTCAACTTGTTCATGTTTATATGCATATAATGGAAGTTTTAACTTATGTAACTTGATATGTACATATTCTGTTTTTAAGTATTCATTTTGTATAATAAGTCATTCACTGTTTATAATGTGTAAAATACTCATCGGGTATAAGATTGTATAAATATATGTGAAAATATGAGACATACCGCAGGGAAACCAATCTTTAAGAATGACTATCCAGACATAGATCAGTACCTTAGAACCATGAGATCAGGGTTGTTCCTTTTATTAATCCATTACTTCACACTGACGACATTTAACGCCTGCTGTTGCAGACGACTTTTGAAAACATTGCAATAGAAGGTGAAATTGCTCAAAACAAGCAATTTCACCTTTAATTCCAATATTTCCAACTCTTTGTCAAAAAGTTACTTCCAGTTTTCCAGATTTTTCAACTTGATCATCTGTTAATTGTTAAAGTAGACAACATTTGAAATATCATGTGAAGTAATGGGTTAATTGATTGAATAGTCTTGATCAAGTGTTGTGACAGTGTGACTACATTTTTAGCTCACCTGAGCACCTCCTCTAACGCTACGTCAACAATTTCAACTGAACTTCACAGGATTGTACCTTGCATGATCTTCTATCAAAAAATTTAAATAATTGTATTTAATGCAGACCTCTGGATTACATGGCACAAATGTTTTTTATAAGTCATGACTCTACTAAAAGGGTTTCAATTATTTTGGTCACTTTAAATTGCATGGGATTGGGTTGGTTTCCCCAATCTTTCTAGCTCACCTATGCACGAAGTGCAAGGTGAGCTTTTGTGATCACTGAATGTCCGGCGTCCGGCGTCGTCGGTCCGTCCGTCTGTTAATAATTTCCTACAAATGACTTCTTCTACTAAACCAATGGACAGATTTCAAAATAATTTCACAGGAATGGTCCTTAGGTGGTCCCCTTTCAAAGTTGTTCAAAAAATTTAATTCCATGTAGAACTTTGGCTGTTGCGGCATCAGAAAAGGGGAAAATTGCCAAATCTTAAAAAATCTTCTTGTCCAAATGTACCCGGCCGGGTAGCTCAATTGGTAGCGTATCTGACTCGTGATCTGGAGGTCACGGGTTCGATACCCGGTTGCGGCGACATTCTTTCGGGCGATGTTTTCCATTGCCTCTCACCTCTGATCTATGTAAGAAAGTAGTCAGTGGCTTCGAAAGAATGTTGTGTAAGTACTGGTGTGGGAAAGCCAGGAAAACATGGGTAGGTGCACTGACCGCCGTGATATGACCAAAGCTGTTGAAAGCGGCGTTAAACTCCAAACAAACAAACAAATTGTCCAAATGTGCTGGCCAGATTTCAAAATAATTTCACAGAAATGGTCCTTAGGTGGTCCCCTTTCAAAGTTGTTCAAAGAATTTCATTCCAAGTAGAACTTTGGTTGCTGCAGCATCAGAAAAGGGAATTGCCAAATCTTAAAAAATCTTCTTGTTCATAAGTGTTGGCCCGATTTAAAAATTATTTTGCACAAATGTTCCTTGGGGCCCCTACCAAGCTTGTTCAAATATTTCCGATCCGTTGAAAAACATGGCCACAAGGGGATGGGGCTTGTTTTCCTTATAGGTACATTGCTAAAACTTTAAAAATCTTCTTGTCCAAAAGTACTAGCCAGATTTCAAAAATTACTTCACAGGATGGTCCTTAGGTTGTCCCCTTTCAAAATTGTTCAAAGAATTTAATTTCAAGTAGAACTTTGGTTGCTGCGGCATCAGAAAAGGGGAAAATTGCCAAATCTTAAAAAATCTTCTTGTCCAAAAGTGATGGCTCAATTTGAAAATTATAAAATCTACATGCTTCATATTATGAATCCTATAGATCAGGTGAGCGATCCAGGGCCATCATGTCCCTCTTGTTTTTTGTAAGTACTGAATTTTCAAAATAATTTCATAGAAATGTTACTTGTGTGACGCCTTAAAAGGTTGTTGAAGCCATATTAATTGGATGAAAAACATGATGCCAGGCAGTGGGACAAATGTTCTTTTTGTGCCTATAGTGCAAACCTTGAAATACTTCATGTGTAAAAGTATGTGTTTGATTTCTTAATAATAGACAAAAATGTTCCGTTAGTGATCCTCTACTTAGGTTAAAAATACTTTGATAGGCTAAAAGCATGTCCGCTGATTTCACTTAAATGCCTTTATTGCAGATTTGTTCTCTATGGGAAAGGGTTAAATTTCATTGATCAAAATAATTCAACGTCCTACACAAACTCAGGTTAGCTATCCAGGACTTGTATGAGATGTGACTTGAAATTGTGCAAGCTACTATGCCATAGTTTCATGTTTAACAAAGTACCTGATATGTTTTTGATGGTATTTTTTTTAACTTTTCCTAATAGAAAATATTACAAAGAAAGAACATTAATGATTTTGAGATGGAATAGAAAACATTTTTAGAAAGGGGGAAATTGCTAATAATGAGCAATTTCTCCTTTTCCATAGAGTATTGGATTTTTTTACGGTATGATTCATTATTTTGTTGTATCGGGGAATGGTTTAACAGAGATGAGATGATAAATGAAGGGTCTTACACTAACATATGTTTGTAAATTGCTTCTTCTTTAAATGTTTTGTTCTCATTCAAACACTTTTAAGTGCAGTTACTTGACAAAAACACCTACTGACAGAAAACTATCAACAGAAAAGCAATAAATTTGATTTTGCACAGACCTGTGATAATCTACCACTTTTTATGCTCTCATATATCAAGTAGCATTTATCCACATATTAAGACATTTCTGTTATTTGATGGGAAATTTTGCACTAAATGATAAGCTTTGTAGTTAAAATGATCAAACTCTTACTATCGCAGGTCTGTCAAGACTATGTTGTCAATTTTCTTGAAATACAGGTGTTTAATGTAGTTAATGTGATCTAGTCCCGACCATTGTGTAGAACATGAGCTGCAATGCAAAAAATAAGGTCTTTTGGCATTTGCAACCAGTGCAGATTTGGATCTGACTGCTTCCCAAGTCTGATCATAATCTGCATGTTCACCTTAAAATCTGTTGAGCATTAATAAATCTTATTGTAAATAATCAAAATACCAACAAGACTGTATGCATACCTTGGCTGGTCTTAAACTACACTTAAGGGGATTGCCTAATTTTTCAGTGTTAATCCTTAATAGTATCTCAATCTAATTGATACATGGGGCCCTGTCACATGATAACGTACTCAATTATTCTTGGTTGCGTTTGAAAAAACTCCCTTTTATCATAATGTTATTAAAAGTTTTTGCTATTGCATAGCTGTTTAAAAAACTTGTCTGTGTCAGGGAAAGTATCACAACTCTACTATTTGGCAAAGTTAGATTTCATTATTGCAAAAGGGAATATGAACTGTTTAGTGTTTGGATAGAATCAGTTTTAACCCTTTCCCTCATACCACAATTCTGCAGCAGACGACTTTGAACGTATTTTGACAACAAATAGAAAATCTCCATAATTGAATGGATAACCTATGACGAAAAGTGGAAAACTTTGTGGCAAAAGGAGAAATTGCACGTTTTGTGCAATTTCTTCTTTTGTCACTATGTTTTCAAAAAGCTGTCTGCTGCAGAGGCGTCTATATGAGGGAAAGGGTTATAAAGATCTGTTAATTTTAGAGTGGTCACCTTGTTGTACTATTGGTATGTTTCTTATACAGATTCCGTGTTCAAGGATCATTCACCGGATACATGTTCTTTTCTCTTGGCTTCAAGCTAACAGACAATACCAAGATTTTGATCTGTTGAAATAAATGGCTATCATTTTAACTTATACATATAGTGAACACTTTGAACACTATTGAAGTTCTATAAAATCAGGTAAGCGATTGTTTTCTGGCAGAGAGATGAAAAGCTGTGGGAAAAGGAAAATTTGTATATGAACAATCTTTCCATTTCCTTATATTATTTTCAAAAGTCACCTGCTGCAGAGTTGTCTGTATGAAGTAAAGGGTTAATGAATGAATCAAATCTCACGTATTTGATGTTATACCTATGTTTCAATCACAAATATGTACTTACAAACAAACAGTTTGATGACATATAGTATGACTGGGGCTGATGATGCGAGTGTACAAATTGTTACGGGAATATAATCCGATACATGTACCACACTAGGTGTAATTGGTGGATATATCTTATTACATCCCATGTACATTGTATTTGCCTGAACAGACAGCACAAAGTCACAGGCTTATCTTCGCATTTCCTGGTCACAAATATCAGGGCAAAGGTTTTCCAAGATCTGGCTAATTAAATTTTGATCAAGTTCTAATCCATTCCAAGTGAAAGTATGCATGCTTGTGTGTAATAAATCATGTGTTATCATGTTATCTTGTATGTATGTTGAATACTATATGGCAGGTTAACATGTCTTCAAATATGCATGTGTATTTAATGTTATTTAATTTTATAGAAATATGAAATTGTATGTTAACCCATTTCCACATGTAGATTCATTTTGAGACATCTGCAGGTAGTGGCTGATGACTTAAGTTGAATTTATGGTAAAAGGAGAAATTGTTCACAATATATTTCAAAGTCGTTTCCTGCAGATTTGTTGTAAGTGGGAAATGGACATCATGAAGAATGAGAAAAAAAAAGAAAAAACCACCAGCAAAACCAGAGTAATTCAAATCATAGATCTATTTTCTCTAGGAATAGTGATGCAGAACATCCAGTTATAAGTAAGATTAACTGAAGATTATCTCATAAATAAGCCATGTCACACATCAATCGATCTCGGGTGTTTTGAAATTAATGGTAATAACAATCAAATTGCAGACTTTATATAGTCATACGTTTAGACGGCAAACTGCAAGTATTCTGTTGAGACAGCACAGCAGATCCTGATCTTCACTGGTGGCATAGGGCCAAAGGTTGATTTGTGTATGACATGGTCCTATTAGTAATAATATCATATTTCTTTATGTGAGCAATTGAGTCCTAGAAGGACATGTATTCTTATTTATATAAAATGATGTTCTTCAATGTAAAGTTTATTCCATTTGAATCTTGGTCAACTCCATATTATAATGCAATGTTGTGTTTTTGGCTCACCTGGACACAAAGTGATCAAGATGAGCTATTAGGCTCACCCTATGTCTGGTGTTCATCGTCACTAGTTGTTATTTAATGCCAACCATTTTCTTTAAACACCTTTCTCAGGTGAGTAATCCAGGGCCTCATTGCTGTCTTGTTAAAAATGCCATTTACATGAGTTCTAATAAGTGTTGTATATTGTGTCTTTTTTATATATGTTGATAACATGCTTTTAAGTGGATAAGTTTTAACAATGGACTCTATCATTATCAAGTAATAAGTTCCACTCTTAATATTCAGTCTGTTTTAAACATGTCTTTACTTGTAATCAGTACAAGCTTGAAATACATAAAACAAGGTTTTTAAGATTGTGGGTTTTTAGCTCACCTGAGCTTTGCTCAAGGTGAGTTATTGTGATCGCCTTTTGTCCGGCGTCCGTCGTCCGTCATGCGTCGTCCATCGTGCGTCAACTTCTTCTCCTCAGTAACCAGTGGGTCAATTGGGATGAAACTTCACAGAAAGCATCCTCTCAATGACCTCACCAGATTTCCTTCAAATTTTTGGGATCCATGCAGAATTCTGGTTTCCATGGCAACGAAATGAAAAAAACTTAAAAATTCTTCTTCTCCTAAACCGGTTGGCAGATTTTCAAATAATTTTGTAGAAATGTTCCTTGGATGACCCTCTATGAGATTCCTTCAAGCCATGTTGATTGGTCGAAAAACATGGCCGCCAGGAGGGCGGGGCTATTATGCCTTATATGGCTATAGTGAAAACTTAAAAAATCTTCTCCTCCGAAAGTGTCAGGCCTATTTTCAAATAATTTTGTAGAAATGCTCATTGGATGACCCTATATTAGATTCCTTCAAGCCATGTTGATTGGTCGAAAAACATGGCCGCCAGGGGGGCGGGGCTATTTTGCCTTATATGGCTATAGTGAAAACTTAAAAAATCTTCTCCTCCGAAAGTGTCTGGCCGATTTTCAAATAATTTTGTAGAAATGTTCCTAGGGTGACCCTCTATCAGATTCCTTCAAGCCAAGTTGATTGGTTGAAAAACATGGCCGCCAGGGGGGCGGGGCTATTTTGCCTTATATGACTATAGTGAAAACTTAAAAAATCTTCTTCTCCGAAAGTGTCGGGCCGATTTTCAAATAATTTTGTAGAAATGTTCCTTGGATGACCCACTTTCAGATTCCTTCAAGCCATGTTGATTGGTCAAAAAAAATGGCCACCAGTGGGCGAGGCTATTTTGCCTTATATAGCTATAGTGAAAACTTAAAAAATCTTCTCCTCCGAAAGTGTCTGGCCGATTTTCAAATAATTTTGTAGAAATGTTCCTTGGATGACCCTCTATCAGATTCCTTCAAGCCAAGTTGATTGGTTGAAAAACATGGCCGCCAGGGGGGCTGGGCTATTTTGCCTTATATGACTATAGTGAAAACTTAAAAAATCTCCTCCTCCAAAATTGTCTGGCCGATTTTCAAATAATTTTGTAGAAATGTTCCTAGGGTGACCCTCTTTCAGATTCCTTCAAGCCAAGTTGATTGGTCGGAAACTATGGCTGCCAGGGGGCGGGGCTTATATAGGTAAAGTGAAAAAAAAAAAAATCAGGTGAGCGATTCAAGGGCCATCATGGCCCTCTTGTTTTAATTTACGAAGAATTTTTTTTTATTTGCAGTCTAATCATGTCCATTCATGAAATAACACTTTAAGTGGGCACTCAATTCAATTATTTTACTTTCATTTACAAAGATTTCCATAATTTATAGAGAAGTTTTCAAAGTCGTTTGCTGCAGATTTGTTGTATGTGGGAAAAATAACAGTGTTCCTACAAAATGTTATCTGTTGTGGCCCCTTTTGTGTGAAACCATGCACTAAAAACACATCCTGTACACTAACCAGGTGTTGTTGGGTACTTGCGCAGCAGAAAAGTTTTGTAGGAAAAGAAGCAATTCATCTATGTTTTACATGTTAGGTAACCTGTCCCATAATTATGTATTTTTTTTCCGCATTTGCAATGTCTGCAATTTTGAACAGTTTGAAAACTGCATATTAGAAAATGTGTTAATATAAAGCACAATACAGACTAAAGATTTTATCTTTATGTAATATTTAAATACAATTGCCATTGATACTGTGTTTAGGTTTTTAAAAAAAGGAAATAGTTGTTATGTTTGTAATCATATTGACCCTTGATGTTTTTGATTTTGTATTTGGAAATTAACATATTTATCAGTATGACATGCAAAAATAATACTATGGATGGAACTAAATTGTACAAGGGTTTTTCCACAAATAGCATATTTATTTTGAGTTAATTAAGGTACAATAAGGAAACTTTCCTATGTTGTTATTTTCTCTCCTAGATAGACCTGTAAGTTACAATGATCAATGAATCTTCTTGGTTGTAGTGGATAAAGTAAGAGACCATAGTGAGAACAGTTTTAAGAAGTAACTTTGAAATCAAGACAAACAAATCAACAATAACACCATTTGGCTGGGAGACAATACACCACACTACACATTTACACATATGATATGCTGATGAACGACTGACTGCAAATGGATATGAGGTTTATTTACAACATACAGTTTAATACTGTTGACAAATCAGAAATGATATGCTATTTTGATAACCCTTGTATATACACTACCTATTGTGATACATGTGTGTGTAGAGTTAGTATGCTTTTAACATTCAAGTCAAAATGTGATATCTGGAAAATCAGGGGTATTATTTTGATAATGAATTGTTAACATTGCAATTTGTCATTTCTCCAAGATGTTTTCAAAAGTCATCTGCTGCAGAGGTGTTTACAGTTTATATCAGAATCTTCTATACATTTGTTGAAAGTGTTATTCTGTAATAAAATTTACAAACTATAAACATAAGAAAGTTGCCATTTTTTTACAAAACATTGAGAAAAAAAAAAAGAAATGCTATTATTTAGTCATTTCTATTTATCAGTGCTTTAAAAAATCGTCTGCTTCGGAAAAAAAATCTTCAGAAAATCCAAAAGATTATCTGTACAATGAATACATACATGTATAGTGTTTGTATTCAAATTTACAATGTCATCATTTTTAGATCATTTTAAAAGGTTTTACTCTCATGTTTTAGTGTTTCATCTTTAATAAACACACACATTGGCATATACTACATGCCTAAATTCACCTGATCATGATCTTTGTGCAAAGATGTATATTACTATGACATTTATTTTCATTGAATTTCTGATTTGTTTGATCAAGAACTTAGATTTAAGTTCCTGGTGTTACAGATGCAAAAGATAATATGGTACATGTATTTGCACGAAAAGCAAGATCAGATAAATTTCTAGAAATAATAACAAACATTACTGTTTACAATGTAAAAAAAAATTACACACAAATATTTGCTTCTTGATAGAATGCCAACACAAGTGAATTATTAAGCTGATAGTGGTAACATTTGGAAAATTGATATTGCTTACTTTATGTTTAAAAATATTGTCTGCTCTGGAAGGGTCAGATGTCATAAGTATCAGGGAAAGAATTCAATTGTTTTTACTTGTCTACACAGTTTTTAGCTCCATTGACTGTAAGCCTGTCAAACCTTTCTCATGGCAAGTTGTATGTTGTGCTTCCATCTGTGCGTTAACATTTGGCTTCAAGAACCACTGTGTCAAAAGCAATGAATCATCACAGAAAGCCTCCTATTTTTTTTTCTATCAGTCCAATAATTTTGTTGGTGTGGCATGAAAAGACCTTGTAAAGAGAAAGACTTAAACTAATTTCTCCTCCGAAGCCACTTGGTGGTTGTTTATATAGTTTCACAGGGATGTGGAACAAGTGACTTTCCATCAAATTTCTTCAACGCATCTTGATTTGTTCAGAGCTTTGTTTTTGTTTGGCGGATTCACCTCAAAGTTGAAATTCTTTTACTTTGTAATCAGTAGAATTAAATACAACAAGGATTATAACACTAGCCTGCTTAATTTTGGAGTTTTCTCTCCTCTTTTCTCATTTTCCAAAGTATGAATCTCAACCTTGGTTTGTAGGTAGCTTGTGACCTCCAGAACCATATCTCCAGCAATGTTAAATAGTAGGCATATTTTGGGAGTTCTCTGTGTGAGCATATTTTCAGTCTGGCTATTATCAAACTGTTGCAGGCTACTAGTAGAATGATCTTATGAAATTACTTCTTATAAATGTTTCTAAGCTAACCTTCTACCAGATCCCTTTTTAGTCATGTTGATTGTAAAAAAAAAACATGACTGCTAGTAGGTCATGCTGTTTTACCATTTATTTGTATGGTGAAAACTATAAAAATCCTTTCCTTAGAACATTTTGCTCCTACTTCAAATAATTCATAGAAATTTCCCCTAGGTGACCCTCTTATGAAAGTGGTGCAATACTGGGATAATGGCATTCTTTGACCTTACTTTTTACTTGTGGCAAAGTAGATGTACTAACAATAGTAATCCTTTCCCTTTTGTGATATTTTTTAGAGTAGCTACTTTGAAATCATCTACAGAACAAGTTATAAGTCTAATGAAATAAATGACTTGATTTGATACTCTGATTAAAACATTGCTTGGAGAAGTGACATTGCTTATTGCTCTCTCCTCTTTCCACAATGTTTAAAATGCTGTCTTTTTCAGAAATGTCTCTCATGAAAGTGGTTAAGATTTTCCAAAGAAACTGAAGGAATTTATTAAATTTTTCACAAGTTGTACTTGACAAAGGGGAAGGAAATAATATTGATTGTAAATGAATACTTTATACATCTTTGAACATGCGGTGCCAAATATTCGCATTTTTAAAAAGTCATGAAATTGTGAGATCTTGATTAATACCATCGCAAACTGTTACCTAAGCAACCAACAAATTAAGTTGTCTTGATATAATGTTAAAAATTGTTCCATATAAACTTTGTACATTTCCTTTAACCGTTTGCAAAAATTATATCTTTAGGCTAAATCGATGTTGTACACTTATGTATATCAAGCAAATCTGTGTTCAATGCTTGACTCAGTTTTGCTTAACCGATAGAATATAAAAACACAACGCCTTTTATCTAAAGTTTATCTTATTTTTTACGCCTTTCCAATGTGACATACCGTACACAAGTATATCGGCTAACTTCTTAAACTTCAGATTGACTAGTCCCTAAATTACACATTGTTTGATTAATGTGCAGTACAAGAAAAGCGGTCTTACTGATGAAATTGCTTCGATGTTCAGACTTGGTTTAAGTTGGCATTCCCAATTTTCCTTAATATGAAAACAACATTGCAATACATTGCAAGATTTTAACCTTAAATCATAAGTGATTGGATGGTTGGGCTTTAACACCTCTTTAAACATTGATGAATAAAGCTTGTCCAATAGCCTGAATCATTACCAACTGAGCTACAGGGGCTCAGTTTTATTACATTGAATGTTTTTATCAAAAGCGTTGTAAGAAAGGAGAACTGCTTGTAATGAGTGACTTGGGTTTGTCCCCACTATTTCCTATAGATGTGTACTAGGGTGTAGTATGATGGTTATCTTGATGTATTACAGGTGAAAAACAGTTACCCATAAATCAAAGATAATTCAAATATCAATAACAATCATCAAATAAATGAGATTTTTGTCTTTAATAATACGATAAAAACAATAAAAACTAATTTGAGAAGAACTCTGTAAAAGGACCTCTCTTTCTCGACTATATACATTACATGCATATTAACCCTTTCCCACATGCAGACACATTTTGTCGCAATAGCAGCAGACGGCCTTTGAAAACATTGTGACCAATGGTGAAATTGCTCATTATGAGCAATTTCTCATTTGGCCACAATGTTTTCAACTTCATTTAATATTTAAGATATCTTTTTATGGACTTTTTTCAGGATTTTGTCACAATATTTTTAAAGTCGTCTGCTGCAGATTTGTAGTATGTGGGAAAGGGTTATAGAACAAACTATCAGTATAGAAAACACTACATTTTGAAGATTTATAATAAACAAAAGGAAGTAAAACTTCTTTTCCTTCAACCTTTTCCAACATTTAGATGCCTTTTGATGACTGCAGTAGAATGTTTGAAATATTCTGGTTTCACTTGGTTGTTTATCCTTACCAACTTGAAAATGTTTTATTCACCTCGAATGTCTTCTATAGACTGAGTGTCATGTTATGGTGATGGTTTAATTGACAGTTTCTATTTTGACCACCAATAAAACTGTACATTTATACAGTATTCTGTTCAATCTTCTTATTTTTATCAACTTATTTCAAACTTGAATATTGCTTTGAATTGCATATAAGATATTTAGAGACAAGATCCGACACCATATTATGTGTGAGCAGATTTTGTTAATTATAATTTGTTTATAAAGACATCTATAAATGAAACTGCAGCAGTAGATAACTGTTTATAAATATGTTGGTAAAATAAGAAAATTGTCACACAAGAATTTTATCCTTTAGCCATTCTTATGTGGTATTCGTAAAAAACGTGCACTTAAAATTTATCAGATTTCAATCGAGACAGTCAATGAAAGATTGTTTTTGACTGCGATGAAAACTATTTACAAGATATTATGCTTTATATAGTCTTCTGCTTTGACAATTATAAGAATAAAAATGTTACACCTCACAAAAGGGAAGGGTAACATTGAAACCAAGTTAAATACACTTTTGGGAAAAGGAATAATTTCTTATTTTCCAAAGAATGTTTCAAAAGTTGTCTCTTGCACAGCTGCCAAAGGTCATCTGTGACAGGGAAAGGGTTAAATAAGTGGTAAGTATTTCTGAGAAGTTATTCTGTCCATATATTTGAATTAAATTTTTACAATTACTGGTACCAGTATTCACTGGTCCTCTGTCTGCTGTTTAACCCTTCTATCTAGGTGTACTGGTTATTGATAACAAAATTAAAATTCCCAGAAAATGCCAGTTTAGTACTGGTGTTATATAACCATGACACCAGACTTGGTGTGAGTGCAATCAATGTTTCATGTGTGTAACAGTGCTGTATTAATGTGCCATCTATTTATGGTACACATGAACAAAAATAAACAAACAAAAAACGTAACAAATGTGTTGTCTGTGTTATATGTTAGATGTCCATATTTATTTGGTTGATTGTTAATAAAGGTTGACCCATTTCCTGATACAGAAAGTATTTAAGTAATGTCTAGCAATTTCTCTGTTTTCCACAATGTTTTTTCAACTCTGTATCAAAATTGAACTGTTTCGTATCTTTTCTTCTGACTGTTGAACAATTTGCATTTTGCATGGAATCCTTTGCCTCATTGTAAACTTTATTTGAATATTTAAAAGATATCTTAGAAAGGCAGGATGAATGTCCTGATAACTATTTCCCTTTCCCTCATACAACAATTCTGCAGCAGACGACTGAACATGTTTTGTCAACAAGAGGGCCATGATGGCCCTGGATCGCTCACCTGATTTTTTTTTTGCACTTTAGCTATATAAGTCCCTCCTCCTGGTGGCCATAGTTTCCGACCAATCAACTTAGCTTGATGGAATCTGATAGAGGGTCACCATAAGAACATTTCTACAAAATTATTTGAAAATCGGCCCGACACTTTTGGAGGAGAAGATTTTTTAAGTTTTCACTATAGCCATATAAGGCAAAATAGCCCCGTCCCTCTGGCGGCCATGTTTTTTGACCAATCAACATGGCTTGAAGGAATCTGATAGAGGGTCATCCAAGAAACATTTCTACAACATTATTTGAAAATCTGACAACCAGTTTGGGTTTGAAGTTTTTTCGGTTTCGTTGCCATGGAAACCAGAATTTTGCATGGATCCCAACAATTTGTAGAAATTCTGGTGAGGTCATTGAGAGGATGCTTTCTGTGAAGTTTCATCCAAATTGACCCACTGGTTACTGAGTAGAAGAAGTTGACGCACGCCGGACAAAAGGCGATCACAATAGCTCGCCTTGAGCAAAGCTCAGGTGAGCTAAAAAATAGAAAATCTCTATAATTAAATGGATAACCTATGGCTAAAAGTGGAAAACATTGGCAAAAGGAGAATTTGCTCGTTATTAGCAATTTCTTCTTTTGTCACTTTGTTTTCAAAAAGCTGTCTGTTGCAGAGGCGTCTATATGAGGGAAAGGGTTAACAGTTACGTTACTTACGGGTGTCATTCAAGCGAAAATGTGCAAGTCACTTACTACGCACTTTTAGTTCACCTAAGCTTAGGGCGATCTATTGTGGAAATTTATTGCCAGTCATTTTGTCCATCTGTATGCATGCATGTATTGGGATAACTTCTCCATTGTTTGTCTGTCAAGTTTTCGTTGACTAACACAGTTGAAGATAATAAGTTAGCCTGGAAGGCCGTTGTATTAAAAACTTGCTCGTTTTTTTACTCGCCGGACCGAATTCAATCTTAAAACTTGTAAATAAATCAGTCCAGATATTTCTATAAATCTCACTATACTACGCTATATGTCACTTTGACAACGAGAACAGAGTCATCTGTAAACCTTCGAGAGAGTTGCTTACCGTGACATAAACAGGATTATTGATTCAATTACCTTTGACAATCGTGTAAACTGATAGTTAATGCCAATCGTATACCTCGGTGATGAATACTTCACCACTGATGGGGGCGGAATTAACCGAGAAAATCAGATTGAATGCATGCATCTTGTTTCGTGCATCCCATTGGCTGTTGGGGTTTTAGGGACTTTCCCTAGGTCAAATGACCTTTGTAACCTTTCAAGATGGCGACCGTAGCATGGAAAAAGAGATATTTACGTAATGTTTCGTAAAAATAAATATGTCGGAAATAGTTCAATCATGGTAATTCCAAAAGGCATTTTTTAGTAAAAGGTTTATTTTCATGTAGACAAAACAATGTGGTATGTGGTATGTTATGTGCGTGACCAATCATTTTCATGTAAGTACTATATTGGAGGACGGGTCGAACATTTTTAGGTACGAACGTAAACATGCATGGTAATGTTCGTCTGCAAATTTTTGAAAATTATGATTTGTAAAGTACTTCTACATTGACATTATCGAGCGATGACACTGTTATTCAGGTAACCTGAAATAAACATGAAATTCGTGTATATTTTTTTGAAAATGTTACAATTTCATATTTTTCAAAAACGAAGGCGGGGGTAAAAATTTCACTGGACTGATTGAGATTTCAAACTTTCCGGAGCACTTATATGCATATAACGAAAATCTTCTTGAAAAGTACCAGTCCAATTTAGAAACATTTCCCTACAAATTTATTCAAGCCATTTTGATTGGTTAAAAAACCTTTTAAAACATTCCTCTCTGAAAGTACTGGTCCTACTTCAAAACAAAAGCTTCGAGGACAATACAAATCAACTCGCGGTGTCGTTTTGTGCAGATGCATTATAGTCACTGTGACTTTGACTAAGGTATGTGAAACAAGAACCTATCTAAGCTCACTTGACAATAAACCAGTGTATGAAGTAAAATAAACTGGTGTATGAAGTAGAGAGGAATTCTGTCCCGAATTGAATGTTCTAGAAAAGTTGTTTCATACAGACAAATTATAGTC
This sequence comes from Serripes groenlandicus, assembly GCA_031761405.1. NCBI lineage: Eukaryota > Metazoa > Mollusca > Bivalvia > Cardiida > Cardiidae > Serripes > Serripes groenlandicus. Next base: position 39,426,403 of record JASEVX010000004.1, read on the forward strand.
ACTATGACCTTGACCTTGCTCTGTAAAATGCAAATCCCTCCAAGGTCTCTTGACACTGAACCTGTGTATGGAGTAGGAAGGAATTCTGTCTACAAATGAAAGTGCTAAAGTGATGACTTAATTTTATACAAACACACTTTCACCCAAGTTGATGGAATGCAAACGTGTACAAGAGGCGATGCTTGTAAACATATGATTTAAGTTTCATAACAATGGGATAAGACATAAAAACATAAGAGAGATGATGTTGTTTCGTACAGGTGTATAATAGTCACTGTGACTGACCTTTAGACCTAGGTCAGTGAAACACAATCTAGTACAAGAGTTGATGCTGGTGACCATGTGTAGTCTGTTTCATAACGATCGGATTAGATATAAAGTAGCTAGAGCAATGATGTCTCCTATAATTTCTTCTTTTGCCATAATGCTTCAACCCTATTCAAGAATTATTCTTTCATTTACAGAGATTTTCCATATTTCTGCCCTGATAAGTTTAAATTCATGTGCTGAAAGATTTGTGGTATGAGGGAGAGGGTTTACAGTTTTGAGGATTTGTTTCTAGCAAAGATCCAGATCAGCATACTGTCACACAGTCTGTTCACATTCTTCCTTGTCACTGATTTAGTATCATTTGTCATTAATTATAACCTTCTACCATGGTTATAAAGTTGACTATCAAGGGAAGACACTTTTAGCAGTCTTTTCTATGAATGCCATGACAGTTTGATGATATTTCCTTGATGGCTTGTTCAAGTCCAGGCAGATTTCATAGTGATCACAGTTGGGTATTATTCGAACTACAAGATCGGAATGATATTTCTGTAAAACTTCCCCAAATTTTGTTGTAGAACTCAAAGGCACAACATAGTCATCAGTTCCATGCAACAACACTATTTTTGGTAACCTGAAACAGATGTGATTACTTTTATCTAATATGTTATTGAAAAATCAGATAGGTTAAGAACTGTTGGCAGTGTGAGTGTTCTATAAATGGAACATGCCTATTTTTTAGAGTTATTCCCCTTTGTTACTTTTTTCCCTGCATGTGACACTTGTGTTCCTTGTTATAAACTAGATGGCCCTGGATCACTCACTTGAGTTATGCCAACCACATAGTCAATCACGATAGCTCAGTTTGAGGTCAGGTAATCTAATATAAGAGTGTCAACAAGTTTTCCTTAAAATTTGGCCTAGTGACCTTGTATCAACAAAACATCCATTCTGACAGTTTCAATATGCTCAAATTAAAAAAAAAAGCTTCTTTAGTGTTAACAAGATTTACCTACAATTTGGCCTAGTGACCTAGGTTTTAATCATACATGACCCTTATTTGAATTTGGTCTAGATATCGTCAAGACAAACATTTAGAAAAAGTTTCAACATGCTCTTGTTGAAAATGTGGCTTCCAGAGTGTCAACAATATTTTCCATCAATTTGACTAAGTGATCTTGTTTTTGTTACAACTCAATATACGAAAGTGGCCTAGATTTCATTAAGACAAAACATTCTGAGAAATGCAGAGAATGCGGTGTTAACAAGAGTTTTCTTCAATTTGACCTTGTGGACTAGTTTTTGACCATACATAACCTATATTCAAACTTGGCCTAGATATCATCAAAGACAATTATTATGACAGCATCAATATGCTCAAGTTAAAAATGCAGCCTCAAGAATGATAACAATGTTTTCCTTCAATTTGTCATTGTGATCTTGTTTTTGACCTCACATGACCCAGTTTCTAACATTGAGAATATTTTATTGAGACGTATGTTCTGATAAACTTTCATGAAGACTGGATACACAATGTTGCCTGCAGAGTGTTAATAAAGTAATTGTTAACGTTGAACGACGGCCAAAATGGTATCACAATAGCTCGCATTGAGCACTACAGGAAGAAAAGATTTTTCAAGTTTTTACTATAGCCATATAAGACAGACAGTTCCCCACCCCCTGGCACCCTTGTTTTTGACCAATTAACATGGCTTGATGGAATCTCATAGAGGGTCACTCAAGGAACATTTCTACAAAATTATTTGAAAATCTGCTCCATACTTTCGGAGATTTGTTTTTGAAGATTTCACTATAGCCATATTAGGAAAACAACCCTGCTGTTTTCTTTTACCAATCAACATGGCTTGAACGATTCTCATAGAGGGTCGCCTAAGAAACATTTCTACACAATTATTTGAAAATAGGCAAATATAGGAGGAGAATACTTTTAAGTTTTTTCTATGGTTTCCCATGGAAGCCAGAATTTTGCATGAATAAAAAAAACTTGAAGGAATTTCGGAGAGGACATTCATTCTTTTGACCGACCTTCAAAAGTCTTAAAATAGTTATACTGACAAATCCTAGTATTTCAATGATGGGAATAAAAAAAATAGTAAAGGTACACACCAAACACTTTGACCACAACAACATGGTTCTTCTACTGGATTTATAACCTCATTATGGTTATCATTTGTGCAAAATATTGAAATCCATCAATCCATTCATAATAAAGTTAATAACCAGAAACAAAAAGCAGACAGAGAGTTGAGCCATGTTATAGTGCCCCATACAGGTCTGACAAGCAGGGGACTTATAACCATGTCCCATTTAACCCTTTCCCTCATACGACAATTCTGCAGCAGACGATTTTGAACATATTTTATCAAAAAATAGAAAATCTCTATAATTGAATGGATAATCTATGACTAAAAGTGGAAAACATTGTGTCAAAAGGAGAAATTGCTCATTTTGAGCAATTTCTTCTTTTGTCACTATGTTTTCAAAAAGCCATCTGCTGTAGAGGCGTCAGAAAGCGTCTATATGAGGGAAAGGGTTAAGTTTTAACCCGAACACTGTATACCGGTACCTGATGGGTTGATCTATATTATTGAAGAGGTAGGACGGCGAGAATCTATCAAACTGCTCTGGTCCATACATAGCTTTAGACATGGTTGACAGGTCCTCTACTCCACGCTTACTCTCATGCTGAAAGTGTTCACCAATGTTATACACACCGGCCATACCTATATTAATAAACAATCAGCATTTTAACCCATCTATAACCAAATGGAACATGTTTAGAATCTTCAATATTGAACAAATCAACAACAACAAATAGGGATATGATGGAAGAATTTTGATTGGAGTTAAGAGATTGTCAGAAACAGTCTCATTTTCCCTTTCCCACTTTCATATGCATTTTGACGCATTTGCTAAGGACAACATTTGAAAAATTTGTGGTAAAAAGAGAAATTGCTCACAACGAGCAAGTTCTCCTTTTGTCACCATGTTACAAATGTACTCAATAATCACAATTTCATTTATAGAAATTTTGGCGGAAATGTTCCTTGGGTGACCCTCTACTAAATCTACTTAAAACATAGTTATATATTAAAAAACATGATCACTGGGCAGCATCAGAAACAAGAGACCCAAGAGGGCCAGTATCGCTCCCCTGCCATTAGGCAAATATTAAATCTCCAAGCAGCCCCGCCCCCTTGTGGCCATGTTCTGATAGAGGGTCACCCTAGGATAATTTCTACAAAACTTTAGCCATATAAGGCAAAATAGCCCTGTCCCCTGGCAGCCATAGTTTTTGACCAATCAACATGGCTTGAAGGAATCTGATAGAGGGTCTCCCAAGGAACATTTCTACAAAATTATTTGAAAATTAGCCATACATTTTCGGAGGAGAATTTTTTTTAAGTTTTCACTATAGCCATATAAGGCAAAATAGCCCCACCCTCTGGTGGCCATGTTTTTTTACCAATCAACTTGGCTTGAAGGAATCTGATAGAGGGTCACGCAAGGAACATTTCTACAAAATATTTAAAAATCGGCTTGACACTTTCGGAGAAGAAGATTTTTTAAGTTTTTACTATTTTTTTTACTATATCTTTTGGTTGCCATGGAAACCAGAATTTTGCATGGATCCAAAGGATTTGAAGGAATTTAGGAGAGGACATTGAGAGGATGCTTCCTATGAAGTTTCATCCCAATCAGCCAAGTGGTTAGGGAGGAGAAGATGTTTGAAGCAAAAAGTTAACGCACACATGCACGCCGGACAATTCGCCATGACATAAATGGCAAAAATTCAATAAAATTAGTCTGCTCTGAAAGTGCTTGTCTGTATTCAAGATAGTGATGCAATATTTCCTTAGGTGAGCCTCAATTAAAATTGTTGATAAGGATCCCTCCACATAATGTCTTCAAATTAGGACATGTTGCATTCCTAATGCTGATTCACTTTTACTGAGAAACTGTTTAGTTGCACTGATCAGAATAATTTAATGTCCTTTAAATATTGACCTTGTTTTGAAGAACATTCTCAGATGAGTGATCCAGGGCCTTATGGCCCTCTTGTGTTCTTTTGGTGTATGCCATGACAAGAATTATGCAAAATTAATTATATCTGAAGGTAGTTACAAGAGATCAACTGCTATGTATTTTCATTACAACTGACCCGGTGAATACAGAGGAGATGTCATATGTAGCCGAAAGTTGAATCCATAGATGCATGGGTTGACATGACCTATGATTGACATTCGTCATTTACATATTAAGCTCTACTATATATAAACATATAGAAATAAACCGTTATTTTCCCCAATGTTATGTACTCTATCTGGAAATCCTGTTGTGACTAAAAGTCTTGTTCTAATTTCCCATCATTTTCATCCGTTGTTTTCAATATAGAAAGGTATTCAAATGGAAAATCTGGTAATGGGTCATATCTCAAATTAATGGTGCTAAAGGAAACCCAAAATGAGATCACTTGTATCCAGATTCAGATCAACCTTTTCAAATAACATACCTATAACCGCTTTCACAGATCAACCTGTTCAAATAACATACCTTTAACCGCTTTCACAGACTGACCTGTTCAAATAACATACCTATAACCACTTTCACAGATCAACCTGTTCAAATAACATACCTATAACCGCTTTCACAGATCAACCTGGTCAAATAACATACCTATAACCACTTTCACAGATCAACCTGGTCAAATAACATACCTATAACCGCTTTCACAGATCAACCTGTTCAAATAACATACCTATAACCGCTTTCACAGATCAACCTGGTCAAATAACATACCTATAACCGCTTTCACAGATTGACCAATCACTGCCATGTCTATAAGGTTACGATCTTCCATATGCTCATCTGGTTTAACAATGGTTATCACAGAATCATTATCTTCAGAATCTTCATCTCCTTCCAATGCATTCACCTGAAAGTCTCCACTACCATCCTTTACTTGACTATCATCTTGTTCCAGAAAACCTCCACTGTTATCAGGAGAGGTCTTCTCAGATCCCCTGTATCTAATATTTGAATCATTGGTTTGCATTAATTCTTCCAAATCACTTTCTAATAAAGATCCCTCCAAAAGTTCTGTTTCTGATATCTGAGAAGATAATACTTGGAAATCTGTGGCATGACTTTGTTTGTTAGTTCCATCACTTAGTCCATCAACAAAATAAAAAGATCCTGATGCTTTGGCATGTTCAAACTCATCTCCTGAGTTACTACCTGAAGATCCACCAAAGTATTTATCTTGGAACTCAAAGGATTTTTCTTGTAAACTAGTTGAGGGTTGGATACTTTTGGTTACGCTTTGTGTGTTTAGTGAATTATTGACAAAAAACTTGTATACTGACATGAAACACAGGTGGGCTCCTGAGGAGTGGCCTACCATCATTATATTAGACTGAAATAGGACAAGAAAACTGAATTACTCTTTTTTCCTATCACATGGTGTTGATTGACGATGTCGGACGCCTCTGCAACATTTGAAAACATTGTGGCAGAAGGAGAAATTGCAAATGATTGCCATAACGTTTTCATCTTTATTAAATAATTGTTATTTCATTTTTTGAGAGATTCAATACCTTTGCCTATATAATTTCAAAGTTGTTTGCTGCATATTTACTGAATGTGGGAAAAGGTTAACTCTTTCCAAATAAAGATTGCTTTTAAGACCTTTGCAGTGATATTTGTGGGGCTTTCAACTTTCCCCCACATATCTCATACTATATTTTAAAAGCATTCTTGCATTTACAAAGATTAACAAGTCTTCTTTCCGAATATATCAACGAAGACAAGTATTTTTTTTATATATATACTCATTTATTAGATTAATTACCAACAGTATACAGATATTTTTATGGTTCATTCCGCAACAGAAAAAATTGACATCTGACCAGTTGCCATAGGGACAATATATGGAAACTTTCTATAAATGAAAGAACAATCATTGATTAAAGTTAAGAACATTGGGGCAAAAGGAGTAACTGCTTATCATTTGCAATCTCTACTATTGCCACAATATTTTAAAGAGTCGTCTGCTGTCTGCAGAGGTGTCAGAAAGTGTCTGTATGTGGGAACGGGTTAATGTGATGCCATTATTGGGTCGTAAAACTATCCCTTTTTACCTGACACAGATCAAATACAGAGATTTAAACGTGTAAGTGATGCATGTTCCGTCAATCAAAAGGAATCTAGAACTATCACTGAAGATGTTAAATACCCTCAAAACAGCACCTTGACCTACACCATAACTGAATAAGTAAAAGGGTCATAACTCTGTAAAATAACATGCAATTGTAAGACCTTTAGGATATGCACATCTCCTCTTGGTATAGAAGCTTCATGTAAAATTTTATTGAATTCCACCTTGTGGTTTGTAAGAAATAGGCCGGACAAAATATGGCTTCCGACCGACACAGTGACTCCTGGACAAAATATGGCTTCCGACCGACTGACCGACACAGAGACTCCTGGAAAAAACATGAATTCCAACCGATTGACCGACACAGATACTCCTGGACAAAATATGGCTTCCGACTGACTGACCAACCGACCGACACAGTGACTCCTATATACCCCCTCTTCTTTGGAGGGGGGGTATAATAACTTTTAAAATTATATTTTGAAAATGGGGCCAGAACCCTGTGACAAGAAAATACAGTGCAGTAGAAAATTGTATAGTTCTGTTAGCTGTTGATAATGCATTAAAATGTTATGTCTTGAAATCTGATTTAAAAAGGTTGAATTGAAACAAGCTGGCAATATGTGCATTTCCTCTTGATACTGGAGCTTCCAATAGAGTTTAACGAATTTCTAAACAACAGGTGTCAAATATAGTCCAGACACAGAAAGAGGACAGCAGACATGCATACACATTTACAGTCAAACACATTTCATGGGTGTTGACTGCATGCTTCCACGCAATTTTCAGGGAGCATAATAAATTACCATATTCTTTACTTTACTCATTTGAGCCATCACAGACAGTAAATCCTTGCTCTGATACAGAGGATATTTGAGCCCATTGCTGCAGATGACTGTACACATTGTAGGAAGAGGATAAATTGTACAGATGACTGTACACATTGTAGGAAGAGGATAAATTGTACAGATGACTGTACACATTGTATTTTATTTTGTTTGTTTGGAGTTTAACGCCGCTTTCAACAGCTTTGGTCATATCACGGCGGTCAGTGCACCTACCCATGTTTTCCTGGCTTTCCCACACCAGTACTTACACAACATTCTTTCGAAGCCACTGACTACTTTCTCACATAGATCAGAGGTGAGAGGCAATGGAAAACATCGCCCGAAAGAATGTCGCCGCAACCGGGTATCGAACCCGTGACCTCCAGATCACGAGTCAGATACGCTACCAATTGAGCTACCCGGCCGGGTGTACACATTGTAGGAAGAGGATAAATTGTACAGATGACTGTACGCATTGTAGGAAGAGGATAAATTGTACAGATGACTGTACACATTGTAGGAAGAGGATAAATTGTACAGATGACTGTACACATTGTAGGAAGAGGATAAATTGTACAGATGACTGTACACATTGTAGGAAGAGGATAAATTGTACAGATGACTGTACACATTGTAGGAAGAGGATAAATTGTACAGATGACTGTACACATTGTAGGAAGAGGATAAATTGTACAGATGACTGTACACATTGTAGGAAGAGGATAAATTGTACAGATGACTGTACACATTGTAGGAAGAGGATAAATTGTACAGATGACTGTACACATTGTAGGAAGAGGATAAATTGCTCAAACAATAATTTCTCTTTTTTCCACACAATGCTTACAAAATTGTTTTCACAAATTTAAAATTTTACTCTTTTTGCCACAATAATTCTAAAAGCAGATGAATCCAAAAATATGAAATCAGGTATATAGTTGATAATGATTCCAATTGCGGGTGAAATTTACATACCTACCCTTGTTACCCATATGATTAAAGTAGTTACCTTGTCTCCATGATATTGTTCCACATTGTTGTACAGCCATGTCACACAGTCCACCAGATCGTCCACCATGGTATCAACATGACCCTGTAATCAACCACACAACTACAGTCAGCCAATAGTCTCCCATGACAAGAGAGGATACACCTTGTTTAAGTAGTATTAAATGTAACTGTAGGAGATATTTCCTTGGTTGATTGGAGTTCAACCCTTTCCCTCATATAGACGGTTTCTGTCGCTCTGCAGCAGACGCATTTTTGAAACATAGTGACAAAAGAAGAAATTGCTCAAAACAAGTTATTTCTCCTTTTCCCACAGTGTTTCCCACTTTTAATCATAGGTTATCCATTCAATTATAGAGATTTTCTATTTTTTGACAAAATATGTTCAAAGTCGTCTGCTGAAGAATTGTTGTATGAGGGGTAGGGTTAACTCTATTTATAACTCTAATATATCCTTGACAAAAAAAGCACCGTCTGCTGGTGCTGGACGCCCGTCTGATTTCATCCTTTTACGCTTTTCCGTTTTTATATAAAAAATCTTCAAATTCGGAATGAATATTAAAGTACTATCATAATCTTACAGAGCTGCTATTTTTCAAGTATAATTTTTATTAATAAATGGAAATACATGGAAATACATGGTATCCATGGACGATCTTCAAGTCGGAAAGATGGCTGTGAGTTTAAAATCTCCTAAAGTTATGAAGGGGCAATAATCCCATTGAAATACATGACAGGGTTATGTTACTTGTAAAACACTTCTGTCATTTGATAGTGAACAAGAATTCCACGTTTCATAGTGATAACTTTGAAAGTTTGCATGTAAGTGACCAAAACGCTAAACTTAACCCACATCACCGATCAAGAGACACAAGCAATTTCACGAATCCTTCAGTTTTATAGATTGCTAAAATTGTTTGTCTGATGATTGTAAAGCAGACGACTTTTGAAAAGTCATGTGAAGTAATGGGTTAATAAAATGAGACAAGCTAAAAATGGTTCAAACATGTATAGCAAACCTTTGGGTATGTTGAATAGTCCGGACAGCACACAATAGCCCCGAGTCTATTGGCTATGGCTGAGCATACCATTCCATACATCTTCTTGCTACCAGATCCCCAAGCTCCCCCATAAACAAATACAACTACAGGGTAGGACTTTCTGTCAACCGATTCTTTCTGTTTGGGTAAATACAGATCTAACCTCTGGTTGTTTCTACCAAATGGTCTATCCTGTACAACATATGAGATCCTCATTAAAAACATTGGAAGGAATACACCTACCCTTAACCCTTTCCCTCATACAACAATTCTGCAGCAGACAACTTTGAACATATTTTGTCAAAACATAGGAAATCTCTATAATTGAATGGATAACCTATGACTAAAAGTTGAAAACATTGTGGCAAAAGGAGAAATTGCTTGTTTTGAGCAATTTCTTCTTTTGTCACTATGTTTTCAAATAGCCGTCTGTTGCAGAGGCGTCAAAAAGCGTCTATATGAGGGAAAGGGTTAACCAAGTTAATTTTCAAACATGACAGAAAGATGAAGGATAAAAGATCCAGAACTCTTTCCAACATACAACAAATCTGCAGCAGACGACTTTGAGAACATTTAAGATAATATGGAAAATCTCTATTAATGAAAAAACAATTACTGAATAAAGTTGAAAACATTGCCACAATGTTTTCAAAAGTCGTCTGCTGCAGAGTCATCAGAAAAGCATTAAACACAATAATGACAATCTAATCACAGGTTCTAGATACGGAGAATAACTCCCAACCACCTATCTCTACTCTCTAACCAATCTCTGTATTATGAACTGTGCACAATCAGATTTGTATAAAATAACAAGAATATTTTGGGGTTTTGAGGACATATCTTTGTATTTGTGACAATATTGGGAATGATCTGATATTGCCAACTTAAGACGGAAAAAAATCATCAAAGATAGCTCTTTTTGTAATTACACATGTAATATATACTCAACAACACGCCACTAAAACACCAAATTATTCTCAAAATATACACACTCAACTGACATAGTATTTTATTTCTTAATGTTAATGAACGAAAATTAAAGACATGTCACCTTATATTTGAAAATATGTAAAGAGAAACAAAAAAGTTTTAATGAATGCGTCCGAATGGTACTTCTCAATGCAGAAGAATTTGATTGTTTTCATGTGCTTATCAATAGGTGGTAAGTTGGAAACCCATTCATCAAGTAGACTCCTAACAGAAATGACATGCTTGTTGATCAGGCATTTGAATGGAAGGCTTAATATTTTAACCTGGATGCATTTAAAATGTTTGACCATGTAGTATTTGTTTTCTTGTGTCCATGTAGTTCTCTGACCGTTGACCTCTTGGTTAAGACAAAGTCTGACAGAGTGATCATGCTGACGTTTTATGACAAAATAAACACAACAAATATTTGCATGAACATTTAATTTTGTTAAAGAAATTGCTTTTTATTACAGCTTTAGATGCATTGCAGTAAGATCACAGATGTTTATGTCACTTCCTGTAACGATTTACTGAGATTTAATGAAGACAAAAGTTCTGATGATTTGTAATACTGATTGGATGAAAAATGTGCCCCCTAGAGTGTTCAGAAAGCTATTGTAAATGTTGACCTAGTGTATGATTCCAATGACCCAGTTTAGAACTAGACTGACATTTGATGGAGACAAAAGTTCTGATGATTTGTCATATAGATTGAAACATAAATGTTGCAGTAAGATCACAGTTGTTTATGTCACTTCCTGTAACGATTTACTGAGATTTAATGAAGACAAAAGTTCTGATGATTTGTAATACTGATTGGATGAAAAATGTGCCCCCTAGAGTGTTCAGAAAGCTATTGTAAATGTTGACCTAGTGTATGATTCCAATGACCCAGTTTAGAACTAGGCTGACATTTGATGGAGACAAAAGTTCTGATGATTTGTCATATAGATTGAAACATAAATGTGGCCTCTAGAATGTTAATAAAGTTAATATAAAACTTGACCTAGTGACCTAGTTTTTAACCCCATTGACCCAGTTTCGAATTTGAGATTTGATGTAGAAAAATATTCTGATTAATTTTCATAAATATTGACTTCTACAGTGTTCACAAGCTTATTCTAATATTTGACCTTGTGACCTAGTTGTTGAACCTCACCCCCTGCAGAACTGCTGCCGGAAACGTAACTGCTATGTCTCACTTTTCACAGACGAAAAAGGTGGTGTGCATTTCTGTTGTTGAACAACATAAATTGGAAGGAAATACACGTAGTTACTGTCACTTTGTGTTTAGGCTTATCAATATCCTTTCACATGTACTTTTTCTATATTGAATGTATAAATCTATATATTATAATGTCGGACAAAAACTATACATAGCTTATTTGTGCAGTAATAACACTTCCAGCTTATTTTCGCGGTAATTAATTGAGTAGAAAGTGGATATCTTAGCATAAAGGTAAGGATCAATAACTGCTATGATGTATAAGAATTACCTGGCATTAAAATATCTAAAAAACTCAATGCAAAACGTTTCAACCTATGTAACATATTGTGGGGAAATGAGAGTTTCTTGTTTCCCTACAATGTTTTCTGCTACAAAGGGTGTCAAATGTCTCTATTATCTATATGAGGGAAAGGGTTATACCTTCATAATTTTTGATGAATCTGCATTCTTGTAGTAGATCCTAAACTGTACATAGAGTGGTAAAAATCGTATTATAAGTATCAATTGCTGTATTGCAGCAAGATTGAGGGAGTAGACTTTTCTCGGACTGAAAGCCCTGCGGTATCTGTTAGGTATTTTGGGCCATCCATATGCAAGGTTGCACAACAAGGCAGTTGTGTAGGGTACAGCAACTGCCGTCGTTGATAAGAATGCCAACACTTTTAATACTGTTCCAATCATATCAGGATTTCTGTCATGGTCCTAGAAAGTAAAATAATCATAGAAAATCCCTTGTTCTTCACCAGGGGCCTGGTCAAAGTCATAGTTTGTTACACGACAAAATAACTTGCAAAGATGTATGAGCATCACAATTTGTCATAGGCAAGTCATACAGTATGGATGGTATAGTCTTGACAAAGCATTTTCTTCATGTCGGCCAAAAGACATGTTCAGACTGATCTAATGTTTGTTTTTGTATGTAATACTTCCCATAGACACATTCTGTTAACAAATTGTATACCAATTCCATTGCGTCTGTAATTGTTTTAACATGAACTCTGATATATCAGTTATTATTTCTTAAGTTTTTAAGTTTGCTGCATTTGATTATTCTTTACTTTCGATACCCATAACCAATCACATGTTTTCACTTTTGCCAAAAGATTTTGTTGTCATTTCTCATTCTCAATGGGGAGTTTCATGATCTCAATGAGGGAGATAGGGGTTTGAAGCAGCAGATTTTCTGCGCGATGAATTTAACAGTAGAAATTTTCAAAATAGAACACAATTTAGATAACTATATGCAGGAGACTATACTTTCAATATTTAAAGGAAAAGAATAAAAAAGATTCATTTTGAGAATGTTTTCTATTAACAGAATATTTTCAAATGTTTGTTGGCATTTAAGTATTTTGGCATCTTTTGTTGACCTAACAGGGACAATACATTTCAAGAACATTTTGAAAATCATGAGTTTTTGTCTAATGATCGTCGGGGTGGGGTTATCCACTCAAAATTGTATGCTCTCACAGAAAGTATGTTAAGCATTTATAGAACAAAATTATTGTTGTTTTATGTTTTTTTTATTCTTTAGGTAGAGCATTCTGACATTAATATTCTCCAATAGATCGGAGCGAATCATGGGAGTATTAGTGATAAGCATAATTGTTTGTTTATATCAGAGTATTCCAACTTGGTGCTTTTCCTGCGTTTCTGGCATCATTAATCTCACCTTTATCTCGAGTCTCTTAGTATTATCAGTCAGCAGCTCAGCTGAGGAGTGTTCAACTATTTCCGAGTGTCTAAATATTCATTTATTCATTGGCATGTTAATTGTTATTTTTGTTAATGCTCAAGATCACGAACTTAAGCATTGAGACAAAAACGCTGATGAGGACTAAATGAATGTTTAGACATAGAAAATATTCAACATAGTTCAGTTGACCTCCTACTAGACTACAAAGTCACTGTTCAACAAGTTGATAATAATGTCATGAACTTAGAAAATGCTCTACGATAATTGTTACCTGAATCGTCATCTGTCACAGTATCTGCCTTTATTTAACCCTCTTCTCTCCTTAATCAGTAAGTTATTACATACAACTAACTCTAAACAAGGGTATCACTAAACAGAGTCTGGTAGAGTCCGGTAGAGTCTGGTAGAGTCTGGTCGTCAAATATCCCATTATATCACTGTTTTGTTGTGTTTTTGTATTGAAATTAATAAAATAAAGTGCTATTGTATCATATAAATAAAAATAAAAAAGGTATTTGCCTATTTTAGTTCATTTTCGAATGAATATAGAAATATTATATGCGTGGACACGGACACTGGTAGAGTCTGGTCATTATTAAGCAATAAATACAAAGTTTTATACGATTTTTAAGTTATAAAAAGTTTAATTTGATTTATATGTGTCATATTATATATTTATTTCATATATTATTTCAGCTGATAATCGGGAAAATAGTGGAAGATTGAGGATTTTTAACGATAACATTGTGTTTCGTAAATCAAAATGGCTGACGTGAAATTTCTGTTTATAATGCGGCCCTATCGTACATCTTGATCGAGTAATACACTAAATTCTCTCTCTATTATGGGCCAACTAATTGATTAGGTGTGATCAACAGATTAGTGTTATAATTACCAATATTTTAAATGTATGAAAACTACTTGATTGGAATAATTTTATGTTTTATATGTCATTAACATTAATTAAACCAAATGCTTAGAGAACTATATACTTACTTAAAAGTAAATCATATGAAATTGCAGGATAAATTAAGTTACATCGACCAGAGTAAATTAATTTCTTGTTCCGACGAAGAGTTTTCGACTAGTAAAGCCATTGACATATGTATCCCACAAGCCACAAGAGTTCTTTGCGCGAAACATTTGAAGGATAATGCGGTAAATAAACTCAGTAAGTGTCTTCCTCAACCTGAGGTTAACTGCATTATTTGTAAACTCTTCGGTCCTAATGGTATCTTAAGTGCTGAAACTGCAACCTCATTCACAGAAATGAACCAAGAAGTATCCAATACACATCCAAATTTGACATATTTAGAACGGATACTTACCAATTTGGAGAAGCATATGTTTCTCCCCAAACTCAAACATCCCTGGCTACCACAACAATGGTTTAATAATGCAAATGAGTCGTACAACCATGTTATCAAAAGGACGACAAACTGGGTAGTCCAGAAATTGCCCGACATGATAGAAAAGTTACAATAACTTGAACAGTGTCAAACTCTAGATGTGAGAGGCGCATTGCACGAATTGGGTAAATATTGTTTGGCGACACAAGCGTCGGTGCTACATGTTTCTCATGCTACATGGACACAGTTAAGTCCTGACCAGAGATCAAGGCGATTTATGAAATTATTGAACTTTAAGTCGCATCACATTCCAAACATCACATCAAAAGATAAGCAACTAACATTACCATCCATTACGAGAATTGCACGAAAACTCGGCACGCGCAAACGCCTGAAAAATTGCAAAACATACACAATTGAAAATAAAAAAAACACATTATATTGAAACACATTCATGTAAAAAGGACTGCATATTTTAGTTGCAAACCAACAACAATATATTTTTTATCAATCATTCGCTTATACCTGTATGTCAGTTGTACATTCGACATTTTCAACAATAATTCCTCTATATCTGTCTAAAATGTTAACGCTAGGACAAGGTTTAAATTTGAGTACTGGTTATGTCACAAGGAAGCAGACATAAAGAAGCGGAAAATATAAACCAAAAACAATGAATAAAAATTCCAAAAAATGGAGCTCTGTGTAGGGTCTTTTTTGTTAACCTAAAATGAGATCACGTCACCAATTAGAAACGAATTGAATCAAACACACCTAAATCTTGAGGATACAAAAAAAACCGGCATACATCTGTTAGAGATTCGGGTTGAGACAAATGTGTTAAGGGAGAATTCCTGGTTTGTCCTTTGCGTATCACTCGATTTAATAAAAAAAAATGCAAAATGGTTTAGTTTGATTCTATTTTTTGCGGAATGTAGTAACAGGGACAATATACACGGTCCCTGGTAGTAACTACACACTCTCTTTAATTTCATATGAATTACTTTTAATTAAGTATATATAGCTCTCTAAGTTTTTGGTTTAATTAACGTTAATGACATATCAAACATACAATTATTCCAATCTAGTAGTTTTCATACATTTAATATCTTGGTATTGTTATAATATAATTATAACACTAATCTGTTGATCACACCTAATCAATTAGTTGACGCATAATAGAGAGAGAATTTAGTGTATTACTCGTTCAGGACGTGCGATATTGCCGCTTTATAAACAGAAATTTCACGTCAGCCATTTTGATTTACGAAACACAATGTTATCGTTAAAAATCCTCAATCTTCCACTATTTTCCCGATTATCAGCTGAAATAATATAAGAAATAAATATATAATATGACACATATAAATCAAATTAAACTTTTTATAACTTAAAAATCGTATAAAACTTTGTATTTATTGCTTAATAATGACCAGACTCTACCAGTGTCCGTGTTCACGCATATTATATTTCTATATTCACTCGAAAATGAACTGAAATAGGCAAATACATTTTTATTTTTATTTATATGATACAATAACACGTTAATTCATTCATTTCAATACAAAAACACAACAAAACAATGATATAATGGGATATTTGACGACCAGACTCTACCGGACTCTACCAGACTCTACCAGACTCTGTTTAGTGACACCGCTAAACAATGATAATATTTATCTTAGTATACTTACATCTATTGAGATGACTTTCCGTCGATAAGAGGGCTGGTAACCGTCTAACTGAAATTTATAAATCGTAACAAGGGAGGTAACTTTTCTAGAGCGAAACTCGTACTTGATCAATATTTTTGTTTCGCACAACAATCTTTCGTTACATAATTATATTTATTTTATATATTTATTTTAAATTTGATATTACGTTTTCATTTAAACGGCTCTCTGCGAAAGCAACCGTTAGGCATTTGCGGAGGAGTACGAATTCACAATTACATTTATAACTTAAAATATCAAATAAAGTATTTTTAATTAGAGAACTACTTACCGACAAAAACAAATCCATATCGTTATACTCCTCGACCAGTACTTGCCGGGGAATAACGATTAATTACGGCGTCTCATCCGCCCAGTCATTTTGTTTCAGTGCTCACCCGGCACAATGTGAAATGTACCTACAAATAGGACAACGTCAGTCCTTGATAATTTTAAAAGTTTTAGAAATTAATGTAAAGTACAGTTGCGGAGACCGGGGCTAGTTGATACAATACACGTGGTGATGTTCTACATCATCGTAGACGTCATTTGTTCTTTTTCACAAACACACTTATTATATAATCAGTTTTAGATGGCGGTTGGAACTGTATGACAAAACTCTACCGTGTTACAAACACATGTTTGATTGTTGGCCACTTAAAGTAAATATTTGATACGTTATTGGATTTGGTAGATTTTGGTTCAGATTATTAATTATACCTTATGTGTATAACAATAGTCGTATACAAGTGCATGCGGGGCTTTATGCTCAAAAGTATTGGTCTCACAGTTTCAAAGTGTAATACATACATAAATGTGATATGAGGTCTCGTTCTAAACATTTTCTTGGGGATGAGTCCATTTACAGCATAGGGTTGGTATGGGGCTTATTGTTACAGAAGCCACATGGCTATTTGATACAGTGTATCAACATGCCCTGGTCATGTATTCACATAGTCCTACACGTTCAATTAACTTAATGCATATCAAAAGATCTTTGAAAGGATTAGTTGTGCTATTTTCAATGAATAAACTTGCATAGCGTATTAATTTAATAGCTTCATTTCTTGATAATAAATACGATTCCGGAATTTATGCATTAAATTCATCGCCAGTGGTCCGTCCGAGTGGCCATCGATAATGTGAAAAGCGTCCGTTCCCAGACTGAAGCTGTCGACGTGAGTGAAATGAAACTGTGTTCCTATATTAAAAAAGCTACGGCCAGTGTTATTGAGAACATCATTGTTGATTGGACTTTGCCGAGAGCACAATACCGTCCAATAGCGCCAAAGGCTTTGACGTATCAGGCATTTAGCCATATAACATGGAGCTATATTGATCCCTCATTTGTCAGAGATTGACAGCAAGCCCAGACAGATTGCAAAAGAACCATTGAATTATGATTAAACCATTAGTTGGGAAAGAGGTACAAATTGCAGACCTGAAATCATGCACGTAGATAATAAACCTTCTCTAACAGGTAACCCAGCGTATAGGCCAGTCGAGGCAATTGATGAATGTGCAACTATTGAAAACACGCTCCGTGGAATGCGGTTTGATTTGTGCACTGTTTGATGTGACGAACATTGCTTGCTAAATGCATTGTTGAAAGGTGTTATAAAGAGGCTAGATGCCGTCACTTTTGCAGATGTAAGCAAACTACTCAGAAACAAATTCTGCTTATTATCAGACATTTTTAGCAAACGCTAGAAGGGCGACATAAAAAAAATGCATTCAACATCAGCAGTATAACACAGAGCCTATCGATGGCGTCCTTGGTATACTTTACAATACATTTTAAGTGAATGGTGTGGTGCATCAAATGCATGATGACAATGTCACACCAACTGTTATTCAACCCGGGCGTCCTATACAGCCAAGGGGTTCAAATTCATGTTGCTTTTTACGGTAAAAATGCTGGTGCGCATTACAGCGTGCTACGAAGAATATAGATACTATCACTGACAATAACCATACATTCAGGATAAATCGGGATTCTGATCATTTATATGGTAACGAACGTTTCCCCCCAACAACCCATGTAAAAGCAGATTTTGAATTTTGCCAAGAATCAATTCGGCCTTTATCTAAAGCAAATCCCCGTTCCTTGGTGTAAAAATGGCGCAAAAGGCGCAAGTGCTCAATACTTATCGATGCACAAGAAAATGAAGTAATAGAAGATGAACATAGTTTCAAGCAAGGAAGGCTCCTAAATGTTCTAGCAATAAGAAACAAACTTCCCGCCCTAATGCCAAAAAGAAACACAAATCGTCTAAGAAATATATAATTGAAGCCTCATCTGATGACGAAGAGTGGCAATGTTATTAATGTCTCCAACCGGGTGTGGTAGGCCAATAAAGAAGGAATGCACACATGAATATTACGCACGTGTTTTTTTTTGTCTTAACTGTATTTCGGATGACGGTTCAGAGTTTACTTGCTGAATTTTAATATGTAACAAATAGCCCCGCGTTATGTATAAAATAGCTCCGCGTTATGTATCAAATAGCCCCGCATTATGTATCAATTAGCCGCGACTACGGGGCTGATTGATACACACGTTGTCGTTAGACAAATTGATTGTATTTCAGTTAAAATGCGTTAACTGCCTTAAATTTTTTGTTTTTGTTTTAATAAGCTATGAAACGTGTTTTTATATTATCCTCTCAGAATTTCCTTAATGATAAATTAAAAGAATAATAACTTAAATACTAATATTTGTATCAACTAGCCCCGAGCTCCTGGGGCTCGTCTACCATTTTGAACGCCGATCTGGAAGACCCAAGTCGAACATCGGTGTTCGAATTTATATAGCAATTCGAACACCAATGTCCGACCTTGGTGATTCAGGTTGGCGTTCAAATTGCTAGATAAATTCGCACATCGATGGTCGACGTGGGTGACCAAGGTTGGTGTTCAAATTCACACATCGATGGTCGACGTGGTTGACCAAGGTTGGTGTTCAAATTCACACATCGATGGTCGACGTGGGTGACCAAGGTTGGTGTTCAAATTCACACATCGATGGTCGACGAGGGTGACCAAGGTTGGCGTTCAAATTCACACATCGATGGTCGACGAGGGTGACCAAGGTTGGCGTTCAAATTCACACATCGATGGTCGACGAGGGTGACCAAGGTTGTCATTCAAATTCGCACATCGATGGTCGACGTGGGTGACCAAGGTTGTCATTCAAATTCGCACATCGATGGTCGACGAGGGTGACCAAGGTTGTCATACAAATTCGCACATCGATGGTCGACGAGGGTGACCAAGGTTGTCATTCGAATTCGCACATCGATGGTCGACGTGGGTGATCAAGGTTGTCATTCAAATTCGCACATCGATGGTCGACGAGGGTGGTCAAGGTTGTCATTCAAATTCGCACATCGATGGTCGACGTGGGTGACCAAGGTTGTCATTCAAATTCGCACATCGATGGTCGACGTGGGTGACCAAGGTTGGTGTTCAAATTCGCACATCGATGGTCGACGTGGGTGACCAAGGTTGGTGTTCAAATTCACACATCGATGACCCACCTGTGTCTTCCAGGTCGGCGTTCAAATTGCCATATAAATTCGCTTTTAGTTTGCTATATAAGTTCGAACACCTTTTTATTTCAAATGGATGCTTCTATCTTGAGAAAAGAACGAATTGAATGTTAATACTAGTTTACTTTTGACAGCGAGCAGTTTTTGATGGGACAGCGTGTTATAATTCCGCTCACCACAAACGCAGTCAATATTACTGTACAAACGTACTTTGAGAGGTGGGATTTCATACGTAACTTTGATCTTTGTTCTCTGGCTGATAACAATTTACCCACGTTTTCATTTGCCGAGCTTTAGAACGGCAGTCCAAAATAAATTGAATCCCCTGCTGCGGGTGTAAATATCTATTGATATCATCACGTCTGTCTATCCTTGTGAATTATTTAAACATATAATTATATCCACAAACAAGGAACTAGTATAAATTTACAACTTCAAGATGTATATACGTATTCAATAAAACAGAATACTGCATAGTATTTAATAAATAAATCACAGTTATGTCTTTAAGCGTAATAAGCTTACGATAATCTATTCACATTAGACATAAGTGCAACACGTATAAGTAGCGTTTTGTTTTATCTCCCTTTATACCCAAAGGGATTGCTTATACAGATGGAACGCTAAAAGTCATCTGTAAGTATTTTTAAAAATTCGTGCATTCCATCTGCGTTGTATCATATACACATGCATATTCAAAATACTTTTGTTTTATCTTGCGCTCATCTGTGAAGTAATTCTCTATGTTCAACATAACGAGCATATAATATACATTTGTTGTGTTGCTACTATACCTACAGTTACCCAACTAACTTATATTCCGTATATCCCAAAATAAATTGAGCTACACCAAGCTGATCAATAGTATGCATGTGTAAGGCTTATATATCAATAGTAGTTACGAGAAACAATTAAAACAAGGGCACCGCAAAGCGGATGCATCCCCTCGGTATTCAATCATCACATCAAGTTCTCTTGTGATCAGTCCAATTTTGACCTTGACCTTTGACCTATGACCTTGAAAAAATAATATTCTTCTAGACCTTGCCATATACTAACTATCTACCAAGTTTGGTTAAGATCGATCGAAGGATGTTCAGTGTAGAGTGGTCACAAGGTTGTTGATATGGGAAAATAGTCAAATGTTGACCTTGACCTTTAACCTATGACCTTAAAAAAATAATATTCTTCTAGACCTTGCCATATACTAACTGTATACCAAGTTTGGTTAAGATCGGTCGAAGTATGTTCAGTGTAGAGTTGTCACAAGGTTGTTACGGACGGACGCACGGACGAACGAACGGACAGTCCCGTTACTATATCCCCATCGCAAACTTCGTTAGCCGATGGGAATAACAAGCGTAGTGTGCCTGGAAAATGCCCAAAGTACCCCCCTTTGAGGAAAGAGGCAGTCAGTCATAGTTTAACTAGGTGGATTTACAGGTGTATTGCAAGTGCTCTTTTCATATCAGAGAATGGTTTAACCCTTTCCCACATGCAGACAATTTCTGACTCCCATGCAGCAGACGCAATTCTCCTTTTGCCACAATGTTTTCAACTTTCTTTTAGTAATTACGCCTTCATTTATACAGAATTTCCATTGTTTGCCTAATTGTTTTCAAAGTCGTCTGTTACAGGTTACTGTAGGTCTTTGTGGGAAAGGGTTAACATTTAAATGTACTGTGCCACACAAGCGGTGTTAAGGTTCTGATCGACACACATACAGTGAATAAAGTTGTGATGGTTGATGGTAAAAATGGCCATATAAATGAGACGCGACTGGCAATTGAGGGTCTTATTACAGCTATGAACACTCTTGTGATAATGAACATACGCGCAGCCTCACCGGAGTCAGTTGTGAACAGTCAACACTCGTGTAAGCATGAACATACGCGCAGCCTCACCGGAGTCAGCTGTGAACAGTCAACATACTCAATACTCGTGTGAGCATGAACATACGCGCAGTCTCACCGGAGTCAGCTGTGAACAGTCAACACTCGTGTAAGCATGAACATACGCGCAGCCTCACCGGAGTCAGCTGTGAACAGTCAACAGACCCAACACTCGTGTGAGCATGAACATACGGGCAGCCTCACTTGAGTCATCTGTGAACAGTAAACACTCGTGTAAGCATGAACATACGCGCAGCCTCACCGGAGTCAGTTGTGAACAGCCAACACTCGTGTAAGCATGAACATACGCGCAGCCTCACCGGAGTCAGTTGTGAACAGTCAACACTCTTGTAAGCATGAACATACGGGCAGCCTCACCGGAGTCAGTTGTGAACAGTCAACACTCTTGTAAGCATGAACATACGCGCAGCCTCACCGGAGTCAGTTGTGAACAGTCAACACTCTTGTAAGCATGAACATACGGGCAGCCTCACCGGAGTCAGTTGTGAACAGTCAACACTCTTGTAAGCATGAACATACGCGCAGCTTCACCGGAGTCAGCTGTGAACAGTCAACACTCTTGTAAGCATGAACATACGCGCAGCCTCACCGGAGTCGGCTGTGGACAGTAAACACTCGTGTTAGTATGAACATACGCGCAGCTTCACCGGAGTCGGCTGTGGACAGTAAACACTCGTGTTAGCATGAACATACGCGCAGCTTCACCGGAGTCGGATGTGGACAGTAAACACTCTTGTAAGCATGAACATACGCGCAGCTTCACCGGAGTCGGCTGTGGACAGTAAACACTCGTGTTAGCATGAACATACGCGCAGCTTCACCGGAGTCGGCTGTGGACAGTAAACACTCGTGTTAGTATGAACATACGCGCAGCTTCACCGGAGTCGGCTGTGGACAGTAAACACTCGTGTTAGCATGAACATACGCCCAGCTTCACCGGAGTCAGCTGTGATCAGTCAACACTCGTGTAAGTATGAAAATACGCGTCGCCTCACCGGAGTCCTCATTGTACTCGTGCATGCAGCATCGAGTATAGTACATGTATATAGTATGTAACTTGAATTATAAGCCTAGTCCCTAGGGTGATACGACCAGAGCCCTTAACGCATGCCAGGACTCATTAATATATGACACGCTGACTGAGCAATATCATACGAAAAAGGGTCCACACTATGTCCGTGGTCTAGCATAACACAGACAAATAGACGTTCGCTGGGGGCTATCCTTCATGCTGTTTGAATAAGAAGATTTGTCCGTGTTCTAAAATAACACAGACAAATAGATGGGTGGGGCTGTCCTTCATGCTGTTTGATTAAGGAGATATATCCGTGTTCTGGCATAACACAACAGCGAATTAATAAGACAAATAGAAGTTCGCTGGGGCTGTCCTTCATGCTGTTTGACTAAGAAGATATATCCATGTCCTATTTATTATTTGTCGTTAACATTGAATTTTCAGCCGAGACTGTGTAT
The DNA here is from genome assembly GCA_031761405.1 of Serripes groenlandicus. NCBI lineage: Eukaryota > Metazoa > Mollusca > Bivalvia > Cardiida > Cardiidae > Serripes > Serripes groenlandicus. Next base: position 39,449,617 of record JASEVX010000004.1, read on the forward strand.
ACGAAACAGACTGGTCCGATGGTTCTCTATTCCGACATAAGAGTCCCATGCTGTATGACGTGACTCCTACACTAGTTTATGTGACGAGAAGGATCATAACTTGACCAATGACCCTCTCTAAACGGACATTGTTCTATTCTAAACAGTAGATGTTTTGGGTTGTCTAATTATAATCACGTCATAACGATCTGCCTTATTAATTGTTCGTACGTTATATTACAGAGTAAAGGCGACATATTTCCCCGAGAAAGACGGCCTTTGCCACCTTTACAACACGCGACTTATGACAATATTTCGGAAAAGGGAAAGACTGACTAAAACTAGAAAGTCTTTCCTTTTCCTACATTGATTTCGACTCTCTATACATATGTTACTTTCAACGTTTCTGCTGTGACATTTTCCTTCACATATCATCTTATTATGACCGAAAGCAAGGTGGTTTTCTAGAGCTTGATTTGGCTGTAATGAATAGTTGGAAACAATGTCGACTAATTTCAGTCGGCACTGACAAACACTATCT
>JASEVX010000004.1:39450336-39501558 GCA_031761405.1 Serripes groenlandicus
TCACCAGATTGTGTTCATTTGGTGACGTAAGTACGGACAAAGACCTTTTGAAATGCTAAACACGATATATCCCTTTTGTATATAATATAGTCGAGTCGAAGCACGCAGTCAAACATGTATGGCAATAAATTTAACGTCTTACCTCTAGAACGTCCAGAGTTCAAATGACCGATGCGCATGTCCCAATCTATTTTTAAATTCGATATTTCACCATCGCTATCGGATATTTCATCAGACCAGGTGTGAGAACAATATAGCATTGAAATGCCAAAGAAAACGTGGACAATGGATGAATAGACTACTTTAAACCAAACGGCGCCACAGTGTCTGTAGAACACCTGCACGTTAACACTTGCCTGAGAATAACCCTTTACACTGCTGTTCAAAAGTTTATCCTTCATGATGAAAACTATTATTATGACTATACAAGCACTTGAACAGTGTCAGTGAAGTTATACACGACTTTACCAATTTGATCATATTTCAAATATAGAGGGAAAAGGAGCCCATTAAAGTTGTCAAATCAGTTTTTGTTAATTTATTTCACTATTTACGCTTTAACTTTTTCTCTTTATGCTACCAAATGATAGAGGACACCAAAACCTTTCATTTAAACCCGGGGTTGTAGAGAAAATATTCAGCCGTTTTCGAGTTATGTAATATGAGAGATTTTTAAACCCCAAAAATGAACTTGCCCCGATCCTCAAGTTTGATATACCGTTGAAAAGATCTCGTTGAGCCCTTTTCATATATGAAACAAATATGATCCTAGGACTAATAGTTCTCTAGTTATCGTCGATTTAAATATTTGTTTCAAAGTCAGTCAAAAGTCTTCTTAATGCGTAAATGCCGATATCTCCTTTATTTCTTGTCCGAATGTAGTCGTGTTTGGATCCATTGAAAAGGATTTCTGATTTTCTATCGATTGATATGATCAAACCGGAAGTGACGTCATTTCTTAAATATTTGTTTGTTTCAAAGTGCGTCAAAAGTATTCTCAATGAGTAAATGCCTATATCTCCTTTATTTCTGGTCAGTTTTCTGATATTTTTTTTTTTTTTTATTTAGAAATATTGTTATTGATAGTTGTTGACCCGAATATTGACAGAGTTATAAACGTCATTGTAATGCTCGAAGTCGCATGTATTCGGGTGTAGAGGCTTGAAGATCAATAACGAGATGTCCATATGGCTTTTCTGTGGCGTTTCGATATACATTCATGAAACTGTGACTACTGGTAGGGTAGATCCGTCGTGCCAGTACAGAAATTTGATGTCTATCAACTGGGTTGTTAACCACAATTAAATATTTTGTATTAAGGCTGATATCTCGGCACGCTTTTCCTTGAGGAAAAACGTTCTGTGTCAAGAAAATGACCGTCAAGTTTCTATGATGAGATCCTTTAGTAAAAAGATTAGCCACTCTTTCATCCTTCTTCGCCTCTCCCATCAAATCATCTAATATGATGCAGTTCCGCACGTTTACGTCTAGATATATATCTTGTTCAAGACAGTCTGGAATACACCTCACAAATTCAACGTTAGACAATTCTGTCTTGATTTCGTCGTATAATGGTTGATTTTGACTATAACACCAGATGATCCTCTGAGGTGGTGGTTGGATTGTATCTTGGCACAATATCATCTTAGTCAATACCGATTTACCACTTCCACTCGGCCCAGACAAAACGAGTGTACACGGATGTTTAAACTTAAATACGGGCGCTCCGGGCGCTCCCAAATGCGCTCCGGGAGCTCCCAAATGCGCTCCGGGCGCTCCCAAATGCGCTCCGGGAGCTCCCAAATGCGCTCCGGGCGCTCCCAAATGCGCTCCGGGAGCTCCCAAATGCGCTCCGGGCGCTCCCAAATGCGCTCCGGGAGCTCCTAAATGCGCTCCGGGCGCTCCCAAATGCGCTCCGGGAGCTCTCAAATGCGCTCCGGGCGCTCCCTCATATTGTTGTACTCCTGGTGATATATTCCAGTATCTTTGGTCTGTATGTGAAGATGGTTCTTCAAAGTGTTTGTTTCTCTCATATCTCATTAGATTGTATCTACTACAGAACGTCTTATCACACGTTGTACAGAAAGTTGTACTCATCTTTTCAAAGTCGTGTGTTGCAGTTTATTGTGGATATCTTTCCCCTATAAACTTACAGAGCGCTCGGAGACCGGGCTCCCGGAGCGCATTTGGGAGCGCTCTGTAAGTTTATAGGGGAAAGATATCCACAATAAACTGCAACACACGACTTTGAAAAGATGAGTACAACTTTCTGTACAACGTGTGATAAGACGTTCTGTAGTATATACAATCTAATGAGATATGAGAGAAACAAACACTTTGAAGAACCATCTTCACATACAGACCAAAGATACTGGAATATATCACCAGGAGTACAACAATATGAGGGAGCGCCCGGAGCGCATTTGAGAGCTCCCGGAGCGCATTTGGGAGCGCCCGGAGCGCATTTAGGAGCTCCCGGAGCGCATTTGGGAGCGCCCGGAGCGCATTTAGGAGCTCCCGGAGCGCATTTGGGAGCGCCCGGAGCGCATTTGGGAGCTCCCGGAGCGCATTTGGGAGCGCCCGGAGCGCATTTGGGAGCTCCCGGAGCGCATTTGGGAGCGCCCGGAGCGCCCGTATTTAAGTTTAAACATCCGTGTACACTCGTTTTGTCTGGGCCGAGTAGAGAAGTGGTAAATCGGTATTGACTAAGATGATATTGTGCCAAGATACAATCCAACCACCACCTCAGAGGATCATCTGGTGTTATAGTCAAAATCAACCATTATACGACGAAATCAAGACAGAATTGTCTAACGTTGAATTTGTGAGGTGTATTCCAGACTGTCTTGAACAAGATATATATCTAGACGTAAACGTGCGGAACTGCATCATATTAGATGATTTGATGGGAGAGGCGAAGAAGGATGAAAGAGTGGCTAATCTTTTTACTAAAGGATCTCATCATAGAAACTTGACGGTCATTTTCTTGACACAGAACGTTTTTCCTCAAGGAAAAGCGTGCCGAGATATCAGCCTTAATACAAAATATTTAATTGTGGTTAACAACCCAGTTGATAGACATCAAATTTCTGTACTGGCACGACGGATCTACCCTACCAGTAGTCACAGTTTCATGAATGTATATCGAAACGCCACAGAAAAGCCATATGGACATCTCGTTATTGATCTTCAAGCCTCTACACCCGAATACATGCGACTTCGAGCATTACAATGACGTTTATAACTCTGTCAATATTCGGGTCAACAACTATCAATAACAATATTTCTAAATAAAAAAAAAAAAAAATATCAGAAAACTGACCAGAAATAAAGGAGATATAGGCATTTACTCATTGAGAATACTTTTGACGCACTTTGAAACAAACAAATATTTAAGAAATGACGTCACTTCCGGTTTGATCATATCAATCGATAGAAAATCAGAAATCCTTTTCAATGGATCCAAACACGACTACATTCGGACAAGAAATAAAGGAGATATCGGCATTTACGCATTAAGAAGACTTTTGACTGACTTTGAAACAAATATTTAAATCGACGATAACTAGAGAACTATTAGTCCTAGGATCATATTTGTTTCATATATGAAAAGGGCTCAACGAGATCTTTTCAACGGTATATCAAACTTGAGGATCGGGGCAAGTTCATTTTTGGGGTTTAAAAATCTCTCATATTACATAACTCGAAAACGGCTGAATATTTTCTCTACAACCCCGGGTTTAAATGAAAGGTTTTGGTGTCCTCTATCATTTGGTAGCATAAAGAGAAAAAGTTAAAGCGTAAATAGTGAAATAAATTAACAAAAACTGATTTGACAACTTTAATGGGCTCCTTTTCCCTCTATATTTGAAATATGATCAAATTGGTAAAGTCGTGTATAACTTCACTGACACTGTTCAAGTGCTTGTATAGTCATAATAATAGTTTTCATCATGAAGGATAAACTTTTGAACAGCAGTGTAAAGGGTTATTCTCAGGCAAGTGTTAACGTGCAGGTGTTCTACAGACACTGTGGCGCCGTTTGGTTTAAAGTAGTCTATTCATCCATTGTCCACGTTTTCTTTGGCATTTCAATGCTATATTGTTCTCACACCTGGTCTGATGAAATATCCGATAGCGATGGTGAAATATCGAATTTAAAAATAGATTGGGACATGCGCATCGGTCATTTGAACTCTGGACGTTCTAGAGGTAAGACGTTAAATTTATTGCCATACATGTTTGACTGCGTGCTTCGACTCGACTATATTATATACAAAAGGGATATATCGTGTTTAGCATTTCAAAAGGTCTTTGTCCGTACTTACGTCACCAAATGAACACAATCTGGTGACTCTGATAATGGGTTAATGCTAACACACCTGGGAGCAATATGATGAGGGTTATGAGTTCGAAACTCTGTCAATATTCAGGTTTTGCCCACAGTTATCAATATATGAGAGCCTTCTATACGTTACGATGTATCTAAAAAACTTATCAAATTAATTAATAACGTCACTTCCGGTTTGACCACTTCAATTGATAGAGTTTACGGAGCCCTTTTTAACGAATCCAAACACGTCTACAATCGGTCAAGAAATAAGGAAGATATCATCATTTTAAGATGTGTGGGTCAAATTGGCTTATCAGTCACGCTTTGAAATAAAAAATTAAACTGAGATAACTAGAGAATGAATAGTCCTAGGACCATCATTTTTTCAGATTTGAAAAGAGCGCGACAACATCTTTCGAATGATATATTCTTATTTTGTTTGTTTAAATTTTGTTCATATTACATAACTCGAAAACGGCTGAAAATTTTATCAATATTCAGGTTTTGAAAATGACAACAGCTATTAATATATAAGTGCAGTCCAACGTTACGAATTCCAAAAAAAAAAAAATCAAATTAATTAATATTGAAAATATGATCATTTTAAGAAAAAATTACGTCACTTCCGGTTAGATCATCTCAATCGTTAGAAAATCCGAAATCCTTTTCAACGAGTCCAAACACGACTACATTCGGACAAGAAATAAAGGAGATATCGGCATTTACGCATTAAGAAGCCTTTTGACGCACTTTTAAGAAATAATTTAAAACGACGATAACTAGAGAACTATTAGTCCTAGGATCATAATTTTTTCATATATGAAATGGACTCGACGAAATCTTTCCAACGGTATATCAAACTTGAGGATCGGGGCAAGTTCATTTTGGGGATTTAAAAATCTCTCATATTACATAACTCTAAAACGGTAAACAATTATTGCGACAAACTTTGGTTTAAATGAAAGCTTTTTGGTTCTTCTATTATTTAGTAGCATAAAGAGAAAAAAGCGTAAATAGTGATACAAATTAGCAAAAACCGATTTGACAACTTTAATTGGCTTCTTTTCTCAATATATTTGAAATATGATCAAATTGGTAAAGTCGTGTATAACTTCACTCAAGTTCTTGTATAGGCATAATAATAACTTTCATCATATGGGGTAATCTTTTGAAACCGCACTGTAAAGTGTTATTCTCAGACAAGTGTTAACACGTTCGTTGCAGGTGTTCAGACGCAGACAGTATGGCGCCTTTAAATGAGATTAACTTTGTCATTTCAATGCTCTATTGTTGGTACACCTGGTCTGATGAAATATTCGATAGTGGTTGTGAAATATCGAAACTAAAAATAGATCGGGACCTTTGTCATTTGAACTCTGGACGCTCTAGAGGTAAGACGTTACATTTATTGCCATACTATGTGCCGACTATACTAAAGGGATATATCGTGTCGTATGGATGTTTCAGTTTCCCTGTAGCAAAGGGTAGGTCGAATTTCTCCGCCAGCTCCAACACTTTCTAAATATAGACCCATGATGTCATTCTAAATATAGAACTATTAGAAATATCTATTTATAGTAAATGACGTATAATCTATTTATAGAACATGACACATAATCTATTTATAAAAATATGGTGAAATACCGAGTCTAAAAATAGAGCGGGATCCCTGTCATTTGAACTGTGGACGCTCTAGAGGTAAGACGTTACATTTATTGCTTTACCATACATGTTTGACTGCGTGCTTCGGCTCGACTATACGACATATTAAAGGGATATATCGTGTCGTATGGATGTCTCGTGTCAGGTTTCCCGAAACAATGTAGCAAAGGTTATGTCGAATTTCCCCGCCATTATTTTCGAGGGTTCCAACAACATACCCGCTAGAATCTATTGGTAGAAGGCTAGAGACAAATCGTTGGTGGTCTCGCCCGAAGGGTGCTACCGAAACACTTGCTCCATTGTTAAAGCTTTCTAAATATAGACCCATGATGTCATTCTAAATATAGAACTAAAATGGACATGCGCAGTCATTGTATAACTACAAAATGGCGTCCTCACTCGTGTCCATCCTTATATGCAAATGAGATACTATAAATAGTAAATAGGTCAACACAATGGCCGCCGATTACGTCATCTTTGTGTGGGGCCCAACCGCTGCCGTATTTAACTACAGTGACACTTTATAATTTTCATCGTGGGGGGTAAACTTTTGAACAGCAATGTAAAGGGTTATTCTCAGGCAAGTGTTAACGCGTTCGTTGCAGGTGTACACACGCCGACACTGTGGCGCCTTCAAAGAGGATTAATTTTGCCATTTCAATGGAGCATTGTTCGCACACCTGACATATAAAGGATAGAAATCATCCAAATCTAAAAATTGACTCCTCACAAACAAGATGACAGGTTCCCATTAATTATATAGGAATATATAGGAGAAAAATTGACTCCTCAAAAACAAAATGGCGGATTCCTATACAATATATAGTAAACACTTTGGTCTAGGGTCCCGCCCTGTACTACTGTTGTCATTCAAATTCGCACATCGATGGTCGACGTGGGTGACCAAGGTTGGTGTTCAAATTCGCACATCGATGGTCGACGTGGGTGACCAAGGTTGGTGTTCAAATTCACACATCGATGACCCACCTGTGTCTTCCAGGTCGGCGTTCAAATTGCTATATAAATTCGCTTTTAGTTTGCTATATAAGTTCGAACACCTTTTTATTTCAAATGGATGCTTCTATCTTGAGAAAAGAACGAATTGAATGTTAATACTAGTTTACTTTTGACAGCGAGCAGTTTTTGATGGGACAGCGTGTTATAATTCCGCTCACCACAAACGCAGTCAATATTACTGTACAAACGTACTTTGAGAGGTGGGATTTCATACGTAACTTTGATCTTTGTTCTATGGCTGATAACAATTTACCCACGTTTTCATTTGCCGAGCTTTAGAACGGCAGTCCAAAATAAATTGAATCCCCTGCTGCGGGTGTAAATATCTATTGATATCATCACGTCTGTCTATCTTTGTGAATTATTTAAACATATAATTATATCCACAAACAAGGAACTAGTATAAATGTACAACTTCAAGATGTATATGCGTATTCAATAAAACAGAATACTGCATAGTATTTAATAAATAAATCACAGTTATGTCTTTAAGCGTAATAAGCTTACGATAATCTATTCACATTAGACATAAGTGCAACACGTATAAGTAGCGTTTTGTTTTATCTCCCTTTATACCCAAAGGGATTGCTTATACAGATGGAACGCTAAAAGTCATCTGTAAGTATTTTTAAAAATTCGTGCATTCCATCTGCGTTGTATCATATACACATGCATATTCAAAATACTTTTGTTTTATCTTGCGCTCATCTGTGAAGTAATTCTCTATGTTCAACATAACGAGCATATAATATACATTTGTTGTGTTGCTACTATACCTACAGTTACCCAACTAACTTATATTCCGTATATCCCAAAATAAATTGAGCTACACCAAGCTGATCAATAGTATGCATGTGTAAGGCTTATATATCAATAGTAGTTACGAGAAACAATTTTTTTTTTAAAACAAGGGCACCGCAAAGCGGATTCATCCCCTCGGTATTCAATCATCACATCGAGTTCTCTTGTGATCAGTCCAATTTTGACCTTGACCTTTGACCTATGACCTTGAAAATAATTAGGCTTCTAGAAATTGTCATATACTAACTATATACCACGTTTGGTTAAGATCGATCGAAGGATGTTCAGTGTAGAGTGGTCACAAGGTTGTTGATATGGGAAAATAGTCAAATGTTGACCTTGACCTTTAACCTATGACCTTAAAAAAAAAAAAATCTTCTAGACCTTGCCATATACTAACTGTATACCAAGTTTGGTTAAGATCGGTCGAAGTATGTTCAGTGTAGAGTTGTCACAAGGTTGTTACGGACGGACGCACGGACGAACGAACGGACAGTCCCGTTACTATATACCCATCGCAAACTTCGTTAGCCGATGGGAATAACAAGCGTATTGTGCCTGGAAAATGCCCAAAGTACCCCCTTTGAGGAAGGAGGCAGTCAGTCATAGTTTAACTAGGTGGATTTACAGGTGTATTGCAAGTGCTCTTTTCATACCAGAGAATGGTTTAACCCTTTCCCACATGCAGACAATTTCTGACTCCCATGCAGCAGACGCAATTCTCCTTTTGCCACAATGTTTTCAACTTTCTTTTAGTAATTACGCCTTTATTTATACAGAATTTCCATTGTTTGCCTAATTGTTTTCAAAGTCGTCTGTTACAGGTTGCTGTAGGTCTTTGTGGGAAAGGGTTAACATTTAAATGTACTGTGCCACACAAGCGGTGTTAAGGTTCTGATCGACACACATACAGTGAATAAAGTTGTGATGGTTGATGGTAAAAACGGCCATATAAATGAGACGCGCCTGGCAATTGAGGGTCTTATTACAGCTATGAACACTCTTGTGATAATGAACATACACGCAGCCTCACCGGAGTTAGCTGTGAACAGTCAACACTCCTGTGAGTATGAACATACGCGCAGCCTCACCGGAGTTGTGAACAGTCAACACTCCTGTGAGTATGAACATACGCGCAGCCTCACCGGAGTTGTGAACAGTCAACACTCCTGTGAGTATGAACATACCCGCAGCCTCACCGGAGTTGTGAACAGTCAACACTCCTGTGAGTATGAACATACGCGCAGCCTCACCGGAGTTGTGAACAGTCAACACTCCTGTGAGTATGAACATACGCGCAGCCTCACCGGAGTTGTGAACAGTCAACACTCCTGTGAGTATGAACATACCCGCAGCCTCACCGGAGTTGTGAACAGTCAACACTCCTGTGAGTATGAACATACCCGCAGCCTCACCGGAGTTGTGAACAGTCAACACTCCTGTGAGTATGAACATACGCGCAGCCTCACCGGAGTTGTGAACAGTCAACACTCCTGTGAGTATGAACATACCCGCAGCCTCACCGGAGTTGTGAACAGTCAACACTCCTGTGAGTATGAACATACGCGCAGCCTCACCGGAGTTGTGAACAGTCAACACTCCTGTGAGTATGAACATACGCGCAGCCTCACCGGAGTTAGCTATGAACAGTCAAAACTCCTGTGAGTATGAACATACGCGCAGCCTCACCGGAGTTGTGAACAGTCAACACTCCTGTGAGTATGAACATACGCGCAGCCTCACCGGAGTTAGCTGTGAACAGTCAACACTCCTGTGAGTATGAACATACGCGCAGCCTCACCGGAGTTGTGAACAGTCAACACTCCTGTGAGTATGAACATACGCGCAGCCTCACCGGAGTTGTGAACAGTCAACACTCCTGTGAGTATGAACATACGCGCAGCCTCACCGGAGTTGTGAACAGTCAACACTCCTGTGAGTATGAACATACCCGCAGCCTCACCGGAGTTGTGAACAGTCAACACTCCTGTGAGTATGAACATACGCGCAGCCTCACCGGAGTTGTGAACAGTCAACACTCCTGTGAGTATGAACATACGCGCAGCCTCACCGGAGTTGTGAACAGTCAACACTCCTGTGAGTATGAACATACCCGCAGCCTCACCGGAGTTGTGAACAGTCAACACTCCTGTGAGTATGAACATACGCGCAGCCTCACCGGAGTTGTGAACAGTCAACACAGTCACCGGAGTCCTCATTGTACTCGTGCATGCAGCATCGAGTATAGTACATGTATATAGTATGTAACTTGAATAATAAGCCTAGTCCCTAGGGTGATACGACCAGAGCCCTTAACGCATGCCACGACTCATTAATATATGACACGCTGGCTGAGCAATATCATACGAAAAAGGGTCCACACTATGTCCGTGGTCTAGCATAACACAGACAAATAGACGTTCGCTGGGGCTGTCCTTCATGCTGTTTGAATAAGAATATTTGTCCGTGTTCTAAAATAACACAGACAAATAGATGGGTGGGGCTGTCCTTCATGCTGTTTGATTAAGGAGATATATCCGTGTTCTGGCATAACACAACAGCGAACTAATAAGACAAATAGAAGTTCGCTGGGGCTGTCCTTCATGCTGTTTGACTAAGAAGATATATCCATGTCCTATTTATTATTTGTCGTTAACATTGAATTTTCAGCCGAGACTGTGTATACGAAACAGACTGGTCCGATGGTTCTCTATTCCGACATAAGAGTCCCATGTTGTATGACGTGACTCCTACACTAGTTTATGTGACGAGAAGGATCATAACTTGACCAATGACCCTCTCTAAACGGACATTGTTCTATTCTAAACAGTAGATGTTTTGGGTTGTCTAATTATAATCACGTCATAACGATCTGCCTTATTAATTGTTTGTACGTTATATTACAGAGTAAAGGCGACATATTTCCCCGAGAAAGACGGCCTTTGCCACCTTTACAACACGCGACTTATGACAATATTTCGGAAAAGGGAGAGACTGACTAAAACTAGAAAGTCTTTCCTTTTCCTACATTGATTTCGACTCTCTATACATATGTTACTTTCAACGTTTCTGCTGTGGCATTTTCCTTCACATATCATCTTATTATGATCGAAAGCAAGGTTGGTTTTCTAGAGCTTGATTTGGCTGTAATGAATAGTTGGAAACAATGTCGACTAATTTCAGTCGGCACTGACAAACACTATCCTTTTGGTATACACTGTATCAATCTGACTAAAGTACACGATCTTTCTATAAATGTCATAGCGTAGCGTTTTTGAGGAGATGATTTTAATCAGATTGACACTGTATACACATCTCTATATCTGTATCGCTTATAACTACCCTTGATTAAACCTTCATGTACCTGCTTGATATGTCAACTCTTAAAACACATTATTTGTTTATATTAAATAAAATAGAACATTGAGTCTCCGTTGTATAAGATGTACGTTTGTGGTAGTTAGTCCACAAAGGATAATATAAAGTCGCACAGTGCATGTATACTCATCAGAAGGACTTGTATTTTATGGAAGAAGAAGAAGAAGAAGAAGAAGAAGAAGAAGAAGAAGAAGAAGAAGAAGAAGAAGAAGAAGAAGAAGAAGAAGAAGAAGAAGAAGAAGAAGAAGAAGAAGAAGAAGAAGAAGAAGAAGAAGAAGAAGAAGAAGAAGAAGAAGAAGAAGAAGAAGAAGAAGAAGAAGAAGAAGAAGAAGAAGAAGAAGAAGAAGAAGAAGAAGAAGAAGAAGAAGAAGAAGAAGAAGAAGAAGAAGAAGAAAACAACAAAGAAGAAGAAGAAATAGACTATTAGAAGCGATATTCAGATATTTATTAATCACTATCATTGAAATCAAATTCTATTAAAGAACACGGAAAACACAATAATTAAAAAAGGGTTAAATATAGACCTTGTGTGGTAGGGTCAAAAACAATCTGGGAAAGGGGTGTTACACTACCCTCCGTCTATTGATCGGAGTATTAAACTAACAGAGTGCCCCCTTCGGCTCTTGACCCGGGGGTCAGTCTGAATGACTTTCGACACCTTAAGGTCAGTCCTTGCAAGACCGTGGGTTGCTTTCCGTACTGTGATTTCATTATCGGGTTCGACAGGTACCCGGTACAATAATGGATCAGGTAGTAACCATGTCATGAAAACCAGAACAATGCATTCATTAAATATGTGAAAAGAGAAAGCTTCAGCGAATCTGCTCATCTAAACAGTCCTGTCAGTTAGTTTAGTTTTCATTAACTATAACATATATCTAGATATGTCGGTTGATCAGGTTAAATTTTCGTTTAATAGAATAATAGTGATAACACATATTATATTGTATCGGGTAAGAGCCGAGCCCTCTGTATGTTGGCGCAGTTTCTAATGTTCTATATTGTTCTCGTGCACCATCCAGAGCGGGGTGTTGTCATTGATGTTCACAGTAAAGAGGAACGATGCTTTCAAAGGATTTACCGCTGTCTCTATTCTGTTATTTCTCATTTCGAAAAGAACTCGGAAAAACTACATAAACGTTTCCTCATTGAAACACCGTGATTTATGACATGAAACGTATGTACGTGTAATTTTGTTATTGGTAATGTTAGATTTAAATTTTAAAGAAAAACTACAAAAAACTACAACAAAATATGAACAACAAATTGGTTTTGGAACGCGTTGCTGTTATCTACGTTTACGCAATTAATTGGCTATTTTCTTTTTTTTTGGGGGGGGGGGGGGTCTTGATTCTACGTAACGAGCTATTGGAGATTTGGGGTCTTGACTGTACGTAATGAGCTATTGGAGATTTGGGGTCTTGACTCTACGTAACGAGCTATTGGAGATTTGGGGTCTTGACTGTACGTAACGAGCTATTGGCGATTTGGGGGGGTGGGGGGGGGGTCTAGACTCTACGTAACGAGCTATTGGCGATTTGGGGGTCTTGACTGTACGCAACGAGCTATTGGAGATTTGGGGGGTCTAGACTCTTCGTAACGAGCTATTGGCGATTTGGGGGTCTAGACTCTACGTAACGAGATATTGGCGATTTGGGGGTCTAGACTCTACGTAACGAGCTATTGGCGATTTTGGGGGGTCTTGACTCTACGTAACGAGCTATTGGCGATCTGGGGGGGGGGGGGGGTCTTGACTCTACGTAACGAGCTATTGGAGATTTGGGTATTAAATCTACGTAACGAGCTATTGGCGATTTGGGGTCTTGACTCTACGTAATGAGCTATTGGAGATTTGGGTCTTGACTCTACGTAACAAGCTCTTGGCGATTTTGGGTCTTGACTCTACGTAACGAGCTATTGGAATAAAACAACTGGGGCTACAGTTCTAGATAGTGTGTCTGAATGCATCTTTATTACACGTTCACGGACTGTGGATACACAGGCATGCCCGAATCTTCACCGTTCGCAGATTCGTTACTGCCCTAAATCGCCAGACGCGGCTAATGTACAGTTGCACTGGAACACCATGTTATGGATACGTAAACTACTTGTAATTATGTTATTCAAAGTCTGAACAATCAAAAACAATTAAGTTTCTACTCAATCTTTATCCTGCACTTCACTGCTTTATTTCATATTTGGTTTAAACAATATTTTATATATATTCGTAATAACATAAACATATTAATACAAAGATTATCCTGCACTTCACTGCTTTATTTCATATTTGGCCTTTAAACAATATTTTATTTATATTCGTAATAACATAAACATATTAATACAAAGATCAGCCTGGATTGAGGTTTATATTGTAGGTGTTTGGCTGTTTGGCATTCAGCAAAGTAAACATTATAGAATGAAAATAAATTCGCCCAGGACAGATGTGATTGTATTTAGTCGCCAAAATTTGGTATCATTTGAGAGGGGGACACGCCAAAACCACCACTAATGTGCATGCGCCATCTAAAGGTCTGGGTAATATGTGCATCCACACCGTCTGACCAGAAGTGTATGTTTACCCTTTACATGATGACGACATTCGTCACTTTGTGGCAGACGACAATTGCTCTCAAAACTATACTTGATATGATGATATTACTTTCTCACATGCGTACAATGCAGCCGACTATTAACACATCCTATCAGATAAACGCTTACAGCACTGCATGTAATCTCTCACCCCCACATAACAATTGCCAATGTCGTTTGTTGCACAAGGCATCGTAACTCGTTTGTTATCATTGTTCCTAGAGAGTATATTGTCGATTACGCTTTAGGCGATTGTGAATCATGGTGCCAGTGCGAAACAGTGCGGACTTATCCACAAATAATATAGAGTATCCGGCTACATATAATATAGTCCTAGATGAAACGTTTGACAGTACTGATACAGAGAACTGGGAAACGAAATTGAGGAAATATAAGCCTAAAGGGCTTAAAAAGTTTCCCAGAAGACAAAAGGTAGACAAAAGGTAGTATCTCACTTACATATTGTCCATTTACATTTTAGTGATGCCGTATCGGAGTTACAGCATGAACACCACCCGATAGACACGGCTAATTGATTTCACATCCATTTGATAACAAGTTCTTACAACTTATATAAAGGTAGAACGCCCCTTATACGCTCGAAGATTTCGTACGATTTTTTTTTTTGTATAGTCCTAATTCATAAGCGACCGGAAATGTTCACGGACTTGTCTTTTCCATCGGAAATGAACGACTAGCCCACGAACAATAACGACCTCAGACGGAAATCGACGAACACATAAGGGACGCACAACCATAATCACCGTCAATGTTTTCATTCTCGTATTAAATCTGTATTACCAACTGTGTGTAAATAATCATGACGGAATGGCATCACGCGACTTCTATCAATGTTGTCCCTGAACTCATGTGATGTATAGTGTATGAATCACGTTAGGCGAAAGGGAATCATGTTGCATCTCGACTTTGGCATCACACAAAGGGTTAATTAAGTTAAACAATCTGGGTTTTAACTCGAGGTTTGTGTCAGATGTGGCATCCATGTCTCGTGTAAATATTGGCGACCAGTGACGATTCTATTACACCTTGGCGACCAGTGACGATTCTATTACACCTTGGCGACCAGTGACGAGTCTAACACTGCTTGGCGACCAGTGACGAGTCTAACACTGCTTACTTATCATTCGCTCTTATCAAATGCGCTAAACGATATCTGTTTTTTTGAGAAGCGGTTCATAAACTGACATACTATGATCAAATGAGGTTAACATGACTTTGGAGGAAAGTGTTTAAATTGACTCCCACCCCAGGCTCCCATTACCTGCGTCCCTATGCAATGTGTTTGTATTGCAGTTATTGCGAATACATGGTGTTATCCGGGTTTTGAACTTTATTTTACGAGCTTTATAATATTACCACTCGATAATAACAGCAGTTTTATATCATTGAGAGGAAAACATGGACACATAAGCACATTATGTCGTGGCCTGATTTGTTATAGGATTTGAAAAATAAAGATTTAATATACGAGGTGCGTCGGTCAGGATTTGACGATAACGCTTTAGTTATAACAATCACTTGCACAGAAATTCATATATATATATATATATATATATATATATATATATGTAGTGCATGGATCAGTGTGGTAGCACTTGATCTGAAACGGTTCGTACTAGGGACACAGTGATATAACTGAAATAATGTTTAAAGCGGCGTAAAACCCCAATAAATAAATAAATAAATAAGACATAAATACATGTATATCGACATTCATTCAACACTGCTGGTTAAGGCACAAGTACATGTATACCGACAGTCATTCAACACTGCTGGTTAAGACACAAGTACATGTATACCAACAGTCATTCAACACTGCTGGTTAAGACACAAGTACATGTATACCAACAGTCATTCAACACTGCTGGTTAAGACACAAGTACATGTATACCAACAGTCATTCAACATTGCTGATTAAGACACAAGTACATGTATACCAACAGTCATTCAACACTGCTGGTTAAGACACAAGTACATGTATACCAACAGTCATTCAACATTGCTGGTTAAGACACGAGTACATGTATACCAACAGTCATTCAACATTGCTGACTAAGACACAAGTACATGTATACCAACAGTCATTCAACACTGCTGGTTAAGACACAACTACATGTATACCAACAGTCATTCAACATTGCTGGTTAAGACACAAGTACATGTATACCAACAGTCATTCAACATTGCTGGTTAAGACACAAGTACATGTATACCAACAGTCATTCAACACTGCTGGTTAAGACACAAGTACATGCATATCGACAGTCATTCAACACTACTAGTAAAGACAGTAAATCATAAATAATGACTGCTTGTTACAGTGGTTTCTTCAATTCTCTTAATAATAACAATAAGGAGAAAACAAGTCACTGAAACAAATACGTACTCAGGAAAAAGAGAACAGAGAAGCTTATGCAACTTGTATCGTATTAGAAAATGTGCTCAGAAAGAGCTTTGCCTCGAAATGATTCCTCAAAGTTCCCATTATCCATTTGTCTCATTCTCTTGTTTTTCATTTCAAACGATATGTAAAGGTATATGCGATAGCATAATACAACCGCCAAATTGAAGTGGTTTCCATTCTGTCACCATGATAAATGATCGGAGGACCGTATTACATCATATCTAATGATCGGAGGACCGTGTTACATCATATATAATGATCGGAGGACCGTATTACTTCATATATAATGATCGGAGGAACGTGTTACATCATATATAATGATCGGAGGACCGTATTACATCATATCTAATGATCGGAGGACCGTATTACATCATATATAATGATTGGAGGAACGTATTACATCATATCTAATGATCGGAGGACCGTATTACATCATATCTAATGATCGGAGGAACGTATTACATCATATCTAATGATCGGAGGACCGTATTACATCATATATAATGATCGGAGGACCGTATTACATCATATCTAATGATCGGAAGACCGTAATACATCATATCTAATGATCGGAGGAACGTATTACATCATATCTAATGATCGGAGGAACGTATTACATCATATCTAATGATCGGAGGACCGTATTACATAATATTTAATGATCGGAGGACCGTATTACATCATATATAATGATCGGAGGAACGTATTACATCATATATAATGATCGGAGGACCGTATTACATCATATCTAATGATCGGAGGACCGTATTACATCATATATAATGATCGGAGGACCGTATTACATCATATATAATGATCGGAGGAACGTATTACATCATATATAATGATCGGAGGACCGTATTACATCATATCTAATTATCGGAGGAACGTATTACATCATATATAATGATCGGAGGAACGTATGACATCATATATAATGATCGGAGGACCGTATTACATCATATCTAATGATCGGAGGACCGTATTACATCATATTTAATGATCGGAGGGCCGTATTACATAATATATAATGATCGGAGGACCGTATCACATCATATATAATGATCGGAGGACCGTATCACATCATATATAATGATCCGAGGACCGTATTCCATAATATGTAATGATCGGATGACCGTATTACATCATATCTACTGATCGGAGGACCGTATTACATCATATCTAATGATCGGAGGAACGTGTTACATCATATATAATGATCGGAGGACCGTATTACATCATATATAATAATCGAAGGGCCGTATTCCATCATATCTAATGATCGGAGGACCGTATTACATCATATCTAATGTTCGGAGGACCGTATTCCATCATATCTAATGATAGGAGGACCGTATTCAATCATATATAATAATCGGAGGACCGTATTACATCATATCTAATGATCGGAGGACCGTATTACATCATATTTAATGATCGGGGGACCGTATTCCATCATATATAATGATCGGAGGACCGTATTACATCATATATAATGGAATTCATTCGGGTCGTAATATTCGTTATTATTCATTAAAAAGGGCGTTTCCTGTCGCTGTGTACGGACCCAGAACATATTGTATTAAATCAAAATCATAGCCCTGAAAGTGCTGACAGATCTAACAGCATGAGCTTAGCTGCAGAGCACGGATGCCACTTTGATATTAAATATAGATTTACCGATCGCAATAGTGTATCGAGAGCACTTTGTGAAACAGGGCAGGATAATATACTGTAGTGTAAGACTCCCTATTTGAAAAGAGTTTTAGAATAGTTACAAGACGAATGTTTGACGCAAAGCACCAAAGGAAGCCGCAATATTTCGTTGCACATGAAGAAATAAAAAGAAAAATACATTTAAATCCAAAAACATTAGCCATATTTAATCTGTAGTTAGTAATGCAGATAGCAGATATCGGTTTTTGAAGATTTAAGTATTATGTAGGATATTTAACCTGGCAGGATCTGCGTTTTAAGTGAATGAGATGATTTAGAATTAAACTGGTCATGAACAGTGACATATAAGAATAAAACTTATGATAAACGGACGAGAGGTTATGATAAATTTCAATGTGTACCAAAGACAATTAACTATTTGTATTGAACCCAAGCCCTGTTATGATAATTTTTTGTCAAATAATGCAGACACACAGACAATCTGTTTTTGTTTTGTATCGGTAAGTCATGAACGTGGATAAGGGCTTAAACACTTCCCACATAAAACAAATCTGCAGCAGACACATTTGAAATTATCAAGTACAAAATATAAATAATCTATAAAATGATATTATGATAACTGAAAAGTGTTCAAATATATTGTGGTAAATGCAAATCATGATTGCTCATTATGAGAAATTTCTCCTTTTGCCACAATGATTTCAATGATGTTTAACCTGACAGACTTTGAATTCATCAAGTACAAAACATAGATAATCTCTATAAATTAATGTCAGATAATTAAAAAAAAAAGAGTTGATATTTTTGTGGCAAGTGGAGCAATTACTCATTATGAGCAATTTCACCTTTCGCCACAATGGTTTCAAAAGTCGTCTGCTGCAGAGGCTCAGAAATGGTATATACTTGGGAATTGGTTAAAACCGTAACTATTGGAAAGACTTGAAAACATTGTAGGTCAACTATAAATTAATCTATTTGTGAGTATTGTTTTCTTTTATCACAATATTATTGATTATGTAAATGCGTATCAATGCCGGAAAAGGCATAAAAAGAAAATGGTCAGAAATTAAAAAGGGCAAACAAAAAAAGCAAGCCTGCACGGTCAGTCCGCTCCGTAGCCAGGCGTCTTCATTACCCAACTTAACATTTCAATTCGATCCCGATAAGTATTCAGGTGCCATTCACTTCGCCATCAAATGATTTTTCGTCAGAATTGAGTCACTGCGTAGTTGAACTAAATTTTCTATTCTGTTATTGCAACATTTTAACAGCAACATTCCATTTGGTTTTTTTCTTCTTCGTAATTGATGTCTCTTCAAATCCGGTTTCTAACGAATATCGCAACAGTTTACTGTTATTTCGTTTTTGTTAGACACTGACTACATTCTTCAGGATATGTTGGCGGTTCACACCTTAAAGTTTTCGAGGAGCGGCTTGAGATTTCGCTAAATAGAGCAATCGATTATGAGCCCCTTACTAAGAACGGTAGACAATGAACGTTCGTGAATGGTCGTTATGTATAGAGAGAGTAGAACACTGGTCTTTTCCCACCGGTATTTTCCCGGAGACGCCTCATTTTAGTGACGATTCTTTTGAGAACATAGGATTGAGTGTCAATAAAGACGTAGTCTCTACATATCTACGAGTGAAATATACTGATTGATGCTTCTATCTACGAGTGAAATATACTGATTGATGCTTCTATCTACGAGTGAAATATACAGATTGATGCTTCTATCTACGAGTGAAATATACTGATTGATGCTTCTATATACGAGTGAAATATACTGATTGATGCTTATATCTACGAGTGAAATATACTGATTGATGCTTCTATCTACGAGTGAAATATACTGATTGATGCTTCTATCTACGAGTGAAATATACGGATTGATGATTATATCTACGAGTGAAATATACTGATTGGTGCTTATATCTACGAGTAAAATATACTGATTGATGATTATATCTACGAGTGAAATGTACTGATTGACGATTATATCTACGAGTGAAATGTACTGAATTATGTACATATCTACGAGTGAAATGTACTGGATGATGTACATATCTACGAGTGAAATGGACTGATTGATGTACATAATTATACTCATGAGAACGCGGTCAATTATTCATTCTCACAATAGCATGTGCATGGCAATTTGGAATGCATTATTTCTTTGCTAAATATGTATTAGATCAATTTTAATTATGTCAAAGTGTGTAAGTAGGTTTACTGTGTTTATCATTGATTTAGTTTTGTTCAGGGTCATTTCCCACGTATCCTACACTATACAACCAGAACCTTGCAGGGCCAATGCATTATACACAGTTTCGGAAATGTTAATGTTAATACATTTAACGGAATGCATAATTTGAGAGACGAATGCAAATTTATTAAGTGTTGCAACTCCTTATATTAAACCTCATACATCACACACACAACCCACACACCACACACACACACATATATATATATATATAGACTTTATATAGCCAACATGGATATCTAGGTTAGACATCTAAGCTTATATCGCTGGTAAATGTATCAACCTAATCCCACTGAGTCCCTTGTTGTGACATGTTATTTTCTTCCTTTGGGAAAGCATAAATAGTTCCATTGCTTTAATCACGTGTCCTGTATTTAGTATTTAGCTATGGGAAACTCAATCTTTGGGAACAAGGAAACAGTAATTTAAGATATAATCTCTCATCTTCACATTGTTTAATCGTGGATTTCGTTGATTCATTCTTGAAGTTTCTAAGAATCACAAGGGCCACAGAAGGAGCCAAAAAGATAGGTATGTATAATATGTTCGGATCAGAGAAGTCAATAATACTTAAAAAGAATATATATTACAGCGGTCCGTTTCAATTTCAATGTTAAATAAAAAAAGAGAAGCATATAAATAGTTTACAAACACTCTACAGGTTTAAAGGATTTTAAAACCCATTAGTAACATTTGTAGCGTCATTACTTATCCTCTAGGTTAATTAATGAATACGACATAACATATCAACCTTAACTGTAACGATAATGTCGTACACCGGTGTTTTTTATATACTACATAGGATTATATCAGGGGGTGTCAACTGGTCTTTTTCCCCACAATATCCCTTTTATTACTCAATCTTACCCTATGCTGTGGGTTCTCAAATTAATCGTCTCGTGATAACGATTCATTTGAGTACCCACAATATTGGGTTTGGGTGTCGAACAAGGATTTTAGACAATGAAATTTGGCCCTTATCAAGAGCTCTTACACTATGTCCTTAACTTATAGTTTCATTGGTGGTTCACCCATGTCCTTCTGTATGATCCTAGAAACACACTTTTCGAAATAATGAAACCAGGATTGGACTGCATATAATGTAGTCTTACAAAGTGATCCTATGTTATATTAGATGACTTAATCAAGTTCAAATAAGGAACGAAAGGGTCGATGAACTTAACAAACGAGGTATAGGACAGCTATATTACTGCCTTAAATATATATATAGCACACACACATAAGATCAGCATGCGATATATCTGTGTTGTACCGCATTCTCAACCCGTTTATACCATATTATAGTTGAAGGGTTGTCAACTGTATTTTCACGAATTTGGACGTATACTTTAGAAAATGAATTGAGCAATTGCCCTTTCCTATATTTTCAAGTCATCTACTGTATATGCGTCGAAACAAGTCTGAAAACAGGAAAATGGTTAAATAATTTTCATTCGATGTTTTATCCTCTTTGGAATGTCGATTTTGTAATGCATTGGCATGGTGCCGTGTTAAAAAAAATAAACAAAAATCCGACAAATTTTGTTGACACTAAAAGTTCACCTTAAAGCCACTCGTCGAGAATAAAATTGAGTTGCAATTACAACCAATTGTCGATCCAGATCAACGTGTATGTCCAATCAAACTGATATTGATCTGTTTTGTTCAACAATTAATACAGTCACTATGGTTTGTAAGATGTTTCTGTAAGACGGTGCACAATTGAATCATACAGAATGGAGATGAAGACATGTATCTATGTACATCCCATAACATCTTATGTTGTTTTCTGCCGCTTATCATTACAAATAGTGCCCGCAGTCAACTTACATTACAACTTATGTTAATGTTCAAAGCTGTCATAGAGAACATGTTACACACGACATAAACAAACAAATCTTCTTCGGAAAAGCTCGCTATTTGCAGAGTCAACAAAACTGAATCAATTCTACGAAGGAGTTCATCAAATAATCTGCATTGGACACTAAGGGTCATGATTATTAATATTGTTGTGGTTTCTGAATCTCATTAACGGGGGTTATTTGTATAATTTACATATACGTAATATTGCGTCGGGCCTACATCACTCATTGTGACGTGTTCTGGTCAGCCGAATGATCAAGCCTCATTACTCTTCGTCACTGGAGTTGTTAAACATGGTAAAAGAAAACAAACACATTTTTTAAACAATACAGTTCTGAAACTCATAGTTGTACATTTCATTTCGTGGTTTAGGCGAATCACAGGTTATAATTTCAATCGAGAATTATCGATCGAATCGATCGAATTCATTTGGGATTGAACAATAATTGCTCATCCTGCCATATGCGACTCTCTGTACATAACAATTTATTCTTTGTCTTAAATTTTCGCTTCTCAGTTATTAATGTTGATCACATGTATTGTACAATAATCTAGCAATACAAAACGATACAACTTTAAGAAATGCAAAATTCAATCTTATTAATCCTTTCCCTCATATAGACGCTTTCTGACGCCTCTGAAGCAGACGACTTTTTGAAAACATAGTGACAAAAGAAGAAATTGCTCAAAACGAGCAATTTCTCAAATCTGCCACAATGTTTTCCACTTTTAGTCATAGGTTATCCATTCAATTATAGAGATTTTCTATTTTTTGACAAAATATGTTCAAAGTCGTCTGCTGCAGACTTGTCGTCTGAGGGAAATGGCCATACCTAAACATCGCTCGCTCGTATATAGATCTGACGATTGCCTCACACACGTCGTATCGGATTGACATTTGATCTGACGACTGCCTCACACACGTCGTATCGGATTGACATTTGCTTCAGCCAGTCATATTGTCGCCTGCAATAGTGTTAGGTATAAAACAGGGGAGATAACCCAATATAAATAACGGTGATAGAGAAATGGTGTTTTGCAAGTGTTCCGAGTGTATAGAACCGACCGTTTGTTGTTTCGTGAGATAACATTGCAAAAACCAAACCGAGTACTCAGATATAATATACGCGTAGAAGTATGTTGACCTGATATTTATGAGATTGTGAAAAAGGTCAACTGCATTGTCTTCTCCCTCAAGCGTATCGAAACAAGTAAAATGATCGTGTGTATCAAAGATAAAAATGTTTGTGCAAATAATAACAAATAAAAATGTTTTTGACTATGTATTTATCTGAATAATAGAAATGTTCACATGAATTGAAAAAAAAATTAAAAAAATATGCGTATAAGTAGGTTCTATATTCGTATTCACTTGTGTTAAATATTCATGCCAACACAATGTTTAGGAGAGATATTTACACAAATTATTATTTTTCTTTTTCTAAATCCTTACATTGTTTCTTATTTCTTACTAGTGTCCTATGTTATTGACAGAAATCGGGGAAATCATAACGACTGATGCTTTGTTGTCGGCATAAATACTACCGGTAGTACTGGTAATGTTTCTAGGAACACCGTGATATGACACCGTGATATAACACCGTGATATGACACCGTGATATAACACCGTGATATGACACCGTGATATAACACCGTGATATGACACCGTGATATGACACCGTGATATGACACCGTGATATAACACCGTGATATGACACCGTGATATAACACCGTGATATGACACCGTGATATGACACCGTGATATGACACCGTGATATAACACCGTGATATAACACCGTGATATAACACCGTGATATAACACCGTGATATGACACCGTGATATGACACCGTGATATAACACCGTGATATAACACCGTGATATAACACCGTGATATGACACCGTGATATGACACCGTGATATAATACCGTGATATAACACCGTGATATGACACCGTGATATAACACCGTTATACGACACCGTGATATGATACCGTGATATGACACCGTGATATAACACCGTGATATGACACCGTGATATAACACCGTGATATAACACCGTGATTTGACACCGTGATATAACACCGTGATATGACACCGTGATATGACACCGTGATATGACACTGTGATATGACACCGTGATATAACTGTAACACTGTTGAAATGCGACCATTCAAACAAACAACAAATAAATAAAATCTTCAAGTGCCTCAAGGCAATCAATTGGTTGTGTATGCCAAAACAATAAAATATTAATGCGTATCAATTCATGTGTATCAAAACAATTAAATATTAATGTGCATTTTTTCATAAATAAGATACCGGTGAAACCGACGGATGCTGTCCGATGTATAGCGAGGACCCTGGAATGGTGCTACTATATACTATATGTAGCAAAATCAATTGGCCATAAGTAAGTAAACAGTAAGAAATGAGAGTACACAATTGGAATAGATATTCCACATATATGATAAAATGTATATAATGAGTAAATTAATGAGATTGAATGATAGAAGATTACAATGTTTTTATTGAAAATTGTAACATGTTGTAACATGCTCATCTCCTCTTGTAAGTGAATCTTCCCTTTAAGAATCATTGGATTTCGTCTATTGGTTGCTGACAAAATAACCGGGACACAAGTGATCATATAGCACACTAATTAGTAATATCTCAAAGCGCCATAACTCTGTGAAAAATCATTCAGCCGAAACATGGTGATACTATACACATCTCTCCTTGTTAGTTAAGCTTCCCATTCAGTATCATTGAAATCCAACTAACTGGTGGTTGCTGAAAATAATAATAATAATAATAAACTTTATTGCATAAAACATACATACATGTTTAAAATAAGTTCGGACACCAATTTTATAGATTAGATATCCACGAACCTTTTTAAAAATCATTGAACCAAATCATGTTGACAAGATGTACGTCTCGTTATGTTAGTGAAGCTTCCCATACAGTTTTATTGAATTCAAGCCAATATCCCAGTGTCAAATGATATTAAAGGGCAACACTTCTGTGAAAAAGCCTCGAACCAGAACGTTTTGATAATTTGCATATCTCTACTTGTTAAAAAATTTCTTTA
This sequence comes from Serripes groenlandicus, assembly GCA_031761405.1. Lineage (NCBI taxonomy): Eukaryota > Metazoa > Mollusca > Bivalvia > Cardiida > Cardiidae > Serripes > Serripes groenlandicus. Next base: position 39,475,440 of record JASEVX010000004.1, read on the forward strand.
AAAGGGCAATAACTCTATGAAAAATCATTGAACCGGAATGTATTGATAATATGCACATCTCCTCTCGTTATTGAAGCTTCCCATAAGGCATTCAAGTCAGTGGTTGCTGAGAAATATTTTTCGGGCAGCATTAAAATTCATGTTCTCATTTATATCAAAACCGTTAAAGATCCATGTATATCAAAACAATACCATATTCATTTGTATCAAAGCAATTAAATGTTCATATGTATCAAAACAGAAATGTACATGAAAATCAAAACAGAAATGTACATGAATATCAAAACAGAAATGTACATGAAAATCAAAACAAAATGTACATGAAAATCAAAACAGAAATGTACATGAATATCAAAACAGAAATGTACATGAATATCAAAACAGAAATGTACATGAATATCAAAACAGAAATGTACATGAATATCAAAACAATTAAACGTTCATGTGTATCTAAAATCGCCAGGCAAGTCAAAATGACCATTAGTATTCATACAAAAGAAAATGATCATGTGTATTTAAACAATGACATATGCATGTGTATCTAAATAATAACATATGCATGTATATCAAAACAATACCATATTCATTTGTGTCAAAGCAATTAAATGTTCATATCAAAACAAAAATGTACATGGATATCAAAACAGAAATGTACATGAAAATCAAAACAGAAATGTACATGAATATCAAAACAATAACATATGCATGTGTATCTAAATAATAACGTATGCATGTGTATCTAAACAATAACATATGCATGTGTAACAAAACAATGACATGTGCATGTGTATCAAAACAATAACATATGCATGTTTATCAAAACAGTACATGTTCATATGTATCAACAATTAATCACAATCATGTGTAACAAAACAATGACATGTGCATGTGTATCAAAACAGTAACATATGCATGTGTATCAAAACAGTACATGTTCATATGTATCAACAATTAATCACAATCATGTGTAACAAAGCAATAACAGGTATATGTGTATCAAAAAATATTAACTTTCATGTGCAAGTTTTCCGGCGCAAGCGATATATAGAGACGGCGTCGAATATTTGCTTTAAGCTCAACATTATTCTATTTAACTTTTCCTTAAAATGTGAAGATGTTATAGTTTTTGGCCTGGGGCTTTAGCCCCTGGTCACAGTAGTAAAACCATTTATTTCGGAGTTGGCAGCCTGCCAATTGCTTTTAACACCCAACAACGCATTTTAGTGCGAGAATGCGCGAGAAAAATAGTTCTTCATGGATTCAACAAAACTGCATTTAAAAGGTTAAGATCTCCCTAAAAAATATCATTATAATGTTGTTGGAACATCAGTGAAAAAGTTAAGGCGTGAGTACTCCAATATAAGTTTAACAAATGCTTTAGCAATTAATGCGCCGAGAGCTTATTAACATTATTAACATTTGCGAAGAGGAGCGGAAAAGTACAAAGAGGTCGCGAGAAAAATACAGTGGAGGATTAACCGGGGGGCCGTAGGGATCGTGCAACGAAATATTAATGGTTAACAAAGAAGTAGCGTGTCAAATGCAGTGACGATTTAGCGGGGTCTTATAGGGATCGTGCCCGACTTCTTGTTCACCCCCCCCCCCCCCCCCCCCCCCCTAACGACACCCCGACCCGGCCTGGCCGACCACCCACTGTGACTAGCAAGTTATAAAAGCCGGCTCATCGCATCATTCATCAGATTATTCAGTTGCGCCCTTCACAGAAGGTATCAATTTTACACACAGTTTATCTCAAAAGTGTCAGAGTAACAGTACTACAAGATGCCATAAAAAGAAGGGAGGACTGAAGGAGAGGGCAGTACCCACAAGGGAGTGAGAGTGGCAGTAAAGGGAATGAGACCATGCCTTTCCTCTTCAGCCACCAATGCACCAAGAACTAAGTTGTAGAGGTAGCGTGCAAACGCAAACCTCTCCCTCAGCTGGGCGAACCGATCGCGCTATGCAGGTGCCCGCAAGCTGTGTGGTGGTATCATATGGGTCATATTGGGTCAGAAACTCTAACGTCACTAGGCCAAATTGAAGGGAAATCTTGTTAACATTTTTAACTTGAGCATGTTGAAACTGTATCAGAATGTTTGTCTTGACTATATCTAGGCCGAGTTTGAATATTAGTCATGTCTGTTAAAAAACTAGGTCACTAGGCCACTAGGCCAAATTGAAGGTAAAATCTTGTCAACACTGAAGAAGCCACTTTTTTAGAATTTGGTCAGAATGTTTATCTTTATGATATCTAGGCCAAGTTCGAATATGGGTCATGCCGGTTAAAAACAAATGAGGCCAAATTGAAGGAAAATTAGTACATGGTTTAGAGAATTATTTCTACTTGATGGAATGTGATTTAATATTGACATATTTCTCAATATAATAAGGCAGAAACTGCAAAATATGCTGCCTAAACCTGCTGTCAAATTTTCTTTTGATTCGTCATGTCTTAAATGTGTATACTTGTGAGTACTTATATATGAGCGGTATAGTGCCAACAAGGTCCTTCTGTTCTCAAATTGGCAGTTTCATAATATTTAATATTTTTGATATGATCTTTCAACTTCTTAACAATAAATACATAAACATAAGCTGCAATTGTTATTTACTTTCACATTTTCCCTACTTCTCCAACCTTCCTGCAGCCCACAGGCCGTCAGCACTGCAGTGCTTTGATTAAACTTGGCAAGTGTGTGTCATACAACCACATACCCCTTGTCACAGTGTATGCTGCAAAGAGTTATTTCTGGGTGAAATAAAAGCCAGTACATGTTGGTGGATTTGGGTGCGTTTTGAGAACTGAAAATAGTATTCTGTGTTATATATTGTATTCATTTACATTTGCATTAATAGTCAAAGCGGGGACATCGACACATATGATAACGCACAATTCGTATTGATATATTAGGTTATCAACCCCTCCCTCCCTACCATTTTTATTTAAAGAAATACTAGACAAATGCATGTGTTATTTTGAAAAAGAGTAAAAGAAAGTCTACGAAAAGAAGGACATGTTCTCATGGTGAGGAAAGATCACTTTGAAAAAAGTGTGGACTTTCGTTTATTTGGTGGAAAATGATATGTTCATTTGTTTAGACCCAGCTGTGGGCATATACCACTTTTAAAATTATGTTAAAGGTTAGAGACAGCAGCAACATGTAAATATACGCAGTACATTTTCATGTATACGAGGCACATATTTCAATTGACATGGTACTTTGTTCATGATATGTAGTGCATCTTCTATAATATATGACGGTTATTTAACAATATGCAGTGCAAACGTAGGTAGAAGCAGTAGAATAACCATTCAAACAGCATTATATGCAGTCAGTGTATCGATACATATGATGGCATTTTGCTTACATGCAGTTGTTTTACCTTTATATGCGGTGCATTTTCATTCTGGATGATCATACTTTCCGGCATTCTCCGGTAATTTACGGAAAATACTGAGTATGACAGATAGAGATTAACACTAACACCGTCTAGTCTATTTTGAAATAATCTAAAATAGAAGTGTATACATTTTCAGAATATACGAGGTGTAGAAAGTCGTCAATGCAGACGCTCCTAAAGCAGACAACTGTTCAAATCAGTGTGGCAAAAGGATAAAATTGCTCATCTTGAGAATGTTTTCCATTTGCCACAATGAGTTCAACTCTCTATCATTCATAAAGAGTTTCTACCCTGATGTATACTTGTTGTATTTGGGAAAGGATTTAAAGATGAATGTAAAAATGGTTACCACACTATGTTAATATTCCCTCATACAAACAACTCTTAATACCCCCAGCAGATTGAGGAAATAAGAGAAAGAACTGAAAAAGGGAGTTACATTATATATTTCTATTTTGTCTTTAGGAAAAGGTAAACATCGTCTTTTTCTGAACAGTGTAGGTTCAAATCATCCTGCATAGTTGCTCTGTCTTATCAGAATCTTGACAAGTTGACTGAAGCTTCTAACAAGCATATGTACAATCATGTAATATTTAGACTGTATATTTTGATCAAACTGCAAATGAACCGACTGGTCTGGAACTACAACATTCCCATAAGTCGATGTGTACCCTTTCCCATGGAAGGGCTTTAATGATATGTAAAAGTGTCGAGTTCTAAGAGGCAGTTAAACCCTTTCCCACACACAGATGTATTATGGCGTGTCTGCAGAAGTGGAATTCAATATGAAAACAGTGTGGCAAATGTAGATATTGCTCTTAATGAACTCTTTCAGCTTATGTCACATTGTTTTATAATCTATTCTAAAATTGTACTATTAATTTGCTTCAATATTGTCATATATGTCTGCTGAAGATTGAGTCTACGTGGGAATTGGTTAAACATTTACGGCTGAAGAATGTGACACTTCTATTTATAGATTGTTCAGCAATATGTATCCGTCATACTCCGTATTTTACGGAAATAATTCCGGAGAATGCCGGAAAGTACCATCATCACAATGAAAAATGCACCGCATATATAGCTTTATACACCATATATAAACACGTATGGACCAAACATAATACAAAAGAAAATGCCGTTTCTACCATGTATATTGCAAAATGCATTGCGTACAATGCTTTTTATGTTTTAAGTTATAATTCACCACGTATAGAATTAATCGCAAGCAATCACTTTATATATTTAAACATCTATCACACCTATTGACCAACATACAACGTATAAAGGTAGAACTACTGCATATAATCAAAATACCAGCACTGACTGCGTATAATGTAATTTGTACTTCATATAATGTCGTTAGTATTGCACATGATGTTGTTTGCACACCATATAATGGTTATTATACTGTATCTTCAAACTTGTTCACTGAATATTATCAAATAACCACTACATATAACAGAAAAGGCACTGCATATCATAAAAAGAACTACCATACCAACTGAAATATGTACCTCGTATACATGAACATGTACTTCGTATACTACAATACAACATCATAAGACAGTAAAGGCGTTTCATAAACTTATGTCAAATGTTAGTATATATCGGTAGACCATTATCCTGTGATTATACACTATAGTGGCTAAGTTCACGACGAACCCGAGTTCCGACTAGAGTTACACGGGTTCCTCATGAACGGCAAGAGTTTCAACCCTAGTTCATCCATGAACTTCTCACCCCGACTATTTGCAACCCTGCTTCGAGCGAGAGTTATAAGAGTTCCAAAATGGCGGAGGGTGGCAATTCTTGATGCTGGTGTGTAAATAATCATAAAATACGAACCTCTGAGTTCAGTAATCAGTGATGTTTTTATTTGTAAGGCAGATAAATAAGGATTTGTTTAATTGGGCCTTGCAAATAATTGCGATCCGTAATTTAGACAACAAGAAAACGAGCTTTCTGGTGTCGATAATGAAATAAGTGGATACAACACGGAGGCATTTTGAATTTTGACTCCAGAGTGGAGATGTGCGTTCACGAGAACCAAGTTTATGCGCATGCACCATCGATACACGTGCCCCCTGACCCTACCCTCCTTGAGTTCGTCATGAACTTAGCCAGTTTTTGTTCAACCATTATGTTATTAAATGCGGACATAACGAAGTGTTCATGATACATTGTTGTGATCTGTAAATCCATTTCCAAATGTAATTTGTGATCTGCAGTTAGCTCCTTGCTGTCAGCACTGCCAGTGCTTTGAAATAGTACATACATGTATATTCAGCGAGTGTCATATAACCAGATGTTCTTTTACATAATCAAAGCCCCAATGGCACTGTAGTGGCGATCGTATGGAAAATCCTGCAACGTAACAAGCAGTATATCGGTGTAGGGCTTGCGATGACTCTGGTGCGGGTAAATTTGAGAATGTATCAACCCTGCATCTTTTGACAGTATAATAATGTTAGTTTGCCTTAATGTTGTCTTGGTGATTTTTATTTGTTTGGAACAAACAAATTTAGAGATAGCTAAATTCTGAAGCCATACGTCTTATGGAAAATTCCCTAAATTTCATACACGTGAAAGTAGTACTCAATACTTGCTCTTACTTTTCAAATGTATCACGATATTTGAAATAATGATATATTTATATCGTCTTTGTTTTCTTATGTGGTTCTTATATTCAAAGAGAATTTGGAAATAAAATGAAACATTGTATTTTAAAACATGAACGCGGAGAGATTTATAAATCTCAATGAGTGAACTGCTACAGGGAGAACTATTTTCGATTTAAGCTCCAGATACGGTATTTGAATTTTCAATCACGCATTGAAAATGTAGATAAAAACAGAATTGAAAAAATTTCTTTGTGCCTTGTCGGCCATATACATATAGTATAAAGAATTAAAAAAGCAAATATGTGCGTCATAAAATGCATTTAAAATGAGAGTAACACATTTGCAGAGAAATCGTGATTCTCGAATTCTATTTATAAATACAACGGTATGGGGGGAGGGTCTAAAGTGCGGACGCGATCTGCGGACAAATACATTATAGAGGGAAAATGCGGACAAATGCAATATAGAGGGAAAATGCGGACGCTATAGAATATAGAGCAAATCTGCGGACGATATGATTTGTTGTAAAAAATGTTTAATTAAAGATGGGCAAATGTGTATAATTTGTTACATATGATCATATCCGTGGTTTTCTTTGTAAATATATAATGTGTTTGATTGCTTTTATCAGTGATATAGATTAAACCAAAAATCGAGATCATGCTGAAATGGAATCTCTTTGTAAAGTGTTTTAACGACTTTCCTCTTTATATCATATCTATAGATATCAATAACGAGAATTGATGGATTGATTTCCCGACAAGTAAATGTCTTTTGACGCATCTGCAGCGGACGAAATTTGAAAACATTGCAAGAATAGAATAGGTTGCTAGTAACTAGCCATAGGTTTTGCTTCAATTATATCCTCTCCTTTACAATCGATTGAAGGGTCATGGGTCTAGTTATTGTTTGGCCTCTTCATTTTCTACTTTGTCACTTTCAACAGTTTTCCATGTGCCATACTACGAGGCAAATAATCTATGCAACATTCTATTCTGTAGGGTACTTGGAAGGGGCAGAACAATTTAAATAACAAATAAACAATAAGTATATATATATATATACAACACTTTTAATCTTAATTTGTTTCTAGTAATTATATATATATACAACAATAATACTAATCTATAATAAATAAGTTAAATGTTTTTTTCTTGCTGTGTAAACAGTAAAAAGCAACATATATTGAAAACATTGTGGGAAAAGGAGAATTTGCTTATTTAAACAATTTCTTAATTCCCATAACCTTTCTTTACCGTCGTATAAACCAAATTTGTATTTGAAGGCTGTTATAAGTAAAAAACTTAAATGTTGCCAATTTAATCACATATCTTATCATTATAATAGCCAAATAATTAACAAAAGTTACAATTAAAGTCTGCATCTGTTGTCGAAATATCCACAGGTGCATTAACACAAGATTTGTGAAACCAATTTGTGCATATATCACATTGTACCATGGCGGTATCGACACATCCCGGCAAGTTACAAATACATAAATGTATATGATAGGTTTATTGGGAAAAGGGGTTACATTTATAATTTGTTTGGAATGACACTCGTACACAATGGTAATTAACAGTGTATGGTCACGCATCCTTAATTGATTTGGCAAGCTTAAACACCCTTTATAGGATAGATACTTTATTTTCAACTTGTACAAAATAAGTACATCATTGTTACAAATACAAATACAAATTCAATTTCATATACAAATACAAATACAAATTCAATTTCATATACAAATACAAATACAAATTCAATTTAAATTTCATATCGTGACATATATACTACAATAGGATTCTATAGAATGATAATCGAGAAAATATGGAAAAGAATTGATTTAGTGAAAATATTTTTCTGTTTATGTAATCGTGTAAAACCTCACGGAGGAATGTGACTATTTCTTTCTTCAAAAGCATATTTTATTAATTTACATAGCTTTAATAGGAAACAGCGACCAGCTTAGGTGTATACTGAAGAGTAAAATGCGGACGGCACAGGTATTGGCTTTCTCTGGAGCATTTAATCCTTTTATAATGCAAATGAATTCAAAAGCCTCTGAAGTCTGAAGCATGTTTCTTTTAAAGTGCTCATATAAATATTAGTACTGCCTTTTTCCACAATATTTTCTACATGATTTCAATTACTCTTTCATTTGGATAGATGTTTCTTTTTTAGTTCACCTGAGCACGAAGTGCTGAAAGTTATTGTGATCTCCTTTTGTCCGGCGTCTGTCGTCCGTCAACATCTTCTCCTCAGTAACGAGTGGGTCAATTGGAATGAAACTTCACAGAAAGCATCCTCTCATTGACCTCACCAGAATTTTTTCAAATGTTTGTGATTCATGCAGAATTATTGTTTCCATGGCAACGAAAATAAAATAACTTTATAAAATTATTCTTCTACCAAACTGGTTGGCGGATTTTCAAATTATTTTAAAGAAGTGTTCCTTGGCCGCCAGGGAGCGGGGCTTTTTTGCCTTATATGGTATAAACTAAAAAAAATCTTCTCCTCCAAAAGTGTCAGGCCGATTTTCAAATAATTTTGTAGAAATGTTCCTAGGATGACCCTCTATCAGATTCCTCCAAGCCATGTTGATTGGTCGAAAAACATGGACGCCAGGGGGCAGGGCTATTTGGCCTTATATGGCTATAGTGAAAACTTGAAAAATCTCTTGTTAAGCAGGAAGCTTCTGAGTAAGATTTTAGAAAACCCTTGGTCAATTGTGATTTTTTTTGTAACACAAATTGGTAAATACTTAAATGAGTGAGTCGGGGCCATAATGGTTATCCATTTGTTTTACATGTCTTTTGAAACTTGGAAATTAAATATAATATTCACATGTATGTCTCATGATTTATTTTTATAGACAACTAAAATGGCATTTAATTTTAACGGATGCGTCATTTATTCTTTTACCCGAAGTTGTAATATTTATAAACAATGCATAGTTTATAAATCACACATCTATGCAAAGGCAAATGTTTGAACAGTTTTATGTACCCAAACAAATTGAGTGCCTTCAGCGCTTTGATTTAGTTACGTTCTGAAATTGGTCATGATGTGTTCAAAATTAGGCCATTCCAAAGTTATGAAAAATCTAGTTGGTATTCGATAGACTACCGTTTTAGCTCATTAGAATGGCTATTTGTAAACTAAATTGTTCGGGTAATCACACATGTTCATCACCAGGTCGCTAGGCCATATTAAGATAAAATATTTTTTACACTTTAGAAATGACTAAATTATCAAGAAAAGAGAGAAAACAGTATCCATTAGTTTGGTGTTTGTTTCAATGATGTCCGATATTAAACAGGTCTGTTCAATTTAGTCCCTTCACATTGCATGATTGAGGGTTGTCAGAGACATATAAACACAGTGTATTTATATGTCTCTGAGGTTGTTAAACTGCTTCGAATAATGTGAGTGCAAAAACAAACACAAAACATGCTCGAAAAGCACAAATTCACTATTTGCAAAACTGTTCAATTTATAAAAATATAACCATATATTATATGCTCGATCTCCAAACTAAATTAGGCTACACTTTCAGCATTGATTGCTAATTGACTCTAGAACGTGCAGACGTGTATACATAACGTGTGTACACACTGACATTGTGTGTCCTTTAAACCTTCGTAAACCAGTCTTATCATCTAGACGCTTTCATATATTTAAACAACTACACACTAAAGCGTTTATAATATTGAGATAACCATGCAGTCTCGCGAGCTATTTATAGAACCTTTTGGAATTTCCAGATTTGAGTACCATCAGAGTTACCGGTATTTGCAAGGCAGATAGAACGCGCAATGATATTTATTATCTGCCCAATCATGATGAAGATAATATTTACATATTTTAACTCTATGTAGATAATGTCTTGATAAAACTCAAATATTAGCAACAATCCGTGTATCAAAGTAGCACTGACATACTTATTATTAATCACGTCTCTGCATCAATGATGGAACCATAACGGATGTGAGTAAATTAGTTTGCAGTAAGGAAAAAAAATATCAACCGATTGTTCAAAACCGACTATGTAAATATTTTTCGTTGTTGTTGTTTCTGTTAGCATTGTGGCGATTGTCAAACCAATCGCCACAAAAAGTGTTTGGCAATTATACACACTATATGTCCCTGTAGTTTTGGTGCACAACAATTAAAATGACACTTATAAACACCCTGATTACGTAATGTGTGCGATATGTTAAGGTGACCTAAAGAGCTCATTTAAACGACATTGACCTTTGACCCTTAACTCATATATGTATTAATATATTAGGCATAGTTGGTTGGAAAATCGCAAAATGTTCCTTATTTAAATGTTGATACTGCATGTGTCTCCTATTCCCGATTTCTTTTTGGGGAAAAGGTGCACATTTCTTTTAACCACATTTCAATGTTCATGGTATATCCTGAATCTAATCTGACCATAGAATTGACCATAGTACTGGCGTGAAATGAGTTAACTAACTATAAAGATAATATTGCATTGCGGGTTAGATCTCAAAAGATCACACTGTAGAAGGTGTGTCACAAACGATTAATTTCTTTTGTTGTTCATGGACATTAAGATTCATGTTCTTAGAATCATAATAGATTTTCTGAATTGATCTGAACATGATGACTTTCATCGAGATCAAACATTCTCATTTCATTCAGAATTATGCATAGACAATTATTGATCATATTTATAAATCAAAGACGAATTTTGGTGGATCAGGTTCTACATTATGACAGCATTTTCGTACCATTGAATTGACGTGCAACTCTATAACTCAGCGTATCACAAGTTATTGAGTCATATACTGGCCTAAATAGTAAACACAACAAAAGCAAATATTCATTCATTTGCACCGATTTCAATGGCTTCAATTTACAGCAAATAATAACTAAAAGAAAAGGGTCATTAATCTTTTTCAAAATCCTTAAGAAATCGTTCAAAACACAAAACCAAAAGTCTGTTCAATACCTTTGAGTGGCATCTGTAAACAATAATTACGTCTTAAAGTTGTATTGGAATGTTATTCCACTACCGAGACACCGACGTTTCAAATATGTGTAACTTCAGTGTCTGGAATGGTCGCGGATTGTCAAGCCTGCCTAGCAGAGTATAGACCCGGAGACAGATCCGGTTATTCCGATGATCAAGCATAATGCAACAGTGTTAGTCTATGTCATACTGTAGTAGATATGTGTGTGCGTACCTTACCGATCCTAGAGTTGATGTAAAGGACTACTACAACCTTCAAAATGTTCGTCTCTGTATCGCTGGGCGTTCAGGTCTCCTCTTATGACACATTTTACATCCGCACGTGATGCTCGTCTTGACCATAAATGAGTCGCCACGAAATATTTCGACATCTTTAGCCTAAATGTTCAAGTGATGTTCCAGGTCGAGTAAGGATACAGGTCATAAGATAAATGGCATAACTCACTGGAATTGTTCGATATTAGTTAGCAGAAATGTCTTGACATGTTTGTTAACATTTCTGCTAGAGTTTTAAATGGTAACCTGTCGCAAATCAATGCAAAATAACCGGCTCATTATATATGTTTGCTGAGTGAATTTTCCAAACAGTGCTTGTTGCATTGGTGTCAACCCTCACAAGTATCGGGATACGGATGATCGTGGCGTAACATTCCAGTAGTTCATTCCGCACGTGATGGGATTTCGAACGGGAACTATTGAATCAAGAAACCGACGCCCTACACATGAGCCGCTTTCTACCATATGACATGTAACATAGAATGAAACACTACTCATTATATTTATGTTTATCTGTAACCCACAATGTTAACAACAAGAGGTGTATGCTATAGCGGCGTCAACAAGAAGTAAGAAGTAGGAATATATTTAACCTCAACTTCATTTTCCGAAGCTGGTATGTTTGTCTATTCCACGTTTGCCAATCTGTTCCCAAGATGTAAACAAAAACTTCCTTTAAATACAGCAAATATAATATGCAACAACTTTGCATTTGAAATATTATTAAGGAAACGTAGTCATTAAATGTACCCCGACTAGATGGTTCAGCGCTTCTTTTCACACTTGATTCAATAAAAGATCGATAACAACCTCTTGAAAATATATGAGGTCTGGGCGTACAATAACAAGGCTTTCTAAATGCCCGGGGGCATTCTATAAATGACTGGGCATATCTTGCGAACGAAGATTAAAACGCCATTTTGAAGTCCACTGAAAACCCATTTATGTGGGCTGATAAAAAGAGTTCAAAAATATCATATTGATTCCGTATTGAATATTTCTCGCTTAAAAGGGCAATAAACATTCAGTCGTGCTGGCGGAATGAATTATTCATATGCATGTATACATACAGATTCCGTTTTGATATGTTCATATCCATCAAGTATTTAGTTTTCATCCTTACCTGTTCCAAGTACAAACACGAAAGAATAAATGGTTGTTGGTCTGGTATTACTTTCTATTTATATGTAGTTTTATGTCATTTTCAACAATTCTTCAGTTATATCAGGGCGGTTTTTTTATTAGTTACCAGTACAACATGTTCATTTAGCCTGACACCAGCGAGCCAGTTGCAAGAATCACACAATCCTGCGCGCCAACGAGGGAAAGCCTTTACTACCATTTTAAATTCTTTGGCATGACCTGCGACCTTACAAACCCGCGGCGTACGATCCACCACTACACCACTGAGGCCTTCATACATTTCTACTTATATGTATATATTTTTCCGTCTAATCGTTTTTCTGAGTATTTCTGTCTTGTTAGTCAAAATATTTCATTAATTTTTCTACAAACTTCTGATAAAATGAAGTAAATTTGAACCTGATTAAATGGAGGTTCCTGTTTATCTTAATCTACACTTGTGGAGAATAGTTTAACGTTCATTTCCTTGGAACACCGCACAAACATCAAATTTTCGCTAATGAAAAGGGAGTTTTGAAAGGAGCATAAACCAACCAAAGGAATTTATTTCAATTATTATCGATTTTCGTTAATTTCTAATTTTTCGGATGTTTAGCCCGCAAAGAAAAGAAGAAAAAAGAAAGGAGGGGGTTTACAATTTCAGTGAATTTGCCAAATACATAACTTTCATGTAATTATAGAAAATAGAAATCAATTTCCTTTCAAAATACCATTTAAACATTTGTTTTTGTCAGTGAGCAACGGGCTGATTCTGATAACGTTCATGTATGTTCTGAAGAAGGTTTGTTCTGCACCAATGTGCGTCATAAAAACACCGCCGTTAAAATCGACATCTAAGAGAGACCAGTTTTTCAAAATATAACCAATAGGCAAAACATAAACATCCCATATAATTTGAAATGAATGAGTGGTCAGATTACAGTTTGGGAACCTATCATAGGTTACCGAATTGATCTACGTCGATCGTAAATCGCTGCCATGGCTGCCCCCGTTTCGTATACCCCCGGCACAACAGTGGTTCGAACACAACACAATAGGGTCACAACGTAAAAGGAACGAAACGGATCGTCAGTTATGTAGGTAGAATATCTCGACCGAGATTCGACTAACGTTACTTGGTCTTAATGATATCCCTGTAAGTCTTGTTTTAACAATAGCTAATCGGAAATTTACTTAGAACAATTAACCGATGCCATACCTGTATCATTGAAGTAAAAATGCACAATGCACGCTTCTTATCAAATACTTACGAATATGCATGCATCGTTGAAAGATGATACTCTTTGAGAAGAGATCCTTGATTTCGACATCAATGTTTAAAAGATTTATAATGTTCATTTCTAATACAAAACCGTCTCGGTGGTGTAGTCGTATCTAGCATATACCTCGGGTGCGGGAGGTCACGGGTTTGCTGCCCGACCGGGTCATACCAAAGTCTTTAAAAATAGTAGTCATGACTGCCCTCCTTGGCGATCGGGATGCGGGTTAGCATTACGACTGACTGGCTGGTGTAAAGGATAAATGGATCTGAAGTACTGGTAACAAACATAGGAAACGGCGTGATAAAACTGAATAATTGTTGAAAGTGGTATAAAACACCAATTAATCAATCTAATACAAAAGGAGGCTAAGGTAGCTCATAGATATTCTTTGAGAATTGATTACAGAGTTTATTAGTTAACCCTTTCCCACATATATAACCAACTCTCTTTATATCCTGAATAAATATGAAAACATTGTGACAAAAGAAGAAATTGCTCGTTTTAGAGCAATTCCTGCTTGTGTCAAAATGTTTTCATTGGGCCATTACCTTTGTGCAAATCAATATAAGTGCTTAAACCCCTTTCCCACATACCAAATCGGCAGCACTTTTAACGACAGAGTAATTATTGAACAGATTTGATGGACAATATCTCCTTTGGTCACAATGTGTTCAATAGTCGTCTGCTACATATACGTCTTCAAGTGGGAAAGAATAAATACCGAGGGTGCCCTGGATTAAAAAAGTAATTGACATGAACAAACAGAATAACTACTTTGATATCAGGAAGCCGCATTAGTTGAGGACTCGTGTTGACTGTGTTTACGAAGAGTCCCATCTGAGTCCTCTCTGTCCATCTACAGTAAGAGGATTTACAGATCAACTACCGGTTATAGAGCTATAGCCTCCAGGGGTTCAGATAAGGAGGGGTATATACAGCTCTTTTCCCCACAATATCTCTTTTATTATCCAACCAAACGCTATGTTGTGGGTACTCAAAAGAATCGTAACACCTTTAACAAGAGCCGCCCCCCCCCCCCCCCCCCCCCCCCCCTCCTGTTCTACTATCGTTATTCCTCATAGAGATACGATAACTAAATGGATGTGGTGCTATAAGACACCTTATCGACAGACGCGGATAGATTTAACTATGTTCATAGTACATGTATGTTATGACATACAGTTAGCTAACACTCACCTTATCGACAGACGCGGATAGATTTAACTCTGTTCATAGTACATGTATGTTATCATATACAGTTAGCTAACACTCACCTTATCGACAGACGCGGATAGATTTAACTCTGTTCATAGTACATGTATGTTATCATATACAGTTAGCTAACACTCACCTTATCGACAGACGCGGATAGATTTAACTCTGTTCATAGTACATGTATGTTATCATATACAGTTAGCTAACACTCACCTTATCGACAGACGTGGCTAGATTTAACTCTGTTCATAGTACATGTATGTTATCATATACAGTTAGCTAACACTCACCTTATCGACAGACGCGGCTAGATTTAACTCTGTTCATAGTACATGTATGTTATGACATACAGTTAGCTAACACTCACCTTATCGACAGACGCGGCTAGATTTAACTCTGTTCATAGTACATGTATGTTATCACATACAGTAAGCTAACACTCACCTTATCGACAGACGCGGCTAGATTTAACTCTGTTCATAGTACATGTATGTTATCATATACAGTTAGCTAACACTCACCTTATCGACAGACGCGGCTAGATTTAACTCTGTTCATAGTACATGTATGTTATCATATACAGTTAGCTAACACTCACCTTATCGACAGACGTGGCTAGATTTAACTCTGTTCATAGTACATGTATGTTATCATATACAGTTAGCTAACACTCACCTTATCGACAGACGCGGCTAGATTTAACTCTGTTCATAGTACATGTATGTTATCATATACAGTTAGCTAACACTCACCTTATCGACAGACGCGGCTAGATTTAACTCTGTTCATAGTACATGTATGTTATGACATACAGTTAGCTAACACTCACCTTATCGACAGACGCGGCTAGATTTAACTTTGTTCATAGTACATGTATGTTATCACATGCAGTTAGCTAGCACTCACCTTATCGACAGACGCGGCTAGATTTAACTCTGTTCATAGTACATGTATGTTATCATATACAGTTAGCTAGCACTCACCTTATCGACAGACGCGGCTAGATTTAACTCTGTTCATAGTACATGTATGTTATCATATACAGTTAGCTAGCACTCACCTTATCGACAGACGCGGCTAGATTTAACTCTGTTCATAGTACATGTATGTTATCATATACAGTTAGCTAGCACTCACCTTATCGACAGACGCGGCTAGATTTAACTCTGTTCATAGTACATGTATGTTATGACATACAGTTAGCTAACACTCACCTTATCGACAGACGCGGCTAGATTTAACACTGTTCATAGTACATGTATGTTATTACATACAGTTAGCTAACACTCACCTTATCGACTGACGCGGCTAGATTTAACTCTGTTCATAGTACATGTATGTTATGACATACAGTTAGCTAACACTTCGAGACGCATTGCCTGAACCCGAGTATTCTAAGTGAACTAAACTCTCACACAGCTCTTTTTCCTACTATGTTTTCGCGATCAGTTTGTTGTGCGTCGTCAGAATGGTTCCTTTGCATATGAAAATAGTTTATTTTGTCTAATTGTAATACTCCTCTTACCCCTTTCCCTTTCGAACGCGATTTTTAACTACGCGACTTCAAGGAAATATGATACATTCAGATGCCGGAGATCGGAATAAGAACGGTTTATGCAATTTAAATGAAACAGAGATGGACAAACATGTTTTTCTCGCAGTTAGAAAACCTCTATACTTGCACATACATGTAAACACGACCCTTCTGGGACCCGCAGATCCTTAGTTCCGGAAAACGCCCCGCTGTGAGCCCCACTCGTAAAACCATGTGCTCGCAGTTGAGCATGGGAAAATCGTAGAACAGTTTTCATGAGTTTTCCAAACTGTGTAATAAATACGGGGAAATACATCGCATGTGCATAAGGTAATACTTTCTATATTAATTGTTTAAAATAATGTTCAACCGATTCAGTTTTGTATTCTTTCGTTGTATAAAGAAGTAAAGGGGATGTTCCAAACGGTTTGTTTATATTCTACTTGCATGAGTGACTGCTATTGGGAAATTCCACATTACGTCTATCCATCCATGAAACTGAGTTATTTATAGAAACGTATGTCTGCGTGACATGGGACCTTGTTGTTGGTTAATCAGCTGTTTATGTTGCTAGTTTTACATGACATTACATCCGTTTATCAAGCAATTATCTATTTAACAAGTGTCAGTGAGTTCTGATATTATTCGAGGAAGTTTCTCTTATAAACTTGAGAATGTGTGAGCATCTGGAACGAGTTTAATTTTCCCGCCCGTATTTCCGTTCCCACAAGGTGGTTTTAGAGTCTGGAAGGGGAATCTTTTAGCAATTAACTCCTTCCGATATACAGACGCTTTCTGACGCCTCTGCAGCGTTTGAAAACTATGTGGGAAAAAAAAGGGGGGAGGGGGGGGGGGGGGGGGGGGGGGGGGGAAATTGCTCAAGATCCATTTTTCCTTTTACCACAAAGTTTACAACTAAATTCAATAGTTATACATTTATTTATGGAGATGTTCTATATATTTGTCTAGATGTTTTCAAGTCGTCTGCTGCAAAATTGTTGTTGTTTTATGTTGGAAAGGGTTAAGCATCATCTTCTTCTGTTGTTCACTTTTCAAGTTATTATTATACCAAATAGTGTACACAAAGATCAACATGCAGTTCCGTGCAATATAGTAGATATACTTATAGTGTGCAGATAGTTATTCGATACATATCATATGTGGGAAATACTCTTGTATGTTTCATTTATATAATTGACCATTTTCCCATTCAAAACATATATTTAAGTTAGTATTGAACATTAATCTCTTTTCGTTAGAGTATCATAAATAGGCTGTGAACAGCAACCATGAGTGGATTGTAGTCTAGGTATGTGTTAGCGGATCTTGATCCATAATGATTACAACGTTGCCGCCCAGGCTTACTCGGATAGGCTCCTTTTCGACTCCTGTGGATTTTCTGTTTCACGAATCATTACTCTATACCTCTATCCCCCTGAGACGGAATGTGTCGGCCCAGATCAGCCTTACACAGAAACCATAATGTTGGTTTTCTCATGGAACGGCTCATATAACGAACGATAGTTTTATAATAATAATTCACTATTATGTTTATGTCTACCTGACTGGAAAAGGGGGAATAATCATTTAAAAGGCAGAGTAGATGACATCATTAAGCCTTACAGTCATGGTACTTACAACTCATGGATTCTTCGTTCATTTCTTTTGTATTTTCTTTCCAAATATTTATCTGGAGGGAATAGTCTTTATACTCCGACATCGAGGTGTCATACAGACATGGACGACCCCTGACCCGCTCTGTGAGCTTCTCATAAACTTGTACATTTAACTTCGTCTTTCAATTGTGTTGACAGTCGATAGTTACTGACGAGGAAATGACGTCAATTTACCTCCCTACGTCATTTCGGCGCCGACATGCGGAATAGAAGCGAATTCTTTCAGCGCCGAAAAAATAGACTGAAGCAAATTATATTTAATCGGCGCGTGTTCGCGATTTAAAACTTCACTTGTCATATATATACGTCTTACGCGATTAAAAACTTCACTTGCCATATATACGACTTTCACAATTAAAAACTTCACTTGCCATATATATACGACTTTCACGATTAAAAACTTCCTTGCCATATATACGAATTTCACGATTAAAAACTTCACTTGCCATATATAGGGCCTACGTCTTACGTGATTAAAAACTTCACTTTCCATATCTACGACTTTCGCGATTAAAAACTTCACTTGCATATATACGACTTTCGTGATTTAAAACTTCACTTGCCATATATACAACATTCGCGATTTAAAACTTCACTTGTCATTCATACGACTTTCGCGATTTAAAACTTCACTTGCCATTTATACGACTTTCGCGATTTAAAACTTCACTTGCCATATATACGACTTTCGCGATTTAAAACTTCACTTGCCATTTATACGACTTTCGCGATTTAAAACTTCACTTGCCATATATATGACTTTCGCGATTTAAAACTTCACTTGCCATATATACGACTTTCGCGATTTAAAAACTTCACTTGTCATTTATACGACTTACGCGATTAAAAACTTCTCTTGCCATATATAGGGCCTACGTCTTACGCGATTAAAAACTTCACTTGTCATTCATACGACTTTCACGATTAAAAAATTCACTTGCATATATACGACTTTCGTGATTTAAAACTTCACTTGCCATATATACAACATTCCTGATTTAAAACTTCACTTGTCATTTATACGTCTTTCGCGATTTAAAACTTCACTTGCCATTTATACGACTTTCGCGATTTAAAACTTCACTTGCCATATAAACGACTTTCGCGATTTAAAACTTCACTTGCCATATATACGACTTTCGCGATTTAAAACTTCACTTGCCATTCATACGACTTTCGCGATTTAAAACTTCACTTGCCATATATACGACTTTCGCGATTTAAAACTTCACTTGCCATATATACGACTTTCGCGATTTAAAACTTCACTTGTCATTTATACGACTTACGCGATTAAAAACTTCTCTTGCCATATATACGACTTTCGCGATTTAAAACTTCACTTGTCTTATTTGCGATTAACGCGATTTAAACAGCATTTGCCTATACGTGTACACGTGATTAAAAACAACAATTGATTTTACGACTTTACGTAAACAATGATGTTTACAATGAAGCCCCCCTCCTGGAAATGTTTAAAACTACGAAAGCGTACGACCGTTTACTTTGTATGACATGTTAATATTTGATAATATCACTGGAACAATATAGTTACATCTGGAAAATTGGAAGTTTTGGTTAAAATAAAGAATGGAAATCACTGCGGGAAAAAGAGAAATTGCTCATTTTTAGCTCGACTTTTGAAAAAACGAGAGCTATTGTCATGACCCTGGCGTCGTCCGGCGTGGCGGCGGCGGCGTGGTCGTCCGGTTAAGGTTTTTTGTTCAGCTCAGCTTTTTTATACCCCCAAAAAACAAAGGTTTGGGGGGGTATATAGGAGTCACTGTGTCAGGCTGTATTTCTGTCTGTCTGTCTGTCTGTCGGTCGGTCGGCCGGTGCTGTTTTGGGGGTATTTATCATCTTCAGTGATATTTCTAGTTTCTGTTTTCTATCAGTCGAGCGTCTGTGCCGTATGCGGTGCTCTTGTTAGATATTTTCTTTTGCCAAAATGATTTCAAATGTCGTCTGCTACAATGGCGTTTAATGTCGCCTATTATATGTTTATGAAATAGTTAATACTGTATATATTGAAGTATGCCACTCAAGATAATAAACAAAGTCTTTTATCGGAATCAGCTTGGAGACTTACAAGTTTAGGAGTTACATAAAATGACACTTGTATACGTAATTTTTAAAGGAGTCGTTAGGATATCTATACAAATATGTGTAAACTGTGTATAATCATGGAACTGCTCAAAAATAATTCACTACTACACGTAAAGGCTATTTCATAGACCCTTTAATATGTGAGGCGGCTCACATTCAGCTGTGTGTGACTTCATGTCAGAGAGTTGTTACTGCATCTTTTAAAACTATGGGGTTACATCTATATTGAATGAACCCCGCGGTACGTAATGAAGTACATTTCCATGTCGCCAATCCTATAATGTTATACCATATAAAAGCCTTTTAGATATGAATCAAAATGAGCCCTTTATGTGTTATTCCTATTTCGTCTCGCATTTAAACAGCATCATTTCGAATTACGAGAGGTTTGTATAACACGCACACATACTCAGACATGAAGGAAGACGGGCACACAACACACCCACACACACCCACACACTCCCCACACACAGGGATGGAAGAGAGTCGTGAGAGTGAGGGAGTGAACTATTTAGCTAGAGATCTCTGTAAGATAGAGAGATTCTCACTAAGCTAGAATGATATCTCTGTAAGATGGGAAGATATCTATCTAATTAAGAGATATCTTCTAAAAATCAAGATATCTCCCTAATTTAGAGATATCTCTCAAACGAATAAATAGTAAAACGGTTTGCCATCTTATAACTTCGATATCTCGATGACTTAGAGAGGTATCTCTTTAGCTTAGAGAGTTATCTCTTTAAATATGTGTTGATTTATTTAAAATGATTTACAGTTACTTGACATGCAAGCATATGTCTCTTTCGACCAATCAAACGCGGTATGTTTTATATAATCGGACGAGCATCGGTAGCTCAGTTGGAAGCGATGCGGGCTGTTCATCCAGAGTGTGAGTTCGAACCCCAGCTCGGGCAACATTTTGACAAAAAAAAA
Organism: Serripes groenlandicus; assembly: GCA_031761405.1. Lineage (NCBI taxonomy): Eukaryota > Metazoa > Mollusca > Bivalvia > Cardiida > Cardiidae > Serripes > Serripes groenlandicus. The sequence goes on from JASEVX010000004.1 coordinate 39,496,613, forward strand.
TCAATCATTTGGCGCATATAATCAAATTTCAAATCCGCACATATTTTGCGCATGTTTTTAAATCTATGACACGAGAGCTGACATGATAACTTGAGGTCAACTCATGACGATGTTTCTGTATTTACCTTTCAAGTACTAAACCATAACTACAGCAGTCATTGCAGACCAACACAGTTCTAAAAGAGAAACGCAATCCTATGATTTCAACTTGTTATGAATATCTGAACCATGCTCTACGAATACAATGGCAAACTATTATAAATTTTGACCTGTGTCGATCAAGATTAATTTGTGGTTTCACAGTAAATTAGGCAAATTCGTATAGTGGCTTCGAATCGTAGATATCTCTCAAATTTAGATATTCCAAAGGAATAAATAGTAAAACCACTTTCTATATATACATTGCTAGAAGACGAGAGTTTAATTATTAAACAGATTTGAAAACAGTGTGACATAAGGGAAAATTGCTCATTATGCCGCAATATTTTAAAAAGTCGTCTGCTGCAGAGGCGTCAGAAAGCTTCTGTATGTAGGAAAGGGCTAAATAAATCGTGTCCATGTACGTGTGTGTGTATGTGTTTGCGTGCGCACACGGACTGCCCTAATTTTATTACAAAATGGATCGGCCTGTCAGCCATCTATCCTAGAGATAATAAACAGCCTGTATAAAAGTCACAGTTTAAAAGTCAACATTTCCATAAAACTCATTTATACAATGAAATTTACCGCAAATTTAAATGATAAATGACCATCAACGTCCGTTTATTGTCGTAAACTTTATGAAAGAGACGTGGTTATTTTCTATTTTAAGATGTCCAACTGTTTTATAAAATAGTTTATAATGAGAATGGGTGTGTTCTCATGGTTGTAGGACTTTCATATTAGGGTCGGCAAATACTTTCATAATTCAATTTTTATTTTAAATGCTGACCTTTTTAAAAAATCGTATCTCTATGATATTGGCACATTTGATACTAAACGCTATATAGGACCTCGTTTTTCACAAATCTCATTCTTCACAGGTCGAATCTGTGATAAATGTGTTTATCCAATGTACATGAGAAACACATTCTTTCCCGGACATGTGAAATATGTGATTTTATAATACCCCCAGATACGTAGTATATGGGGGCTATATAGGAGTCACGCTTGTCAGTCGGTCAGTTGGTCGGTCGGTCGGTCCGTTCGTCTGTAGACATTTCTTGTGAACACTATTTCTCAGCAACCCTTGGTCACAATTCAATATAACTTCACAAGAACGATTGATACCAAGCCTAGTTGTGCATATTGTGGGCGGGTTGCACTGGATTTGTTTTGACACAGTAAAACTTTAATATGAACATTTGACACAGTCAAACTTTAATATGAATATTTGACACAGTAAAACTTTAATATGAACATTTGACACAGTAAAACTTTAATATGAACATTTGAGACAGTAAAACTTTGATATGAACATTTGACACAGTTAAACTTTAATATGAACATTTGACACAGTAAAACTTTGATATGAACATTTGACACAGTAAACTTTTAATATGAACATTTGACACAGTCAAACTTTAATATGAACATTTGACACAGTCAAACTTTAATATGAACATTTGACACAGTAAACCTTTAATATGAACATTTGACACAGTCAAACTTTAATATGAACATTTGACACAGTCAAACTTTAATATGAACATTTGACTCAGTCAAACTTTAATATGAACATTTGACACAGTAAAACTTTAATATGAACATTTGACACAGTAAAACTTTAATATGAACATTTGACACACTCAAACTTTAATATGAACATTTGACACAGTAAAACTTTAATATGAACATTTGACACAGTAAAACTTTAATATGAACATTTGACACAGTAAAAGTTTAATATGAACATTTGACACAGTAAAACTTTAATATGAACATTTGACACAGTAAAACTTTAATATGAACATTTGACACACTCAAACTTTAATATGAACATTTGACACAGTAAAACTTTAATATGAACATTTGACACACTCAAACTTTAATATGAACATTTGACACAGTAAAACTTTAATATGAACATTTGACACACTCAAACTTTAATATGAGATGCGTTTCTTATTTATTCTTAAAAAAACTATGTATTACGCGGTAGCAGAAAACTTATTCAGCCATAAAATCTAGGTTTTGGTGGTATGGAAAAATTTAATTTCCTTTGATAATCATTGCCTAATTGTCCTAACATTTGCTTTTTTTGCCTTCATTGTATATCATGGTTTGTAAATAAATACAAAACCGGATCCATTAAGGTAAAGAAATTGTATTAAAGGTTATATACGCCAAATACATCTTCAGCCAAATAGCCCCTAAACAACTTTGTTTGCGTAGAAATAAGTGTATACCTTCACCATAATGCATTGCATATAAGGCATTGACTTTAAATTCATTGTAAATATGTATAAGATGCACTGGACATTTTGATTTGATCATTTTTAGTAGATGAAAGTGAAAGTAGAGTACGTTAAAACCAGTATCGTCCCAGCCGGATTTCGTTCAAAATGACGGTAACCATCTTCGCGGGGTAAACTCATTCTTGCATAATAAACGACCACACACGACCCCCCTCATTTTCTTTAGAATATTTTAAAGCTTATAGGTAACTAATTTCAATGATTTAGAGTGTTCTACTTGGTAAACGTTTAGAACGTGTGACAATTTAGGGGTGAAACTGGTTGATTTACATGGAAACAAAGAATGAATTGAATTAGTGTAACGTGACATAGAATGATGTCCTAATATCATATGACCTCCCCAGATGGCAATTATTATTTGATACTGTCAATAGGACATATAAATTGAAATATTCGACGAAAACCAACTTTTCAAGAACAACCAATTTTGACCACAAAACGCCAATAACTGGCATTTGCATTGGCTGAGGCAATTCAAAATCTTCATGTTCAAAAAAGAAAAAAGAATTACAATGTAGTGCACATATATATAATTAATGAACTAAAACCCCTCCATTCATCCAATGTGGAGATGACCTATGGCGACGTGCCTATGGTGACGTTTGACACCGAGCCAGAGATTACCACTGAAACCGAGGCGGAGAGGATTACTTACGCCGAGCCCAAGATGACCTCCTAGTCCAAGCCTTATATTACATGATGTAATATGACCTCCGATGCCGAGCCAAAGATAACCTCTGCCGCCGAGTCCGAAATGACATCTGAAGCCGAGCCCAAGATGACCTCTGACGCGGAGCCCAAGATAACCTCTGATGCCGAGCCAAAGATAACCTCTGATGCCGAGCCCAAGATAACCTCTGCCGCCGAGTCCGAAATGACCTCTGATGCCGACCCCAAGATGACCATTGACGCCGAGCCCGATATGAACTCTGATTCCCATCACAAGATGGCCAACGAGTCTGGAATTATTACTGATACAGAGTCTAAGATCCCTCTAGCACCGAGATCAGAATAACCACTGAAGTCGAGCCCGGAATTACCACTGACGCCGAGCCCTAGATGACAATTGACGCCGAGCCCTAGATGACAATTGACGCCGAGCCCAATACGGCCTCTGATGCCGATCACAAGATGACCACTGACTGCGAGCCCAGATTTATCACTGACGCCGAGCCCGGAATTACCACAGATGCCGAGCCCTAGATAACAATTGACGCCCAGCCCAATACGGCCTCTGATGCCGATCACAAGATGATCACTGACGCCGAGCCCGAAATAACAACTGACGCATTGTCTGGGATCACTACTTGCGCCGAGATCGAAATTACCGTAGAAGCCGAGCCCGGGATTACCACTGACGCCGAGCCCAATATGACCATTGACGCCGAGGCCAATATGGCACCAGATGCCGATCACAAGATGACCACTGACGTCGAGCCCGAAATTACCATTGACAACGAGCCCGATATGGCCTCTGATGCCCATCACAAGATGACAACTGACGCCGAGCCTGGATTGACCAGTGATGCCGAGCCCGGAATGACCACTGACGCCGAGCCCGGAATTATCACTGACGCCGAGCCCGGAATTATCACTGACGCCGAGCCTGAATTGACCAGTGATGCCGAGCCCGGAATGACCACTGACGCCGAGCCCGGAATGACCACTGACGCCGAGCCTGGATTGACCAGTGATGCCGAGCCCGGAATAACCACTGACGCCGAGCCCGGAATGAGCCCGTTATGACCACTGACGCTTATCCTAAGATATTAACTGACCCCGTGAATGAGATGACCACTAACATCGACCAGGAGATGACCTATAACGTCGAAGAGGTGAGGTTTACCGAAGTCGAGCCAAAGATGACCATTGACGCCGAACTCGAGATGACCATCGACGTTCACTGACGCCGAGTCATACATACACGGATCCAGGAGTGGGGATACAGGCCAGATTCTCTGAAATTTATCGAATACGCTCTGCCTATGGCCCCTGGAATTTGGCCCACTCCCCAGGAACTGGGTGGACTCCTAACATCCCATTCCAATCCAATCACATGCAATGCTTTAAATAATACAAGTTTAAACAAATCATTTTATATATTAAACAGATCTATCGAAACGAAATATTTTAAATAAAAATCTTTGAGTGATAAAAAACATATGATAACATATTGTGCTAATCACAGAGTTATAATATCAACATGATAAATGTGTGGCACTACATGTTTAAAGCTATTTGTACAATAAAAGGAAACCTTGGTTAATTAAAATTATCTTTTAAAAGGACAGTAGTTACATTAAAGACACGTATCGTGGGATGTGGCACTTCTAAACTAGCAAGCAAAAGACATCTGAAGAATGGAAAAGAATTTCTGGTAGAAATAAAAATATTATTTCGAGACAAAGAATAAAATATGAGATAACGAAGAAATTTCTATTTACGGGCATTTGTTCTCCTATTTCTACAATATTTTGCGAGCTCGGCACC